>OZ030390.1:41604633-41782133 GCA_964023965.1 Melinopterus prodromus | reverse complement strand
CACACACACACACACACACACACACACACACACACACACACACACACACACACACACACACACACACACACACACACACACACACACACACCCCACACACACACACACACACACACACACACACACACACACACACACACACACACACACACACACACACACACACACACACACACACACACACACACACACACACACACACACACACACACACACACACACACACACACACACACACACACACACACACACACACACACACACACACACACACACACACACACACACACACACACACACACACACACACACACACACACACACACACACACACACACACACACACACACACACACACACACACACACACACACACACACACACACACACACACACACACACACACACACACACACACACACACACACACACACACACACACACACACACACACACACACACACACACACACACACACACACACACACACACACACACACACACACACACACACACACACACACACACACACACACACACACACACACACACACACACACACACACACACACACACACACACACACACACACACACACACACACACACACACACATTTCTTTGTACCTTGGTCAAAAATGTTCAGGGGACCCATAAAGACCTATTTCCGCTAAACTCTCAATTTTTTTTTCGGCATGATTACAATACTTTACATACTGCGTATGATAAAGTAAAAAATATATTTATGTTAATGGTTAATGGAATCTAATGCAGCTAAACTATTAATTTTGTACATAGTATGATAAAGTCAAGGTGGCCACATAAGATTTTTAAAATTGCAATCCAAACAACCAAAAATAATCGCAAATTGAATAACAAATTGCCTGAAATAGCCGGCAATAACCTCAATCAATAAGCAATACAGACAACTATCAAATTCGGATGTTAGCACTCATCCATAGTTGACTTTGATCAATAAGCCAGTATTTTTATCTATTTCCCCGTTTAAACGACATTTCCGCGCAACGATTTCAGCAAAATGCCAAGTGTATAGAGTCGTTGTAATCGGAAAAAAATGTTTTCTATTGAATAAATAGGATGTACCCATGAAGTACACGGGAAAATATGACTCAATGGCAAAAACCAATTATCTCACGCTAGAGGGCGCCAGCAATACAATATTGGCAAAAATCGAAGAAGTTAATGTTTATGTGATAATTTTCGATTATTTTCATCAATTCATAGTCACTTAGATTATTAAACAAAATAGTTATTTTTCGTTGCCTTAGTAATAAAAATTGATATGGTTTTGTGTTCCGTAAATATCACACAAATAATGTGGGGTGTTCATTTAAAATGTCAATGATAACGTCATTTCCGGCAAAAACCGGGAATCCTACTACCCTCAAGAGTATGCCAAAAATGTCATTTTTTGTCCATTAGCATTGCTCAAAGTTTCATTCATTCATTCATTCATAAGTATAAAAAAATAAACGGGCGTACGTTTGGCGTGGGTCACTCGGTATAAGATAATGGATTCTTCTCTATTTGGCCTTAGCTTACACTTATAGTTATCATTTGGTGTAAACTAAATGTAATATTGTTTTTGTGTAAACAGTCACTTGGTATTTTGCTTCCTGAATTGCCCCATCTTAATTTTCATTGTTGTAAGCAATGTCGATTTGTATGATTGTATGATATTTTGCCTTATGGTTGTTATAACTACTGTTATTTTTGTAGATTCGGTTGATGATGACCTCTCCTTTAGACGAAACCGGTACCGAGGATATTTAATGAATTGCAATTTCAAAGTATTTTTCTAATCCACATTGTCGCCGGCCTTCTCGAGATAAAAATGTTTTTCGATTTTTTCTAACCCCCAGAAACACACCCAATTTTATTCAAGTCTGATTTTTTGGTAAACATAATTAATCATACATAAGTACATAAGTACTCATAGTAAAAACTCGGACAGATTCGGGCGGGGGCAACTTTCACATGCTTATCCTGCTAAACCCTATGTGACATTGGTCGTTTGCCGCCCTCATACCTTCCCCATTCAGTAAAAATTAGGCCCAAAATGTTTTAAATTTGTCTATTTACAAATGTCTCATTTCTAGTAGCTGATAAGAGATTAAATTCTCGATGTATTTTGTCCGGAACGTTTTGTGGAGTAAACAAATTTTCTTATTTGAGCTATTTTCACTCATTAACATATAATTTGGCTCATCATTCCCGACATTTACTTTTATAGAGTCACGTGTATAGGTGAGCGGAAAAACACACTTAACGGCGAAGAAGACATTGCACAGACGCCCCTAATGTTTAAATTTGTATTAGTGTGACATTGTTTTGAAATTTCAAATTGTTGTTGGAAAATGAAAGACATCTTCTTCCCAAAAGATGAGAAAGAAATCTTTAAAACGATGTTCCAATTATATATATTTTTCCTGTTACATTATTTTTATTCTATACACGTTGAAACTGCGTCGAACCCCATGTTTAGCAGCAAGTTTCTTGAGAATGTCCACTAAAGCGTGATTTTTCTTCAGAACAATACCACTTATACATCGTCTCAAAGGACTGTCTTTCTTCATTTAATTACCATTAATTTGGAAATCGAATAAAATAGCGAACTTTGGTGAACAAATGCAGTTTAGGGGTAAATGAAAAATATCTTCTGTGTCGTCAGACTTAAAACCTCCACTATGTTTCGTGAACAGTATACCGAGCGTTCTATTAATGTTTGGAACACAGATTAGTTTGTAGTGCTGAGTAAAAGAGTAGTGTGTAGTAGCGTTGGTGAATCCAATCCTATTAGCCCTTAAAATTAATACACGTTTTTCGGATATACCGATTGTTTTATTTTCATTTCCATATTCATGAGCTTCGTATGACTTCCTGTTTTTCCGGAAATGACGTCATCTAGGCAATTTTAAATGGAAAAGCAAACCGTAGTGATTAAATAATGATGATTATGTACCGGGCTGATCTGAACCAATTCCAACAATTGATAAAATTAGAGCAATAAAGCTTACCGATTGATATAGCCATAAGAACCGCTGGAAGAGCAAAGGCTGCAGTGAAACAGGTGTCCTGGTCAAAGCACTGAGCATATTCTCTTATAAGTGGAGTGAGAATTGTTGACAGCAAACTGCCAGCATTGATGGAGAAATAGAACAGTGAGAAAAACTTAGCTAATTGCATAGCTTGTTCAGGCAATTTAAATTGGTCACCGCCAAATGCTGAAACGCATGGTTTTATACCACCCGTGCCAATAGCTATCAGCAATAAGCCTACTATTGTAAATGTTTCCGTGTCTAGATCAACAGGTGGTGCTGCAGCCAAAGATAACACAATGTTGCCAATTGTATAGATAATGGATACATAAAAAATTGTCTTGAATTTTCCGAGAAAACTGTCGGCAATCATCGCTCCAAACATCGGGAAGAAGTATACAAGGAATGCAAATGTATGATAAACCACCTTTGCGTCAGATTTGCTGTAGAATAGTATATCGGTGAGATAAATACTGAGAACCGCTGAAAGGAAGAGAAAAAGTGATATGAACAAGCTTTAGACAAGATTTTAGGAAAACTTACCTCGCATGCCATAGTAACTGAAGCGCTCGCAAAACTCATTGCCAACTATAAAGAACACCGATGATGGATATTTAAGTTTCTACGAAAGTATTAATTACGAGTTATTACTACTTGTGTGAAATAATCTTACCTTGACTAAGGATTCCTTGTCCTCGCTTGTCGCTGTAAAAAAATAAACAATTGTTTAATAGTACATATATAATTTGGCGAGCATTTTAGGTAAGTCACGATCATGAAGTTTTACACTAGTCGCACGGCGAGACATTATTTATAAATTATTCATATAGTCATCGGTGGGCATTATGTCTTCATAGATAAGTAGGTATATAATGAATGAATTATATAACAATGTGTGAGTAGAGTAGATAATAGTATAAGTCTCTGTACTGTTATCGGTGGGAATTTTAGCAGAAAATTATTTGTATTTAAATAATAAAAAGTTGTGCCAGAATTTATAAGATGTAAAAAGAAAACATGACTGCTTAATTTATAGAAAATTTATAGCCATCAAGTTCAATATGATAGAACCTTAAAAATATGTCAACGCCAAGAATAAATCCGCTTTCATGTGCCAATAAAGCACAATCTGCATTTCGTTGTCTTTGTCTCTTTCAATCCAAGTCCTGATTACTGTTTGTCTCTTTTTGTTATATATCATAAAAGTTTCCTACTGTAGGTAATAAATATTAGAAATTCATGAAATAATATTAAGGGTATAATTAAAGAGTGAAAATTAAAATATATGTAACAAAATATCTATTTTCCTGTGGGGTTCTAGTTGTTCTAAGTGCTGGGGCTAAATTCATGTTCAGAATATTGTTATTTTAGACCGCAAAAACAAATAAAAATAACATTTTAGCATTTAGTTAGGAGCCAACTAAACAAGGAGGTCTAGTCGTGGAGGTTGTCGGTTGAAAAACAGGAGAATATATCCAGAATATTGGAACACTGATACAACATCATTGAGAATAAAGAACTTATATGTATGCACTATTCATTATTAAGTCCACTATTATTTGGAATTATAATTTAATTAAAATACAACATTAATTAAAAATCAATATTATACAGGGTCTCCCACGACGAGCTGCCATTAGAAGAATATGGAGAACCAAATGAAATGACAGATTGAAAATTTGTGGACTTATATTGTTGGACACGATCGTCTCAACTACAATATTTTGAGTTTTCGCTTACTTCCGGTTACACCGGAAATGATGTCATCTTTTATATTTCAAATGGAACACCATGTATTTTAACGCATTTTTGAAATCTTCATTAAATTTTAGATCAATTTTATGTTACATTCCCTATACCTAACGTGTGTCATTTTTGAGAAATTAATTATTTTCATTAAAAAATGACAGCTGCACGGCTACTTTCAACTACTTATAAATTATCTCCTTTGACCGTTGGAAAAAAGTCGTCCGGCGAAATTGTTGTGAAGGTAACGTATTATCGACACATTGGTAGAACTCTTCTAAAAGTTATACAGGGTGTTCAAATTATAAGATCAAAGTTGAATTCGAGAAAAGTACTAAAACTCGATTTTTTCAAATGGCAACCCTAACATATTAATACAATTCTCAATTCAATGGAATATTTTAGATCAACTTTGTGTACGATGTCCTATACCTAAAATGTACTTGTACCTACTGAATCGATTTTTAAACATCACCGTAGAAATTGCACAGATTGCCAAATCTAGATTGCGTTGAAAACAACTGAACAAGTTGGAATAAACAGAACTTTTTAATAAAACAAGCTTTTTTAGGTCAGTTTTCATTATCATTGGTTTAGTATTTATAAAATTATAAGCCTACAATGAAACACAATATTAAAAATAAAACAAAACGTTAAGAAAATTTTAAAAAACCGCTTAATTCTATTTCAGTAACTGTTAAAAAATGTTGCCGCTTTTTGCTAAACATGCTACTATTCCTTTTACCATATTATTGTTGGTGGCGTCCCTGATAGAGTTAGCACATAACCCATTGAACGGAGCTGGAACTTTATCTTTCATGTTCTCCTTATTAGTTATTGGGTCCTCCATTATAGGGTGGTTTCAAATGGACGGTGCTCCAGCGCAGATAGCAGTTGCTATAAGAGGTTTGCTTAACGAGCGATAATCGGCGATCGGTTGAATGCGCTTAATAGGCCATACAAATATCCACCGCATTCCCCCGACTTGACGCCAATGGATTTATTAAGTTCGGGAGCTATTGAAGACGTAGTTTATGAGAACCCAATAATTGATAAGGAAAACATGAAAGATAGAGTTCCAGCTGCTTGCAATGAGTTATGTGCTAACGCAATCAGGGACGCCACCAACAATAATGCGTTAAAAGAATTAAAGCATGTTTAGCGGAAAACGGCAACGTTTTTGAACAGTTACTGACATTGAATTAAGCATTTTTTTATTACCTTACGATTTTGTTTTATTTTTAACATTGTGTTTAATTGTAGGCTTATCATTTTATAATTACTAAATTAATTATAATGAAAAATTACCTAGAAACGTGTTTAATAAAGTTGTGTTTATTCCAACTTGTTCAGTTGTTTTCAACGCAATCTAGATTTGGCGATTCTTGCAATGTCTACTGTGATGTTTAAAAATCGATTTCAGTAGGTACAAGTACATTTTAGGTATAGGACATTGTACACAAAGTTGATCTAAAATTTTCCATAGAATTGAGAAATGTATTAATATGTTAGGGTTGCCATTTGAAAAAATTGACTTTTAGTACTTTTCTCGAATTCAACTTTGATCTTATAATTTGAACACCCTGTATAACTTTTAGAAGAGTTCTACCAATGTGTCGATAATACGTTACCTTCACAACAATTTCGCCGGACGACTTTTTTCCAACGGTCAAAGGAGATAATTTATAAGTAGTTGAAAGTAGCCGTGCAGCTGTCATTTTTTAATGAAAATAATTAATTTCTCAAAAATGACACACGTTAGGTATAGGGAATGTAACATAAAATTGATCTAAAATTTAATGAAGATTTCAAAAATGCGTTAAAATACATGGTGTTCCATTTGAAATATAAAAGATGACATCATTTCCGGTGTAACCGGAAGTAAGCGAAAACTCAAAATATTTTAGTTGAGACGATCGTGTCCAACAATATAAGTCCACAAATTTTCAATCTGTCATTTCATTTGGTTCTCCATATTCTTCTAATGGCAGCTCGTCGTGGGAGACCCTGTATAAAAAACATGTAAATGTATAGATATAATGTTAGATGGTTTGTTCCCATTATAAAACAAGGTAGAGGTGGAACATCGATGTTCACAAAACATCCACGAACATGGACCTTCACTACTTACACCTAACAAAAATGAAAACTCAGAAGAAAAAGACAGTAAAAAGCATCAAAGTACTTCCAGAAGAAGTCACACACTGAGTCCAGATAGTTTTCACACGCCGGGTGACCCACGCCATAGGTACCGCAGTTTATTTTTTAATTTATGACCCTGGACAAATGCAATTTTGCCATTTTTGGGATATCATGAGGTTAGTATGACTATCAAATGACGTCATTAGTAAAATTTTAAATAGCACCCTATATTATTTGTGTGATATTTTTAATCAGGATGACATTCTGAACACAAAAACATATCGATCGTCAATTTTATCACCAAGGCAACAAAAAAAATACTTTTTTGCTTATTAATCTAAGTGAGTATAGTAAAATAAACACTGCCTTAACCCATTTTGGCCGATATTATATTACTGAGCCAGTATACCGTGATTTTGTATTCGATAGATACTATTTTTCCGATTACATTGATACAAAATACGTGATATTTTGCTGCAAATTGTAGCTTGGAAATATCGTTTAAAGCAGGGAAATAGAAAGGGGAAATAGATTAATGATCAAAATCAGCGTAGTGAACTATGGATGAAAGCTAATATCCGAATTTGACAGTTCTTTTTGAACCTGCACTGTTCGTAAAAGCAGGGAATTTCTTGAAATGGTAAAAATTAATAACACGCCGAATAACATTAATTTCAGGTCAGATGTGAATGGTCTTAGTGAGGGTTACGCGTATATTTTGAGTTTCAGAGGTTCCAACAATAGGGAAATTGATGTATGATAGCTCGCCTTCAGCTGTTTAAATTATTTTGTGTTGTGTTTTATGTTGACTTTTGTTTTATATATTAACTTATGTAAATTATATCGGGGAAATTTTGTTATCATGTTGGTCTTGTAGACATTTTTGGTTCGCGGCAGCCTGCCACGAACGTGAACTTTGGTTTTTGGCGCACAATGCAAGCAGGCCGTTCAGTTGATTTCGCCAGTTGTCCTGAGGGTGTTGTGTATATTTGCTTGCAATAAACACGTGACGGGCGGCCCCGAAACCAACTACAATGATTGTTTTGGATGAAACCCATGTTTGCTAATTCAGTAATTCAATTAATTAATTACTAATTCATTCTTCTTCTCGATATCGTTCAAATTGTAAGTAGACTTAATGATTTTAAAGCTTGTGTTAATTGTTGCGTTTCTTCAGATGACCCTGAAGAACCGTGTATCCACACGCGAAAATTTGGTGAAAGAATAAAGAACGTACTAATTAATTGAAACGTTTTACTATTGCTGGATTCCCCAACAAAGTACTACCATTTTTATATCCAACGGCAAAGACTATATATATAGTATGATAAAGTCATGTGCCAGGCCACATCAGACTTTCTTATTTTCCTACTTTAAACGACATTTCCACTTTACGATTTTCAACAAAATATATTTGGTGCCATTGTAATCTGAAAAATTTTATCTGTCGAATAATGAGGGTGCACCCTTCGGGTACACGGAAAAAAATGACTCAGTCGCTCAAAACCCCATTAGATCACGCTAGAGGGCGCCAGTAATATAATATCGGCCAAAATCGATTTATACAGTGTTTATTTGATAATTTTCGAATATTTTCACGAATCCATAGTCACCTAGATTCATAAACAAACAAAGTAATTTTTTCGTTACCTTAGTGATAAAAATTGACGATCGATATGTTTTTGTGTTTAGAATGTCATCCTGACTGAAAAATCACAGAAATAATATAAGGTACCATTTTCGGAAAAACCAGAAGTCATACTAACCCCAAGCAAAAATTACATTTTTCGTTATTAGCACTTCTCAAAATTTCATTTGCCCAGCGTCATAAATAAGAAAATAATCGGGAGTCTTATGGCGTAGGTCACCCGGTATACCTGAATAAGGAGTTTTGCGAAGAACTGTCACAAAAAAAAGCATGTACTGATGAATATTGTGCACATTGGAACTCTATGGTCTGTCTAAAGTTTCTAAGGCCTGTAACCACTATTTTCTTCAGTTAGTTAACATTTTCCTACCTTTGCAGGTATGAGCTTTAAAATGACATTACCTCCACTTTATACTTAAATTACATTATTGGATGACGAAATAAATGTATGAACTATTAAGTTCAAAATTAATACGAAATCTTCAATTATGGTATTTAATTTAACTGGATTTTTGAGTTGGGATCAAAGTTTGCAGATGCGTTTGACACTAGATGTTGCTAAGATACCTATCTATTATCGATAGATAGAATCGCTAATCGGATATATTTCATGACTGTGCATATTGCAATCACATCAATGAATCGGTAAGTACCTATGTATGTATTTGTAAATCACTGGTAAATAGCGCAAACATGAAGCCAAAAATAGACAACTGCACACACATTGGTACTCTACAATTCCATATGTAAATATAATCAATGGATTTTTTTTTCAATAAATTAAGATTTATTAACAACATCGGCTTAAACTTATCTATAACTAGCCGTTATCAACCCCTCAAGAAATCGCCCTTTTGATTGATATAATAATATGAACACTTCAGAATTGAATTGAAGATAAACAAATGCATTATCACATTTGTCAATTGTTATCACCGATTTCTAACATTCATCAATAAAAAGAGGCCACTATTATTTTATAAATATTTTTTTTTGCGAAAATCACAAAATAGCTTCACAGCGGATCTAAATATATTTTTTTAATTCCTTTTTCTAAATCACGAACTGTTAGCATTTATATCAACCTAAACTTACAGGTAAAACCTTACTGTGCTTTTTTATGTTCAGCGCAGTGTTATTTTTTTAAAGTAAATCAGTCCACCGATGTCCGAGTCATGCGGTTGGATACGTGCACAACAAAATTTGCTGCTATTACAAAGTCACCTCCATTGGAGCCGAATTGATCATTGATCATCTGTGCATTAGACTCTTAGGCGGTGTTATGTACACTCTTTGTTTGTTTGGAACTATGCTTTATCATTAAAATAATCGGAGTTATATGCTGAATATATGAATTGACTAATACCCATCTTCAGTATAAATTCCTAATATGCATTATCTTCTACAACTGAAACTCTTGAAATGAGTACATATTCATGAGCCTAAAAATCATAGGGATACATCTGAAGGTTAAATTCGTGAATGATTTTGATAAACGACGGAATACGAAAAATGTTGACAACTTACTTTGATTCCCATTCATTGTTTGGCTCTCACCAACCACTGGAAATGGTTATAGCACTTAACCTGCAGGAAAACTAAAACAGATAATTGTAATTGAAATATGCTGAACGTTGCGCACAATTATTTATTATCTAAGTGATAGATACCATTTTATCAATATCTTCAAGTGTGTTCCCATTACCAATACATGCACAGTAACCAAATTAACACCATTACTTGTTGTGTAGTATCCACTCATTGAAATAATACATCTCAAAGGGTACAGGGTCAAAGGGTGTACAGATAATACACCTACATAAAATATAGCTCCAATATACATCTGGAATATCGATTATTATCGATTATTTAAAGCATATTTTAGTGACTAATACATTTCAGGATTGTTCAATTGCGGGGAAAATAACAAAGAGAATTTTGACAAATTAATAATATACAACAGACAACTTAAAAAACACACATAAATGATAGTAATTAGAGTGCAGATTCTAAGGATTTTGATTTTGTTGTTTTAAAAAAGCGGCTTAGAATCCATTAATCGAATCAGGAAAACCTTCTTTTTAGGAACATGTGTAGTAGTGCCAGTGGGAACTTTTTGGAGATTTTCATGGAGAGAGCGTCAATTCAGGTGTGCAAAGTATAATGGTGTTTCGTATAGGAAACTTTATTGGAAGGGTTTCGGAGGGGATTGTTGGGATGCCGCAGTAGGGTGATGTTGCGGAGTAAGCTTCTTTCTCCGACGTTTATGTTGTTAAGAGCCCTTCGCAATAGGTGGTTGAATAAAACGCATCCGAAATCCAGTATCTGGCGACATATTGGTTTGTAGATGCGTACTTCTGATAACTTCATTTTTTAACGTGACGCATCTGAAGTGTGGTACTCTGGATTTCGCCTTTTTCTTCTGTAGTTTTGTTAACTGTTAAATTTTTGGTTTGGGAATTCTTGAATAGGTGTCTCTCTTCTCCACAGCTTTTGCACCTCTCTGGTAGACTAGTGGTATTTTCTGCATGTAGTGGGTTTGAAACATTCATCGTAGCTGTCGGTAAAGGAAGTGCATTTTGAGCATAGTATTGGAATATTGAAGCATGATATTATTGGAATATTGAGGGATGATAGTTTCTCACTGATCTAGTTGTCGGTTATTTCCAGTTCAACACAGGCAATAATAGCTGAATAGGAAATTTGTGGCGTTTTTTCGGTGTTGTTCTTATTTCCTTCAGCAAACTCTGTAATTATTTTATCATCCTTAATTTTATGTATCTTATTCGCTATTAGTGCTTTAGGCTGTTTGTGTTGCTGATTTTGATTTTTCCGTATTTTTTAAGATGTCCGAACGTGTAGGTGTTGCTGGAGTGGAGATCGCATCATAAGTGTCGATGTATGTGGGCGACGCAAAAACGCGTATCGTCAAAGGTAATGTGTGACGGTTGCCACACATCTTTCTACCCAGGCTGCTTGAAAAGACATTGCAAATTCAAAGAATTCAAAAGAAGGAACCGAGGAGTGTAAAACAAGGCTAACTGTGATGTTACGGAGAATGTGGTCAGTTAATAATAATAATAGTTAATAATAAGCTTAAAAGCCTGGCTTGTCTTATCAAAAAGCTTTATCGAAATTAATAATAAAATAAAACTGTATGTTCTGTACTAGTGTATTTAATTTGCTGAAATTTCAATCCGTAACGTGCCGTAATGCATGCCGTACCGCACGAAGACATTAATAGCCTGTTTTGCTGATACAAATCAGTAAGGGTTTGGATGAGTTGCTAAGAGCTGTTTTACACTATCGAGAATTATAACGAAAATAAGAGCGAAAATAATAGCCAAAAGTTTTGTCGATGAAAATCGGACGTGTAAAAGCACTATTTTATAACGAAAATAATAGCGATAATTTTTGTGAGAAAAATACCACACTTGCTCTATTCACCGCGAGATTGTGCGCGATAATTTGCGCATTTCGTACAATTTACGATTATATTGATCTGCCCGCGCAGTTAACCTCAAAACGCTCAAAACAGTGATAGCAGGGCGGCGGGGCGGCGTATGCCTGGTGGCGGGGGCGGCGTAAGCCGGGCGGCGGTGGCGGCGTAAGCCAGGCGGAGGGGGCGGCGGTGGCGGCGTAAGCAGGACGGTGGCGGCGTAAGCCGGGCGGCGGTGGCGGCGTAAGCCTGGCGGCGGGGGCGGCGTAAGCCGGGCGGCGGGGGCGGCGTAAGATGGGCCGCGGGGGCGGGCGGGCTGGCACGCTCGTATTGTGCATATTGCCGAGAAAGAATCGTTGTTCTGTGAGGATTTATTACAGCTGCATTATGACGGCGTGGACCCGTGCCAAAGTGGTGGTTTTAGTTGAAGAAAGTGGCCTAATCTATACAATTCGAAGTCCGTAAACAATAAAAATCGCCACCTCAGAAAAACGGCATGGGATGCGATTATGATTATGTAAACACCTATGAAAAATGCAAATACATTACCTTATTATCTTCTATCATGCTTTTCTTCCCTTTCCTTATTAGAAATACAACCAACGATTGTATAGGTAATGTTTATTTTATCCAAGTTTTGTTTACAACCGCGTATATCTAAATATTTACTATAGTACGCACGCGCATGACTACATTAATAGCGAAATCAATTGCCGTGTGTCAAACAACTTTTAACTATCGTTCGAAATTAATTTGCCAATATTTCTCACCAAAATTATACCGATAATTTTGGCTATTATTTTCGTTATAATTCTCGGTCGTGTAAAACAGCTCTAACTCGTATTGTTAGACGCTATTCTTAAATCTATAAAAAGGCTTACACTATGAATAAACGGTAAAGAACAGAAAATCCAATGATAAATTAAGAAAAAAAGCCATTATTAGATATCAGTGAAAAAAGCGGTCGGATAGAACGTGTGTTTTGGTTAGTTTTTTACAATAAAACAATGTTCAGGTATATGTTCTTTATTATTTCTGTATCTACCACAATGCACAACTACCTATGCTATTGGGACCTATGACATGCTATATCCCTTATTCCAATTAGTATCCTTAAAAAAAAATTATAATAGAACTTTAAAATAAAAGAACAAACATGAACTAAGAAAGCTAGTTTCAAGTTTATTTTCTTGTACTTGTTTCCATGTTGACAACGATGATGAAATAACTACTTAAGATGCAAATCTGTTTCAACAACTATTCACAATATATTATATACCCCTCCCCCCTCGGAATCTCAGCGTCCGCCCTTCGAGTATTAAAAAGTTGTCACCATAGTGTAATGTGACGAAGCATATTTGCCATTTAACCTAATTCTCTCTAATATGTAATAGCATGTGTTCATATATTAAACCTCCTTGCAAACTTTGTTTAATTTTAGGGGAACCACGAGCTTTAAATCACTGGTTTAATGTTACTTGCAGTTGTTTCTGGTTGTAGTGATTAGTAGGACGCAAGAATTTATTTTGTTCTTCGTATTGCATTGTCATTACTTCCGAGTCTTCTGACTTGTGTACCTATATACATTTTTTAAATCTTAAACACGAACAAACTATTTACTTACCGTTACCTGTCTCCAATAATATCCAGCACGTAGGCATAGTGATACATGAAACCTACCGAGAATTCCTACACTATTGGAACTATGTATCAGGCAGGCATCACGTTAACTACGAAATAATCCGGTAGGTTAGCCTAAAGGAAATGTCAAAAAATATAGCCTTTTCTTTTTTATGGTCCTTTAGTCATTTGAGTACTTTCGCCACAACTTTGTGGGATTAGCAGAAATTAAAACAATATAAAACTGGTGCTCGGGGCGGTGCACGAATACAATAAAGAAACAAAACATACCACAAGAATTAGCAATTTGTTTTCAACAAATTTACAATAGGGTTAGGTACAGTCGGCACGGTCAGTCACTACAAAAAAGGGCCGCTTCAGGCGGTAAATGGTTGTCAGTCTGGTGTGCTCATAAACAAAGCTCCAAAACCTCCACCAAAAATTACGGTACAGTTTTGTAAAATTAAGTTTGAACTTTCACAAAACCAAAATACGTGTTGAAATAACCTCTTTTTCAAGCACTTCCGGTTAAATGGGGTTGACCTCACCAACTTATTCTGAAAGCACATATTCTCTTGTATAACTGAGAAAAAAATATTTAAATCTATACTGACAGAGCCAAATTAAAAATCTTGAATTTCTCAATTGGAAGTTACCATTTCTTCTTTCCAAATAATTTTCTATAAATTGTAAACTTTCGTACTGGTGTTTTTTGAGGGTATGATTTTGTCGCAGGCCTTTGTGCTATTGGTCGAGTACACGATGCAAGCGCCTCTCACTGTCGTTGGCAGTACTGTGTGACTGTGCAACTTACTGGAAGTTACAGTTATGTGTAGTGTATTTGTTCCACTAATCTCTATCATCATGTCCTAATCCTTCCTGTATTGTTGCAGTTCACCACGAAACACTCATTGCGACCCATTTCAACATGATTATAAAACGATTGAACATATGTTTCTGGTAAATTGGAACAACACAACGACTACTGCGCAACCTTGCTTCTTGCTCCTTGGCTATACCGTACTGATGAGGACTAATAGTCCGAAACACGTGTCTACGGTTGATTCTTCGTATGACGGAATTGCTCGAAAAACTATCTTTCGCCTTGAATATCTCACCGTCAATAAACCAGTTTTCTTTTTTGTTTAGGACAAAGTAAATATAGGACATCAGTGGATGGCCTATTAGAGACAAATACCTAGTTCTAAGAATTCAGATTTAAATTGATGGTTAATCTTTTAGATTAGTTTCAACATATTAAGCATCTTATGCTTATTAAAAAATATATGTAGATAAAATAAATATGAAATTTGTGTAGAAGATTTTGGCTTAATTTATTATTTACAGCAGTATGTACAATATTTACGGATGAAATAACTATACATATAAATATAATACATCACTTAATAAAATACAATTTAATAGACGTAAGTACTAAATGAAGGGTATATGAACTAAAAAACAGGTGGTAGTTTTAGTTACACTGTTCCTCCATAGGAGGCAATAATTTACGAGTCATCCTTGACGTAGCCGTTATTCTCTATTCCTTTTTGTTTTTCTGTTGGTTCCAAACTGACTTCACTATCGCTTTCGTCCTTTTCGACGTACTTGTATCTCATGGCCATCAGTGCAAAAATGAACATGTCAACCAACATCAGACCAGCGTAAAGGAAGAAATTTGCAGACTGAAAAAATAACGTATTAGTAAGAAAAAGGGCACACACTAGAGTGAGTGATTTATTTTGGCAAATTTTTGTTGTCACAAGCTGATAATAATTATTCATTATTAATCATTCTTTCGTAACACAGAAGAAAGAAAACCAAAAAATTTAAAGTGGTTAATGCCATCTTCAAATCGTTGAATGTGATTTGTTTCATTTAGAGTGGTGTTCGGAAAGTAATGATTTCCTGTTACTAACTGATTGCATTATTTAGGTTAACATGCCTAATATGTATTATCAGAAATAATCGATGTGTTATCATTTATCAATAAAATGTTCTTGATTCTCAAGCACGTGAAACAGCGTTTTTTAAAGGCAGCGATTGCCCACATTGTCAATATTATGTTATTGTTTCGATATTAACGTCTTTCACTAATGTGGTATAGGTTATTATCGTACAAAATTACAGCCACAAAATGTTGCCCACCCATCTTTCTATCAATCTCTCACTAATTAAATAGTCTAGTCAAATTAAGTTTTAAATGAAAAAAGAAATAGTAAACAAGCTGAACTTTTCCGTGCAGACGTTTTAACAGCCCGGGCAAATTCGGATTTTATTTCGGAAAATGTGCAACCTAGCTGGATTTATGTATACACCTTGGTTGGATACTACAAATAATGCGTACAAAGTCTCCATGGATATCATACCCGCGTTGCCAGTTATTCACAGTCAAAAGTCACCGAATTGAGTATTTAATAATATCTTGCATTCTTTTGATCATACCTCAATGAGCGGCATTAGGAGATCTCTAAATCTATTAATTAGCTACAAACAATATCTATATGTTACGGCTAAAATGGATACTTCGCTAGTTTCAAAACTAACTAGTTATTGTGCAAACTAACTAAATGCGCTGTTATTTTGAAGGAATTCGCTCATTCTCGCAAAATAGCGGGTAACCAGTCGTCAGTTTGCAAACTGTCAACAAAATCTTGTTAAAATGGGGATTTTATATAAGTTTACTAAAATAGCCGCTAGTTTGACTACTTACCAGGTATCTAGTTTACAAAATTTAGTCAATTTTTTATTAATGTAGAATCTGTGGGTAGGTAGGTTAGGTTCATAGCAATATGATATATTTCAATTTTATTTATAAACTTTATTTAACAATTAAAAAAAAAACAAATAAGTTTTGTTTATTAGCTCAGTCCTTTGCTTTGGTGGCATTACATGTTAATCCAGAGCTTACACATTTAGATTTCTTGTTGATACGCCTTTTGGTACATTGACATCTAACGTAACCATGAGTGTATCCCAAGACTGAAGTACACCCAACTGCAGGCCCAGGGTTGTTTTATTACATTTCTTTTAAAACAAGTTTTTAACCATGTTTTAAATCATTTTATTTTAAACATGTTTAAAACAGTTTGTTTTAAATGTATAAAACATTTTGTTTTAAAAGATTGTTTTAAACGTGTTTTTAAACAATTATTTTGTTCTAAACATTTTTAAAGCAGTTTGTTTTAAATGTTTAAAACATTTGGTTTTAAATGTTTAAACATGGGTTTTAAACTACCGAAATGTGGACAACATATTTAATTATTTAATCAGCGTTGTACGCTGGGCTTTTTTTTGGGGGGGGGGGGGATTTTTATGCATGGATCAATTTAAAAATCAAAAATATTTAAATATAGTATTTATTAATAAAAAAGTTCTTTATAAAATACAATTTTTATTCCTTATTTAAAACATGTTTTTTTTTCATGTATAAAATATTTTTTTTTGTAAAGTGTTTAAAATATTGTTTCGTGTTTAAAACCACCATTTTATAAAAAAAGTGTTTGTTTTGTTCAAAATAAAAAAAATCGTTTTTATAACAACCCTGACTGCAGCTCGAAGGGTAATTTCTGTATCCTTCACATCTTCAATTGACAAAAATTACTGATTACAAATATCAATTTGATTGCGCTAGAAAAGTTGCTACAACAACCTTCTACGTTTTACATAACCTCACACTTACAGTGGAAGTAAACTAATGTTACAGGCAGTGCATTTTGCAGTTTATAAACTAGCCAGGAATCTTGCTATTTTGGGTGACCAAAACGATTACTGTTATCATATTAGCCTATATGATAAATGCTTGTTATACAAACTATCTAAAATACTGAGTTAATATTAAAACAATAGTATAAAATAACGACATTAACCAAAGCCAATATATAGTTTGCATACTAACCAACTAGTTTGTAAACTAGCTGCTGTTTACCCGCTATTTTGCAACAAAGGGCAAAATCCTTCAAAATAACAGCGCTTTTAGTTAGTTTGTGAAATAGCTAGTTAGTTTTGAAACTAGCCAAGTATCCATTTTAGCCGTAACATATACATAGTTTCGGTGCGAGTTGGCATTTTCAATTTATTAGTCTTAAAAAACTTCAAAATCACGTATGATAAACAACGTATTTCTGTGATGGGAAAACCTTTCCTCTACCGAAAACGTGATTGAGCTAGGGTGGGCCGACTTTTTTTATTTTATTCTTTTTTTTAATAAGATATAATAGAAATAATAATAATAATCTACTCGTTAACATCCCCCAATAGCTTTCGCCTCTACGAGGGCATCGGCAGACTCGAATTATCATTATTATGGCACGCGTCTGTGCGGGCCATTTACTCCTCGGCGGATGCTTAAATCCAAACAACTTAAGGTGGGATTCGAAATGAGTAGGCAACCAAATATACCTCATAAATTTTAAGGTCAGTATTTCGTGGTATTTCACCGAAATGATTAGGTATCTCCATTCAAATTATACGTCGAACAGAACTTAAAACCCTTGCCGATAATACAAAAAATATCCGGCTCAATTCTGTCGGGTCTAGGTGACGGATTTTACGATTGTTGATGGCTATGTCGTAGTCTTCTTACGTTCAACAAAAAAACGCCGATATTCACAGAATTCGTCACCTATACATGACAGAATAGAGCCGGATATTTTTTGTATTACCGGCAAAGGTCTCAAGTTCCGTTCGACGTATAATTTGAATGGAAATATCTAATCATTTTGCTGAATTACTCAGAAAAATATTATGAAGTATATTTGGTTGCCTACTCATTTCGAAGCCCAGCTTAAGGCGTGCCACTGACGCGGGCCATAATAAAGATAATTCGGGCCTGCCGAGGCCCCCGTAGTGGGAAACCTGTTGGGGGATGTTAAGGCGTGGATTATGATTATTATTATTATTATTATACTACTATTATCCCATAACTAAACAAAAAAATAAAAAAAATATCGAAAATTAAAATAATTTTAAAGCCTTTGCGGCAGCTCAAAACATAAAAAATAGGTGTTTTATTTAATTCATTAACTCACACCTTTTCCATGATTGCACATTCCCGAATTATATCATATTTAAACACAAAAACAAAATAACAAAAATATCAAAAATTAAAATAATTTTAAAGCCTTTGCGGCAGTTCAAACACTAAAATAAAATAAAGTTAGGTGTTTTCTTTATTTCATTAACCCACAACTTTTCCATTACATCTGACCATTTCCGAGATGTGTCAGAAAGTTAAGAAGTGTCTTAACTACCCACCTTGCTTTTTTGCGGAAACGGAACACAACTTCTGTAACTATGTATTCAAATATATGCTAGTAAAGGATACGTAAACGCCCATGAAAAACAAGAGAGGTATTTATATAAAACTCGTTTTTCTTCTGAAGAATATATATCGAAAACGGCCAACTTTAACTATGACTATAGGTTTTTTTTACTTTTTATTTATTTATTTGGTGTTTGCCGATTTTTTTCGTCTAATTTGACTGGGCTATAAAACATTTACATATATGAAAAGTCGCCACCGATACAAGTGCTGTAAAAAATGGGGGGAACAGGTAAAAATACAAAAAAAAAATTATTCAGTTAAATTATAGGTAAAGTTGTATTACTTGTTGGTGGTGTATTACTTGTTGGTGTATTACTTGTGGTTATATTCACGCACGATAAAATATGTCTAATTCGTGTACTCAAAGAAGTAAACTTTTGAGTGCACAAAGCATGTCGATGGCCTAGCTACAATACCACGACCCAAAACATTACCAAAACATGATCACCTATGTTTTAACTATAATGATACGTGCTATTGCAGGTAGGCCAGGATGATATATGTATTTATATTTTTGAGTCAAAAATTTTGTACATTTATAGAGGAAGGTGTGATCTATTCTGAGGTACCTACTATTTTAATTTCAACCAGGATTCTCCGTAAAAAATTCACGCCAACTTTATACCGATAATATGTAACAGATTTGTTAAAATCCAACAAAAATATCAAAAATTTACCACTAGACGGAATATTACTTTTAAACAATTACCATTACAATTACGTATTTTATAGGCAACCCATTAAATTTAAAGCATGCTATCAGTAAGTGCAGGACGTTATCGCAATGGCGATAAGCTCATTAATATAACAGTGAGTGCTCGTTTTAGCAATTGTATGAAGAACCTAGTTTTTACAGACCATTAACATGCGCTTCACTTTATTTTTTTGTGTAATTCTGTTTTCCTCAATGTTCCAGTTTGGTGAGTGTGCACTAGATGTGGATTCAACTTGATACTGGTGTTAGCTTGAATGACTTTAATTGAAAACCTTTGGGTGTTGTACAACTTCCCAAGGCACGCCATTTTGTATGCCTTGTGCATTTTAGAATATAAGGACCTACTGAGATCACGCAAACATGAAAATTTTGTTCATTTGCTTTGTAATTAATATACGGTAAAAGGTTGCCAAGAAAAGTTGTTGAGAATTAAAAATCTTAATGATGGATAATTGTATAGTTAATGTTTGATTGATTGTGCAATTCATACTATTAGCGTATCTTCATTCCAAAGCAAATTACAAGAATTTCCATGTATGCGTCATCACAGTAGGCCGGTATAGTAATTTTATTCTATTCAACATCTGAACTAATATTCTATACTAGTAGTATGCAATTAATTACATTTTTGGCAATTTTGAAACATTGAACACATTGATAATTACCGACTTGCCAATCTTTTAGGGTAAGAGTTTTGTCTCTCTATCACAACTTTACAGATCAGCATGTTAACCATTTCTGCATAAATAATAATTTTTTTGACAAAGTTCAGGAAAAAACACATCTTCCTATTTGGTAGACTTTAGCATTTAACTAATTTAAGTAATTTTTCAAATTCATGTTTTGATGTAAAGTTTCTGGGCTGTTATATAACATTAATACGATTGCTTTATAGGAGTTTTTTTATACAATATTCGATCATTTTAATTTTCAACATACATAAATTTTTTTTTCATGCTGCATAACTTTACAAAATAGCACGATATCCACGACGACTTATCAGATTTTATAACTATTACCGAAACAAGGGTGTATCCTACACAAAAATCTAGTTGGCTTTGAGTTTTTCAAACAAATAATGTTATAATAATAAGAATTATATGCAACATTGTTTTGTCAGTATATTCAATTTGTCGCTATGAATGCACAGCGCCAAACGGTAGCTCTTATGTTAAAGGAAGTGGTATTGAATAAAGACATGGCAAAGACGCAATGAAATGTATGATTGAAGGTATAACAACGCATGATAAGTCTTCTGTAATGTTCTTGCAAAAAAATATATCAATTATTCTTTTAAGGGGCAGGAATATTTCAGGAAGTTGTTTAGATGAGAAAATAGTAAAATGATTATTGTTGAATAACTGAGAGATATATATCATTAAATCGGCATATAATAGGTAGGTACATTCATATAGTTTGTGGAACCTATTTGTACAACAAATTAAAAGCCTTTCGATAAATTTTCTTCTTAATCCCAATCTGATCACGATAAACATATTATTTCTGATCTTTGATTATGAATCATTTACTTTATTCAAATCGATATTTATTCCTTATCTTCATAGCCATCAATAGACAAACTAATATTACGTTTATTTAATTAATCTTAATATTACAATGATGAGTGAAATGTCGGAGCAATACTTACTTCATTTTCAAATGGTTGAACGGACTCAATGATGACAACAATAAGGTTTCCAAAGGCAGTAGTAAGGAGCCAGCAAGCTTGAAGGACGGATTTCATGCTAGATGGTGCTTGAGAGTACGAGAATTCCAAACCAGTAATTGAGAACATGATTTCTCCCGCTGTTATGATGACGTATTGGGGGATGAGCCATAACATGTGAATCGAGTTAGGTTTTGTAACAATCGCCATATTTATTTCCTAAATAGGAAATGCAAAATTAGTCGTGTAATAGGTGGCGTTTAAAAAGGAAGCCCAATCATAATTTTTAATCGTCTGTTATACTTAAATGTTCAAGTTTTTGCATTCAAACTACACCTTCATGTAAAATTTGTTCTTTTTCCAATAATTCAAAAAGCACCTGTCCCAATTCTGTCGAGTATAGGTAATGGATTTATATGAATATTGTTGGCTTTAAGCTAAACACATGTTGTCGTAAACGTGGTCATAAATATTCATAATATCCGTAATCTAGACTTGACAGGTTCAATGTTCTACTCTAACGCATAGCTTGAATACAAACACCTGCACATCAGGTGTAAATCTACGTCAAAGTCATGAAGCATATTTTTTCCTATCCTCTTTTTTAAATGCAACTTTAAGGCCGGGTGTTATAAACGCCGAATAAGATTTGAGTAGTATTTTTTCTTACAATGCCCGAACTCTATAGTGAAAAAACTAGGTATCTACTTTTGTAGTAAAATCTTATTCGACATGTCTACTGCCGACCGTAAGTGAGTTTACTTACAAATTGACCAGCATTGGTTTCACTGGCCATGACGACGTATACTCCTCCCAATTTCACATTAAGTGTGTATTCTGAACTACCGATTTTGACCACGTATTCATCTGGTTTCAAATCATGGGCCTGAGTATCACTTCCATTTGTAGACACTTGCAGAACTCCCTTGGAATTGAAGTAGTCTACTTCTACAGCTGATATATCTTGGCTGCTACTGATTAAAGTCCTGCAGAGAAAATATTGTGAAAACAAAATATTGCACTGTCTAAAAGCAATCAATCCATTGTCTAAAAGTAAAAAAACATACAGCGACGTATGTGCACAGTTTGCAAGTTTTAAATATACGTCAACAAAAGTATTGTCTAATGTCCATGAAAGCAACTCAAACTCACTACATTTAGAATGCAGACTCTCTCTGCATTCTAAACCAAGTATAAGTAAGTTAAGTAAGTAATTCTTTCAAGTAATTATTATCTATTCAGTACAAATTATATGCGCAATAAATAAATTAAAACGTGCATGTATTGTAAGCATTTGATAAACTACTTGAATAATACTAAAAATATTTGTCCAATACATTTTTTCCAATTTACGTGGAAATTAAAAAAAAATTAATGTGCATTACAACCTCTATAAAAATATAATGTGCATCTTAAAAAATAATTATTTCCATTAGTTTAAATAACTCAGCATTTGAAAATATTATAAGCGCATTCAGTAATCTAAATTGTAACATGAGAAAATTACAATGCGCCCTACAAAGGATATAATGTACATTAAGTTTTGCACCTTGTAGCGCACATACAGTGTGTCCACGAAAGTCCGCACCATATGGAAAATTTTTTTGCTGTGTATTTCTCTGAAAATTTTATTCTTTATGAAAGTTGGCGGCTCATATAAAACCAAAGCTGCAACAGTCAAATATGTAAATTTCCGTGCCATATACCGAGCGATTCAAAATATATGAATTTGTGATAAGAGTAAAGTACCTTTATTTTCATTATTATCGATAAACTTTATTTGGAAATAGTGTTTAGAAGTAAAAATTATATTCAAATATAAAGTCAGAGCCACCTACCCTAAAAAAAATATTTTCACTTTTTTTCTTAATTATTACTCTTGTGACAAATATTAGTAAATGCCAGTGATACCAAAAGGTTCTTTTAATCTATTTTTTAGAAATTTGAATACATTTTTTATATTTTTTTTTTTGCGCTAGTTCTAATTAAACATTAATATAATACGAAAATAACAAAAAATATAAAAAAATTATGCAATATGGGCAAATGAAAGAGAACAGATTTTTTCAAAAATATTCTTTGGACAGACGAGGCAACATTAACGTCAAAGAACAGTCCCAATCGTCACAAAAGTGCCGGTGGTGGGCACATGAAAACCCGATGTTTACAAGAGAATGCCGAGATCAGGACCATTTTAAGACTAATGTGCTGTGCGGTATTTTGGATAATCAAATACTTGGGCCTTTTTTTCGTTAAAATTTAAATGGGGAATTAGATCATCAGTTCCTGAACAGAGGGTTGTCACCTTTTTTGGACAATTTGCCGTTAATTCAACGGCCCCAATTTGGTTCCAGCTTGATGGTGCGCCCGTACACAATATAAGCTCTGTCAAGAACTCTTTAAATCATAAATTTGGGTAAGTCAGTCATAATTCATTCAAGAAACAATAGATGTTTGATGTTTCAGATATTTTTATTAAAATATCATCAGTGAAAATAAAACTTCATAAGTGGTAGTACCGCGCGTACCACCACTTGAGAATCGCTTGCTGTAGATGGATTACTACTATTATAAACCTATCCACAGTCATTAATATTAACCGAATAAAAGGTAAGGCACGCTCCTGAATTAGTTATTGTATGATATGTTAATATCTACAGGGTGAAATATCAACTTCGCACCAAGAAAATGACTAATTTTGCGCTAGTTCTAAATAAACATTAGTTATCATACCATAATAACAAAAAATATAAAAAATTTATTCTAATTTCTAAAAAATAGATTAAAAAGAACCTTTTAGTATCACTGGCATTTACTAATATTTGTCACAAGAGTAATAATTAAGAAAAAAAGTGAAAATATTTTTTTTCAAGGTAGGTGGCTCTGACTTTATATTTGAATATAGTTTTTACTTCTAAACAATATTTCCAAATAAAGTTTATCGATAATAATGAAAATAAAGGTACTTTACTCTTATCACAAATTCATATATTTTGAATCGCTCGGTATATGGCACCGAAATTTATATATTTGACTGTTGCAGTTTTGGTTTCATATGAGCCGCCAACTTTCATAAAGAATAAAATTTTCTGAGAAATACACAGCAAAAAAGTTTTCCATATGGTGCGGACTTTCGTGGACACACTGTATAATAAGCGCATATAATAAGTTATCGAAAAAATTAGGTAATAATGTACAAAACGCGATTTTGGTAATTTTTATAAATTTATACCATCTAAATCTATTGTTCTAGAAACCTCAAAATGGCTTCATTGGAAGGAAACCTTAATCTGAATCCTGAATCCTAAAAGTTTGGTCATAAATGTTGAAGCATTTAGATAGATTCTTTAAGTGATGTGCGGATGCATCCGGAAGAAATATAAAAAAGCGCAATAATCTGACGTGATATACAACTTTCAAGCGGAGATTCGTATTCTGCGCAATTAAATCAATTGAAAACGTCTATGCGCATTCCATAGACACCCTAGATTTAACTGTCTTCTTCTCGAAAATATCTTTCAAGCAAGTAACAGACCCATCAA
This sequence comes from Melinopterus prodromus, assembly GCA_964023965.1. Classification (NCBI taxonomy): domain Eukaryota; kingdom Metazoa; phylum Arthropoda; class Insecta; order Coleoptera; family Scarabaeidae; genus Melinopterus; species Melinopterus prodromus. Next base: position 41,757,231 of record OZ030390.1, on the reverse strand, counting down.
TATTAGTACACAAAATAAGGAGCTGTCGAAAAAAATTTCAAAATTAAAAAAATTGATAAAATATTTAATATTTTAATGCTCGAAGTATTTATTTTAATGCACATATCACGTTAGGTATTGCGTTTTTGCGCAGTCCAATAATCTTGCACTCAACATTTTTTTAATTCTTCGAATTTCCAAATACTGTGACTGGAGTTTACTCCACAAAATTTACCCAATTTGTTTTGTCATTGCGAGTGAAATCCCATCGCATAACTTGATATAAAATAATACAAACTGTTTTATTTACGACTCACATTAAATAAGGTCATTGCATACGTATTTATCCCTACCATGGTACACATCGCTGATTATGATGACAGTAGCTTTGTATAATTATGACAGTTCGGGCTTAGTGTATGGCTTAGTTATTCAAACGACTGTCATCATAATACTAAAGAACTGTCACGTCAGTCTAAACCTACGTGGTTGGCAGTTATTTTACAGTTTGTATCGCCCCCATTGATTAATAACAGACTATTAACACACAGGCAGTACAAAAAAGCATTGTAACTTGTCAATATCTCGTCCTCGGAAAAGATAATAAAAAAATCAAATTAGACTTCCGAAATGACTGAATCTACAAATTTCAAATAGGTTTTGAATATACAGGATGACCAATTTGCGCGTGCAAATTGCTGCCTAGCATAATATGGAAAAAATACAGGGTCCTGCAACTCAGCTCCCGTCTTCTGTAGCTGAGTTACTAATTAAGCTAAGAGTTTGAAATTCTGCAGGCTTACCCTGTACTTCAAGGTACATTCCAAAAAAATATTTTTGATTATATAGGCTGTCCCAAAAATGTGCAACGCCATGGTAATATATTTTTTCAATTGCGTGCTATATATTTTTTTACACATTTGGAACCCTTTTTTTTCTCATTTGGTGGCTTTAGCTGTTGAGCCATGGCCAGCTGCTAGTCTTTGCAGATAACATTAATTTACTTCAGTAAGACTACACATTGATGTCATTCGAAGATAAGAATGTATATATTCCCAAGTATATTTGTTCATCTCTGGAACTTCGGATGGAGTTATAATCAAAATGCGATGGTATAATTTTTGCTATTTTATCAAAGAGAATTCGTCTGGCAGCTAGAAAGCTTGAACACATTATTAAGATGTGCTCCAGGCTACCCACTTCTCCACAAGAACACGTTAGTTTCAGCTCTGTTGACTCGAAAGAGGTATTTTTGGCATAATCCGTGATTTGTCCGTAGACGAAATATGGTTTTAATAAAAAACTTATTCCTAATTTGACTCTTTGTAAACCAAGGGTCACGACAAGAAGCATTTTGGATTCTCAGGTATAATTTACCTTTGCCGTAGTTCCTATACTTAAAGTTGATAGTTCTCCATGGCAATCTCTCTCATTACCGATGCATGAAAATCCGTGATGGTTATTATTGTATTATTGTTGTTGTTCTGACTGCACCCCTGTTTGCCAACTCATCGACCCTTTCATTCCCAATCAGACCCGCATGTCCCCTTACCCAAAGAAATTTGATATTTCGGTTGATATCCTGCACTGTTTAAACTATTTTTATAATTACTGGTTTTACACAGTTTGAGAATGACAGATTTCTAAGTTGGTCAATTGCACTTTTTGAGTCTGAGATTATGAGGTAGTTATTTGATGGTCTAGATTGTCGAATGTGCTTTAGACTTTCTAAGATTGCTAGCAGCTCACTAGTATAGACTGACATCGTCTGGCTCAATCCAAACACTCCAGAAGAATGTGTTTGCGGATCATACCACGCACAACCAAATCTTTCGTCTTTTGAGGAACCGTCCGTGTAAAGCAGGTAGTAGTCCTTATAACTGGTTTCCAAGAAGTGGCGAAATTCGATATTGTTAATTTTATTGGAATTGTAACTCGAATAATCAAAGTAACGACAGTGAAATGGTTCAATTATGTTAGTGTAACTTAGGTGGTTGATATTATCGCAAAGTGCACTAGTTAACTCTGCATATCTGTTCTGCAGAGTGTAGTAGCATGATATAATCTGTGGGGAACTTCTGACTATCCAGAAGCGTGACGTCATATCTCGAATAAACAGCCTGTAAATATCCCCAACAAGAGGGATCGCTTTGCGGTGACAGTTAACCAAAAATGAGAGGCCTAATTTTTTCCTTCTCAGCGTTAAATTGTATTCTCCCGTTTCAGAAAGTAGCGCATTAATTGGTGTATCTCGGAGTAAACCAACACATAACCTGAGGCATTTATTGTGTATGACGTCGAGTTTCCGTAGTAGAGTTTTGGAAGCGCTACCGTAAGCCAGGCACCCATAATCCATTACCGCTCGAACGCACGATCTATAGAAAAGTAGTGAGAACTCAGGATCTGCTCCCCATCTCAATGACGATATCATCCGCAACACGTTAATAGTTCTTTCAGATCTTTTTATTATTTCGGTAATATGGCACCTCCAATATGGTATTTGTGTATTATTCAATGTAATATGCGTGGAACCCTTTTATGGCTGCCTACATACCACCAAAATTTTATTGAAAGTAGTTGAGTGACTAGAGCGCAAAAGAATAAAAACCAGACAAAATTGATTTTGCGTCGTTGGCTTTAAAAAGCAATAAAAACCACAAATTGCACCTCGTTAATAAAGTTTTCGACGTGCTTATTAAGTTAGATCTAGTAGTCTCGTTAACCAAGTGTCATTGGTCAAAATTATACAGGTGACCAAAATCTAGTGTCAAACTTGAAACTTCAAAGCGTGTTATTATTCTTATTTTAAATTGGAACCCATACATTTTTTCAATAAAACGACGCAGAATTAAAAAATAAACATTTTTTCTAAATACAACCCCATCACAATTCCCAAAATTTTACAACTTATTCGCCAAAAGCTCATTCTTTCAACGTTTCCAACAGCAATTTTAGGTAATAAATATCGTACGTGGCTTTGAAAAACAATTTATTTCATAAAATATAACGCAGAGAACTTTAGATTTGAGTGTACTTAATTAAGTAGTTGTTAGAAATGTCTTCCGTGCCCTTCGAGGCACAAAGACGAGTATGAAATGACCTCGCCGCTGCTGCTCTTAATAGGTCGGGCGTAATAGTTTGAAATGCGCCCCGGATTCTTTCTTGCATGTTTTCTGGTGTTGTTGGAAGTTCAGCATAAACGATGTCCTTTAGCAGAGTTGGGCAGATTTCGTTGAGCTGGTCCCTGACATGTAACGAGTAATGTGCTGCTTCATCATGTTGCAGCCATATTTCCGCCCTTATCGCTAGAGGTAAATTTTTCAGTAAATTTCGCAAAAATTCCAGGTACATACCACCACGCAATCTAAAATAACTTGTCTGCGTTATATTTTATGAAATAAATTGTTTTTCAACGCCACGTACGATACTTATTTCCTAAAATTGCCGTTGGAAACGTTGAAAAATAAGTTTTTGGCGAATAACTTTTAAAATGTTGGGAATTGTGATGGGGTTGTATTTACAAACAATGTTTATTTTTTTTTATTCTGCACCGTTTCACCTAAAACATGTATATGTTCGAATTTAACATGAGAATAATAACACGCTTTGAAATTTGACAAGTTTGACACTAGTTTTTGGTCAGCCTGTATAATTTTGACCAATGACACTTGTTTAACGAGACTGCTAGATCTAACTTAATAAGCACGTCCCAAATTAACAAGGTGCAATTTGTGGTATTTATTGATTTTTAAAGCCAACGATGCATAATCATTTTTTTTTATTTTTATTTTTTTTGCGCTGCAGTCACTCAACCAATTTCAATAAAATTTTGGTGGTATGTAGGAAAATATAAAAGGCTTCCAAATGTGTAAAAAAAATATAGCATACAATTAAAATAAATATATTACCATTGCGTTGCACATTTTTGGAACACTCTGTATAATCAAAAAAAAATTCTTGAAATGTACCTTGAAGTAGTGGGTAAGGCTGCAAAATGTCAAACTCTTAGCTTAATTAGTAACTGAGCTACAGAAGACGGGACCTGAGTATCAGGACCCTGAATAGAATATTCTTAATGGAAGTTAGGCAGAATAATGCAACTGAAATGACTCATATTGTAATTCAAACAAAAGTTTTGAACAATTAAACTCATATATTGTTTAATAGAGTATCAAAAGAGTGCTCCTTACAGTGAAATACCATATGCTTATTTACATAAAAAAAATTTTATATTTTCTTGGTAACTTTCAATAGGACGTAACGTTTAAGTTTCGTTTCTTCTTGTACAGACTATAATAAAACCTACTTAATGTCACTTTAGTACACTGAATCAATCAACGCATTCATAATATTCACAAAATAACAAAAGTTGAACACTAGCAAAATCTATAAATATTCGATCTCGATGTTAGATCGTTTTGTCAGACCTTAGACCATATATAGTTTGTTTTGGCCCAACATACCTTGATGAGTAACATAAAACGTCGGGTATCGTCTTGCTATAGAGTGGCCCGCATGCGCACAGAATCTACGTAAGGTCATTTTTTTCAAATACACTACTCACCCGACGGTGTCCAAGACGATACACAACTTTTGACTTTATTATCTTTGGACACAAACAAAGCCCAGTATGCTCCCACTAGTCATATAGGGTCAATGGGTCAGGCTTAACAAACCACTGCTGACACATAAGAAGGGGGTGTTCTCTGCCTGCAATTATTGGTCTTACAACAGTAACCTACAGTTTATCGTAGACTTGGAACCATAAAAATTATTAAATATAATTGACTGAAAGCCAGTGAAGGCTTTTTGTCCTAAAACTCCATCCTAACAAGACATAGATGGAGCTAGAAATGACACACCGTATTTTTAGAAAAATACTGGTTTAAAATTTTAGTTTTGTTTACAGTTGTGCCAAATTTTGCTTAAAGCAATCAGTCACTGAAATCGGGTGAGTAACGTGACTTCTGCACCCACGGATACGTCCAAGTACCGATTTGGCGTTAAGAGTTTTGACGTTAATATGTATTGTATAGATATATATGTTTTGCACATCTCAAGTAATTTTAACAGTAGAGTTAATTTTAAAATAAACTACCTTATTTTTGGGTATCCTTTGTCATCGTCTTTCTTGCTGCTGTCGGTAAAGCTCCCCATGATATTAGAACCCCCATGGTAATAACCAATAGCCTTGTCTTCTGTGATTGTGAATGAGCCATCTACACTAGGAGTACCACCACATGTCCATCTGTATGCAATCTGTTTACTTTCAGTAACTGGAATGTCAATATTTTCGTAGAAATCCATAGCTTTGATGTTAATAGGCGATGATGATAAGGTATCAGCAGTCAATTGAAGCTCGCAGGGCATGTTATTGTAGACCCTTAAGTGGCCGATACCTGCGGTCGGTTGGCTTGGCATTTCGTTCTCCAAAGCCAGAGAGATACCAGCAGACACGCCAAAAGATATTGCTGCGAGTACACCACCAGCAACCAATCGTTGCAATGGTGTCCTCAATATTCTCATTTTATCAAGAAGTGGATACACCCCGTATTGGAACAGAGGGATAAAGATTAAGATGAGTAGTGGATTTACAACTTGCATTTGATCCGGAAGAATTGTATAGAAGCCTATATCGCCATCCATAATTCTTGCTTGGAATGTCCAACCAGTTCCCTGTTGATCGAAGAGCGCCCAGAACACAGGCAGCGGGATATATAAAACTAATACTTTCAGTGTGGCCTTGACATCTTCGACCAGCTTCTTTCCATGCTTCTCCGTCGAGTAGTCCAACCAATGTTCGCGCTTTTCGGTAGATTTTCTTTTGTTTTTTATCGCAGTCTGAAATTAGGTCAAATTAGTTGAAGCTTGGATTTTATTTGCGTCGTTACTTTTAGGTTTTATCTTTTAGGGTTTTATCGTGGATATTGAGTGCCATGACTAGTTGTGCATTGAATCTATAATTGCAGTGTAATATTGTATTTATGCGCAGTAAATACAGTTAAAATGCAGATTTTTCATTAGCAAATTTATACAGAATGTCTGTAAGTAATCATCTATCATATTACTTCGATGGTACTAAAATAGACAATAAGAGAACTTTGATGGTTGAATGTAGAAGGTAGATTATGTTAGCAAAGATCAAAGTTGAAATTAGATAGCCATCAAAAAACAGCTGACAGCAACAACTTGCTTTAATTTGACTTTTATAAACAATATCTGATCCAATACTATAAGTAATAATAACATAATACGATATCTGACATGAGTATAAGTTTGCTATTAGGAGTATGGTAAAACATGTTGTTAAAAACATCAAACTACTACAATTTTTTTTTCTGACCAAAAGTTGTTCAAAAAGAACAACGTGTTTTTATAAATCAATAGCATAGTATGTTTTATAAATCAATAGCAAATCTTTCAGCGGTATACTTTGCATTTCTTGTCGAATTTTAGGCAAGACGATTTATGAACTTTTGGAAAAAATTCGGGTGTATAGATTTGGACACACCCAAATAATATTGGTTTAATAAAAAAAATCCATAATAACTTATGGCTGTCTTTTTCGCTAGTTTCTCCGCAGTTAAATGAATAATACCGCAAAACAATTGATTTATGTTATGTGTTTATATAGAAACAGTTTCTACATGTTTTTGCTGAACATGTATACAATGAGCGCTTAAGAAACATGACATAAGAATGAAACATGAAATCCTGAAGCTTTGGTCACAAATTGTGACACAATTATTTGCATTTACAGCGATTCTTTAAGTAGTGTGCGGATGCCGTTATAAAAGAAACAACAACAAAATGAAATAGCCTCATGTGACATTTTCAAACTCGGATTTGTATTCAGCGCTAATAATTCAATCGATAAACAAACAAAAAATTACGAATATTACCATAATTATCTACTGGGTTTTTGACGAAAATTTTCTCGTGTAACTCATTAAACTTTTCGTAAATTAGTATTAACAAAATGAACAGATCTATAAATACCACTACAAAAAATATGGGGTAGCTATTTAAAAAATCTGTTGCAGTCGTACCATTCAAAAACAATTGTAGGTCGGCAATTAATTGTTATAAATATGTGTGTTTTGATAATTAATAATCGACGTGCCTGAGCACTTTTTCAAATAGCAAATCGTTTCAGAGATTTTGTCATGTTTCCATACTTTGCGTGCTCACTGGATAAGTTTTATTCATGAATGTTTGGTTACATTCGTACTTAAATTATATTTATGGTGACAGCTTATCGAACAGGAATTCAGTTACAATTAAATAAAATCGAATCGTTTTCTTTGTCGTAATATTTCTGAATCATATATTTCTAGTAATGCGCAGGCATTGGTCGTCGCGTTCCTAATAAGACCTATCGTTGTTATCATCTCATCCCGGGTTTTAAAAGTTGAATTACGGAAGTCGAGATTATAAATAGCAGCTAATTTCCAGACATTTTGCTCCCGGGAAATATTAGAAAGCACTAGGCAGTCTAGACTGTTTGCAGGTACTCCATCCTTCCAGTACATTGCCAAACGCTCAGTATCTGAACTGTCTGTTCTCGTATTATCTTACAGAAACGTAAAATCTGGACGCACATTATAAGCAGCAGATGGTATATAGAAAGATAATTTCCTTTTTTAAATATCTTACGACTTGACGATTAATGGTACCATTTTAAAACGCAGAAACAGCACTAACAACAGTTTCTGATTCGGATTGTCCAATACACATAATTCCAACAATGTGGGCTATACATCTCAACATTGTAAAATCTACAAAGGTGTAAACTAAGCATATATGGCATTTTCTCTTCCCTTTTTATGTAGTTTATTAAAATTGCTACTTTTGTTTTAGCTATAAAATATGTTAAGTTTATTACCAGAAAATATGTTTTTCAGGATATTAACTTATAGTTAAAAACGGTTTTGTTACGTTATTTATAATCAGGCGAGAAATGTCATGATCTGTCCCTTGTAGCGTAACTATAAAATAAATCATACGACTAACCTGGAAATGTCCGGGGGTGGTTTTTACGCCCCTACATTTTTAAAGGGTGAAATAAAAATAATTAAATACTATAAAGCTGAAACGTTTCACGTAAAGAAAAAAACACCAGACCAGTGGGTGGGTGGAAAGTGAAAAGAAGGGGCTAAAGTGACACACAAACTTGCAATATTTACAGTAAAATAATGAGGTCGAACAAAGTATATACAGTAGTAGTATAAGATGGTCTCACTTGTTCGCGGGCGAGGCTTGAAGTTCTGGCGTTGTGTTTCTACCGGAATTTCAGTCTAAGATTGCGTTGTGGGGATGTATTTAACAGTGGCGTGCGGTGCATTTGTACATAAGGTGTGCAGTGGAGAATGAATATCAAAACTACCACAAATACAAACTATTTTATTTAGTTATAGATGTACAGGGTGGGCCAAATTCGATGTTACTATAGGAGATCTCGGTAACTATAAGAGATATCGAAAAATGAGTAAGGTTGTTGTGTCGTCTTTTTTTGAGAGAAACCCAATGGTGAAAACCAAAATTAGCTATCGTCTTTTGTTTTCGAGTTATAACAGAAAACTCGATTTTTCGCTATTTTGATACTTTTTTTGATATCTTTGTTGTTTGTTAAATCAGACGAATGATATATGCACGTTCTTCAGGCACTTTTTCGATTAGAATTCAGTTGAATTCACAGATTTTAAATATCTCTAATAGTTTTGTAGATATAACATAAACTTGGTTTTTAAATGGAGACCATACCTGGCTATGACTGAAATAGATAGAGCCTTTTTCCTCTCTTCAACGATATATAACATGCTGGTCCAAAATATTCAAATAGTAACGTTTTATTGAATAACATGAAATTAGTCTACATCAGAGGCATTATGATTATTGTCTTCGAGATTTCTTTGAGTAGGCGTATGTCACTAGTAGTTTGATACTACTAATCAGTGAAATTAATAAAATTTCATTCTTTTATTTTAATTTAAAATTACGGAATGCCGTATGAATATAATGAAAAATGCGCAATAATCGAATGCATTGTTCAAAGTAATAACAATAATTGTGATATAACATCCGAAACATAATTCAATCGTTATCCAGATAGTGCACAACCGCACAAACTTGTTTTTGGGATTAAAAGAACATCTCATCAATTACGGGTTGATTAATATGCCCAAAGCCGAACATTGTGATATGGAAGTGGTATGCTGAAGAAACTGTCATGAAAGTATGTAGCCGTAATCCTACAATTTCCAGTCGTCACTCTTCACTTTATATCGGCATGTCGAGGGTATAACAGAAAGGTTAACCATTGCAGGATATATTGTTTTATTCTAAGTAAAATAATTAGATAATTATGAATACAAAATAAAAAAAGTACCTACTAAAACTACTTCAACCGTTTTTCAAATTAATGTCAATTTTTATTGATGCATAAATTATATTCGTCGCAATACTTCGAAGAGTTGTTTATAAAAATATTTGGAACCGCATTGATACATTCTTCAAAATGCTGCCTTAGATCCTGAATGTCGTTATGTGATGTTTTATATAATTTGTTTTTAATGTGCCCCCAAAGAAAAAAATCCAAAGGTATAAGATCTGGTGATCGTGGTCGCCACCTCACTGGTCGGTTGTTTCCAATCCAACGGTTTTCAAAATTTATATTCAATAATTCCTTTACCTTTCTTTTTTTGTGAGGTGGTGCACCGTCGTGCTGGAAGTATATAGTTCCCCTCTCCATTAGTGGCAAAATGTCCAAAAATTCATTCACAATATGATGGTTTACAATATCGTAGTACCGGTCGCCATTTAGATGTTCCTCGTAAATATGGTATACTAAAATACGCTCGCCAAGCACGGCACACCAAACACTAAAACCAAAACGTCCTTGGTTTTGCACGTTGACGGTACGGTGAGAATTGACATCAGACCAATACTGCTCATTGTGCGTATTAAAAATTCCGCACTGCTGATGTAGGCATCATCAGTCCAAATAACTTTTTTCTTTAAATAATGGATTCTGCTGAAGATTTTCACGGTACCACTGGCAAAACTCGTTGCATTCGTTGCTGAGGGTCTGTTGGTTGCAAATGATGTTGTTTTCTTAGAGCATATGGCCTAAATTTATGATTCTTGAGGATTCTCAAAGCTCGACGTCTTGATACTCCTGATTTAGTTTCTATTTCACGACTTGAAGTTGAGGGATTTGCAACTTTGGCTGCAACTGTGTTGGTGGCAGCTTCTTCAGCATTTTCAATTTGGTAATGTTTGGGTTTTGGGTCTTGGCATACTAGATGACCCGTGATTGATGAGATTTTCTTTTAATATCTCAAAAATAGATTTGTGAGGTTGTGTTCTTTCTGGATAACGATTGAAGTATGTTTCGGATGCAATTTCAGCATTGTTATTACTTTGAATAAAGCAGTCGGTCATTGCGTATTTTTCATATGATTCATACGGCATTTCGTAAAAACAAAAAAAAAACAACAAAAAAATATTAATGCAATAGTTACTTTGGTACAGGTCCATAATGCAAAAGTGTTTAATAAAGGATAGGAGTTAAATAAAAACTTTTAATTTTGGAAGAATATTTACTTCGTACAATTTTACTTAAGTACTGGTTTCGATCCACAGATCATCACCAATCAACAGCCAGAAAAACACATAACAACAGTCAAAATCAATTATATGAGGCACAACACAGAATGATGATTTTTGGTGTTACAATTTTGCCTTATTTCTTTTGATTGTTTTATGTTTTTCAGGTTTTTGGCTTATGATGCTCTGTTGATCGAAACTAGTATCAAAGTAAATATTCTTGCAAAATTAAGATGGTTTTATTTAACTCCTATCCTTTAATAAAAAATATTTACTACCATATAACTTATATGATAACTCAATGCTCCTTTCTGCATTTTAAAAACATGTATGATATTTGCAGAAAAAGTCGTGCTAAATTGTAAGTACCTCTTCTTATAACATAAATAAAACTGACCGTGGTGTAGGTAAATATTAAGTAATTTTAATTTAATTCGAATAGCCCTTCATACAAATATGCACCATATGAGAAACAGAATTATTGCGTTATTAAATAAAAATCATTAAAACATGTACATAAATATTTCATACCTCAAAAGCAAGAAACACTTCCAACACAAGCTTTCAACATAACGCCAAATGTCAACTGTGCATCGGAACTGCTGCACGCTGGAAATACGTTTGACGAACAGAGCGACATAAATAAAAAAGAATGATTTGGCTTCCTCTGGGTTATTTACTGGAGTTTAAGGACTGCATAAGTAAAAAACAATCAAAATTTGTTGGTATTTTCTGCATTACACCTAGTTTACAATTAACGTTCGTCTGTGGGTCGTGGGCACCTCTAGCCGCTGCACGCGTGAGCGATATGGTTCCGTAGTACTTATCCGCAATGTCTGTGTATCGGTTGCATTACACCTAGTTTACAATTAACGTTCGTCTGTGGGTCGTGGGCACCTCTAGCCGCTGCACGCGTGAGCGATATGGTTCCGTAGTACTTATCCGCAATGTCTGTGTATCGGTTGTTTGTAACGGTCGGACACCGGACAAATAAAATAGTGTGTTCTGTATACAGTCTCTAGAATATAGTTTTATTTTATCAATGGTAGAGTTTGCGATACTGTATACATTATTTACATACGTATATGATATGCGATGATTCTTAAATTAATCGATTTTAACCCGAAGTGCACCGGTTGTCGCTGCACTGAGATGTCACAAATGCGGGTGTCGGGACGGGAGCGCTCGGCTGTAGCAATGATATGAAGTGATTAGGCTGGTAAAGTGCACCGGAGTTATTACTCCATGTGGTGTAAATTACTTTAAATTAGTATTATAAAGAAATATTACTTCATATGTCTGTATGGTGCACATAATATATCATTTTTTGGCTGGACTACTTTAATATTTTTCTTTCTTTTTTCCTAAAGCTCAGGGTGTACATTTAAGAATAATCACTCAAACTCAACCTGATTATTTTACTGTAAATACCGGTCCCATCTTGCACCCACTTCTCAGCCAGCACTAGAAAGTTCTCATCTTTGATATCCCAAAGCGGCAGACTGACGGATGATACTTGCGATTATCTTATTGTTACGCTACAATGGACATATTATAGAACTTCTATAGCCCTATTCTCTATGGTGTAACGAAATCCGTTGCTGACTCTTGGACTATTGCCACAACATAAGTATTGGGGACATACGAATACAGTTAATAAAATAATATAATACATACCGAAATACATTTGCTGACTCTGATGACCATGTTTCCTTCCGGTTTTCTGATTTTATATAATGGTTTGCCGAAGACGAAAATTACTAAAACACATCGTAGTAGTGAAACTCAATGAAATAAATATCTCTTGATTGTACTTACCTATAGAAATAATCATCAGAACACCGGGAACACCAAATGCCAGGGAGTAACAGCTATCATCATCAAAGCAGTGCACATCCTCTCTTAATATTGGCGTAACGGTTGTAGAAATCAAACTACCGGCATTAATGGAGAAGTAAAACATCGAGAAGTATTTAGCCAGTTGTAGTTCTTGCTGTGGCAATTTAAACTGATCGCCTCCAAAGGCGGATACACACGGCTTGATACCACCGGTGCCCATGGCAATCAGCAGTAGACCAACAATTGATAACGCGACCATAGGAAAGTTCAGCGGAGGCGCAGCGGACATAGCCAGAACTACGTTACCAATGGCGTAGATAATCGACAGGTAGAATATCGTATAGAATTTTCCTAGTAAACTGTCAGCAAGCATGGCACCGAATATTGGGAAGAAGTATACCAACATTGTAAATGTGTGGTAGATGATCTTGGCATCCGGTTTGCTGAAGAGGAGAATATCGACCAGGTACAAACTGAGAATTGCTGAAATTAGTAAATAAGAAAATTAGTACAGGATCGATTTCGGCTTTAAAATATACCAATGATCATTGGCAACACGCATGTTGTAGGTAACTTTTTGGTTTAACAATATCCCCATAATGAAAATAAATGGCAATAGCCATTAAATAAGGCCTTATGTAATTACACCATCCTTCTGGTAAGGTACTGTTGCCAATTAGTAAATATTATATTTGGATGCGGCCACAGCTTAAATTAACTTTGTTTTTTATTTGTTTGTTTTCAACAAAAAATTTGCAGGTCCAATCTATCGACATAACTTTTATCATCGCGGCGCGACGGCCAATAAAATTCACTTTACAGTGGAAATTACATCTTATTACTTTAGTAGGTGAGTACCAACAACTTGATAAATCTTAATTGCGTTGTACCAGCAATGCCATAATTTGCACCAAACGCGGTTGCAAAGGGTTTAAGCATGATACCACATGACTTAAACTGCGTCTGTGGCCCTGCCAAATTCGCTTGTTCAGGGTTAACTATTATTTCAGAAACACCTTCTGACATGACTACACGAGATAAGTACAAATTCAGTTCCAAATGGTTAAAAGCCTAGTAACATTAGGATCTCATTCGGAATAGTTCAAACCCAGCTGGATTTTTATATACAAAGAGGCAGTTTCTCGATGTTTTAATTACGCTATTCTGATACGTGGAAATGTTTTTCAGAGGTCGGACAAGTCAGCGGCGCAACTTTTGCAAAATGAAAAACATTATTTCCTTTTTTTGCCATATTTTTCTTTCTACTTTTTTACTTTGTGAGTTTTCGAGATACCGAGGCGCCACTGACGTGCCGGAAACTCGAAAGCGCACTATGTAAAAACAAATGAATTTGAAAAATGTGAGAAGCCTACATTGTTTCGTTAATTTTTTATCAAAAACGACTTTTTTTGCTTTGTTTGTATTCGAGATATAGAAGTGCGCCGCAGACGTGACGGCAACTCAGCGGCGCACTATGTAAAAACAAATGAATTTGAAAAATCTAAACAACCTATATTTTGTTGCTAATTTTTTACCAAATAAGATTTTGTTGCTTTGTTAGGTTTTGAGATATAGGGCTACGCCGCTGACGTACCGGCAACTCAGCTGCGGACAGCAAATGAATTTGAAAAATATGAACGGCTTATATTTTGTTGCTAAATTTTTGCAGATTTTTTACCAAAAAAAAAGTTTTGTGTTCGTTGTTGCTATCTGAGATATACGGGTGAAAAAAAAATACGGTGTTATCCGAGATATTGCGAATATATCTCGACTGTTTGCGAGATATTGCGAAATTAATGATCGTATTTTAAAAGAAATATATTCTGAGGTAACTAACAAGGAACAAAGAATACTCAATTTAAAAATTGAAAATATCACACTTTTTGAGAGTTATTATTGATTTGCGATTCTTATATGACTTATCTCGAATAACTGAAGGTATGCTAAATGTCTCCCGTTATTTCTTAACATACATGATTTTCTTAACATGCATGATCGATAAATTGGTAAAAAGTTATTAAGCATCTCACAAATGTAATAATTCGTTACTTCATGCAACAGCATGTTTAATATTGTTCTTGTCCAAAATTGTTTAATTAATATTTATGAAACACGTTAAATTATTGATGGTAGTCCAATGCTCTGGAAAACTAGATCGCACGATTTAACCCCGTTTGATTTCTTACTGTGGAAACATATTAAGAAATTTTTCGGGCTATCCGAACTACGACGAACCTGAAGAATAAGGGAGAATTTTCAAATAATTTTTGTATAAATGATGGAAAATGTCATATGTCCACCGAGAATCCGACAAACACATTGACCTGAGACGGACGCATAAAAATCGTACTGAAATAATTATTATTTTATTCAGTGTACAATTTTTCATTTATTTAGTTATTTCATCTTATGACAGTATTACTGCCACTGTGTTATATGTATAGCAACTTTGTAGCTGGTGAGTATAGACCCACCGAGTTAGGCATTTTCGGAAACCTGGTTTACTTGCGAAGTATATTAAGATATGTAGGGCATGCAGTTTAAAATTTTTAAGTTATTTGACATTTCGCAAACCTCCAGTTATTCGGGATGAATCACATTGTAATAGCAAATTATTAATAACTGTCGAAAGGTGCGATATTTTTACTATCCAAAATAGGCCTATTTTGTTTGTTTATCCTTGTTAGTTTTTCAGAAATATTGACAATTCCCAGAAAATGCACGTTTTTTACATTAATTTCACAATATCTCAGAAACAGTCGATAAAACTCGAAACGATTAGCATACAAATGTTAATTAATATCCAAACAGCAATAATATACCTAGTATTCAATTTAGAAAATCATAAGTTTGTGTTTGTACGGCGTTGCGAACAAATTTTCTATCTGTATTGTAAATGATTATGCAGAAGTTTTTGAAATGGAAGAATCGTGTATTAGCATTTCTTAACACCATTAATGTACTGTGCATCTAGCGCGGGACAGCCTGTATATCTAGAACACTAAAAATAATTTTGTATAGCAAAAAATTGGAAAAAACAATCTGTTCACTTTTTTTTAATTTATTTGTTTTTACAGACGGCACGTTAGCGGCGCACCTCTATATCTCGAAACTTAACACAGCAATTTTTTTTGGGTAAAAATATAGCAACAAAATTTACGCTGTTCACATTTTTCAAATTCATTTGTTTTTACATTATGCGAGTTACCGGCACGTCAGAGGCGCACGCTTATATCTCGGATACTAAAAACCAAAACAAACTTGTTCGGTAAAAGATTAGCAAAAAATTAGCAAAAAACATGAGTTCATAATTTTCAAATTAAAATGTTTTTACATAGTGCGCCGCCGAGTTGCCGGCATGTCAGCGACGCACCCTTGTATCTCTCAGAAAGCAAAAACTAATCTTTTTTGGTAAAAAATTAGCAAACAATTTGCAAAAGTAATTTCGGCTGTTCACATTTTTTAAACTCATTTGTTTTTACATAGTGCGCCCCTGAGTTACCGGTACGTCAGCTTCACGTCAGTGGTACGTCAGATTAACGTCAGTTGGTATCTCGAAAACTTACAAAGCAAAAAAACGAGTTTTTGGTAAACAAAGCAAAAAAAGCAAAGAAAATATGGATTTTTTTTTCATTTTGCTGACCTGTTTCACCTGCTTTTCAGCCGTATTAGATCTGAACGGCTAATTGTACGCAAAAATACATATGACATTTATTGTAGATCATTAAAAGATCTAGCAATTTTATCGTTACTTTCACTCTCGCCATTCCATAGAAAAGAAGACAATGACAAAAAACGATTTGGAAAGGTGGACAAAGTCGTGTATGAACACGACCAATAATTGATAGATATTTTAATTTTCTAATGATGTATCTATTCATGTTCAACGTACCAGTAACCGCTTTTACGTTATACGGCTGAAAACATCAACAACCAATAGCAAAGAAAGTGCGTCCCTTGTTTTTTATGGGATTTTTCCAAAATTAGTATTCTTTACTAATGTACATTTGAATACATAGTCACAGAGTTTTGTTACATTTACGCAAGAAACAATGTGGGTATTAAGTACCTACATAACTCACTTATTAGCATTCTGACAGCATGCTATTGTTTTATTATAAAATATGAGGCTCTATCATGTTTTCAAAGATTTTGGTAGCGGAAGGGTTTCTTCAGCACTTAAATACGCTGTTACTCTTACGTGCTTTCGACTTATTTTCAGACGCATACCTTGAAAATGCCAATTCGTATTTAAACGATCTATAGACAGTTTTTTAAGAGAATTACAAAACCTTACAGTATTTCTCAATAGTACTAATTGTCGACTGATAAATAGAAAGATATTGTAAAAAACCTAAATCGCTGATCCAATCAAATGTGTATGCAAAAGTCCGACCGGGTTTGAAGTTTTTCTGAAGTGAATACTGAATAGCTATACATACTTGACTAATTTCTGGGCTAATCTACTAATTTAAAGGCTAATCTACTAATGTATGTTTTATAGAATTACATATTATTGTGATGGTCATTTCATGGAGGAAATATATTTTAACCTAATAGAAATTTTAGATAACCTATACTTCCTTACTAGATTGCAGGTAATTATTCATCTTTATCAACTATTACTTTTAT
Organism: Melinopterus prodromus; assembly: GCA_964023965.1. NCBI lineage: Eukaryota > Metazoa > Arthropoda > Insecta > Coleoptera > Scarabaeidae > Melinopterus > Melinopterus prodromus. The sequence goes on along the minus strand of OZ030390.1, from coordinate 41,740,173 downwards.
TTGATTTGATAAGTTTTACCAATTTATAATAAGTGTTTTTTATGCACATATACATTATTGAACGTAGGTGAATTAATTAATAACTACAAATCATTTATCATAAAAATATTTTAAATTTTGAAAGTGCCTATGAGGTGTACACAGGTGGAATTATATTCTGATCCGTATTTCAGCAGTGTCGATGTTACATCCATGTACGAGTTTTTTGTTACTCTGGTCGGCCGCTCGGCCGCTAAGTGCAAAAAATTGTCCGTTTACGCTGCTTACTCGTATATAGGGAATTTATGATTTGCGAAACCTTGTTCGAATGCTTTGAATTGGTTTGTAATGATTTATATATTTCTATTTATTACCTTAATGTGTAATTAAATAATGTAATTCCTACATTGCAATGTAATTGGGTTTTTATTAAATATAATTTATTATATAACATGAAATGAAAATCTCATTTCAAGATATTGCATAAAACACAACAAACTATACAAACTTATTGCATCTAATAGCTTTTTTGCGTTAATAAATACGAACATCAATTTCTCATTGCGAATATTTTTACTGAAGGTTATTTCAGAACTAATATGTATTAACATTTATTCACAAAATAGAAAAAAATGAATAAAATTAAATTATATGCATACATTTTCCTTTTTTTCAAGAATAGAACACATAATGGTCTACTTTGTGGCAAAAAACATTCTTCAATTCCAAAGCCACCCGAGTTATCAAAAAAATGGAAAAACTCGAGTGCGTAGGTATTCTTATAATTTTTAATAGAAAATTCTTACTAGTAATAGTTAGTTTAATGGAAAGTTTTATGAAAATTCAACAATAATACAAATTTCCAATTAAAATCCCTAACATGATTACCAATTTCTTGATTGTTTCCATTGATATCACAGGGGCCTTTGCATTTGAAAATAGCAGTTTTGTTTTTGTTAATAGGTAGACCATTACGTGTTCCTTATGATTTAAACAAAAAAAATCGCCTAAAAGATAAAATGAAAAATAGTTATTAACGTGTTATAATGAACACGTTTATGTATGCTTAAGTAGAACACAGTTTATAGTATCTAGGTTAATCATATGGTGACATACAGGCGGGATGTAAATTTTTAAATCATAAATTACAGCCACAATCTGGATTTGAACCAGGGACCTTTGCGTCGCTAGCACAATGCTCTCCCATCTCAGCTATTGACATTGTGCTAGCGACGCAAAGGGCCTTGGTTCAAATCCAGGTTGTGGCTGTAATTTTTGATTTATTTAAAATTTTCATCTCGCCTGAATGGCACCATATTGTTAACCTATAATATTACTTTGATAAAGTATGTCGTTAAACATTTTTAGTTATAGTTTATATTGTTTGAAAATTAAAAAGACCTTTACCCGTTAAAAACAAATGGAATAAATATATTCACAAATTTCGATAAAACTGTCATTAATGATTTGTTTGGATTGTTGGGCTGGTTTTGCAATGATTTTGGTGTCACTGATTGATACAATTATGCCTATTGGATTGAATGAGATATGTCAGCGTGGTGTAGGTACAGTTGCATTTAGATATAAGACAACGGATTTGTAGACGGGAGTCAATAAACGTCTTTGTATATGTATAGGAACCCACTGTAACAGCTCAGCATTACTTATACTTAGAAATAGTACCATGGGCGTATCCAGGGGGGGGGGGGGGGCAAGGGGGCGCAGATGCCCCCCATTTCATATTTTTGTATTATATATTTATTACATAGCACTCTTTCCCTTAGGGAAACTAGTGTAGATATTTTAATTTAGAAAGAACCGATCCCCTCCAAATCGTTTCCAAATCCAAAAAAGGGGACACGTATTTTTTCGAAATTTTGATTTTTAATGGTGCCTTTCGAGGCCTTAAATTTAGATGGGAAGAAGTCATTTTTTTGGTATGTTTCGAATAATTGTTCGGGGTTTAGCAAAACTTATCTTAAAGTTATAGGACTTGTAGAGGACTTTTCGAAGAAGAATATGACGTATTATACATATGGATTTGACGCCCCCAATCCACCCGAATGCCATAAAAACTACCCAAACGAAAAAAATAACTTTTTTCAGAAAATTGACTTTCTAATCATTTCATTATCTTATGTGTGTGTGTCTCAAATTATATGTGTTTAATGAATACTGTCCCTCTAAGGTAATAAACTGCCATTTCGAACTCAGAAAACAGAATTCAGACGGATTTTCGAGAAAAACAAATTATTTAAAAACATATAATTTGAGACAATTTCTTCCTATTGTTTAAACAATCAATTATAATTCGTTTTCAACTTTTTTTCTAATTATGATGAAAAGTCAGTTGATTTCTGAAATTAACTTATAAGTTTCATGTTCGAGATATCTAGTCTGTATTCTCTAATAATACCACATTTGTTTAAACAAATGCCATTTCTTTACACATTTTTTTGCAATTTGACTAAAACGAATTTTTTGTAGATCGGTCTGGCCAACTGTTATTCCGAAGTGACGTCATTTATATTTTGGGATGATTTCAAGTGTTTGAATAATAAAGTAATATTTGTTTTCAATATTTCATCAAATTAGAGTGCAGTTTTCAGACAGCAACAAATCAACATTATCTTGCGACACATAGTAGTAGGAAATGAGAATAAGAAATGGACAGAGAAATGTGATTAATACAATTTGTTGACTTTAGGAAATTTAATATTTTAAAAAGAAATGTAACTGAAAAAAAGAATTTCAAATCATTTCAATATTTTCGAATAAATGTTATTGAAAACTAATAATATTTTATTGTCTAAATAATGGAAATTATTCCAAAATATAAATGCTGTCACTTTAGAATAACAGTTGGCCAGACCGATATAAAAATGAATTTTAAGTGATTTGCAAACAAAAATTGTTTAAACAAATAGAATTTCTTTAATCAAATGTGGGTTTATTGATAATATAGATAATAGGTTTGTTAGATATGTATCTCGAACATGAAATTTGTAAGTTAATTTCGTAAAAATGCTGACGTTTCTAGCATATTTAAAAAAAGTTGAAAATGAATAATTGATTGTTTAAACAATAGGAAGAATTTTTTAAATGAATAATGTCACCGTGAGATAATAATTGGCCATTTCGAACTCAGAAAACAGAATTCAGACTAATTTTCGCGAAAAACGAATTATTTAAACAAATAGAATTTCTTTAAACAAAAGTAAATTAACTGGACAAATGTTTATAAACATTCTACTAGACTTACAGTAATAAGTTCTATAAAAAAGAGACTGAAATGATTAGAACGATGAATTATCTAAAGAAGGTAAATTTTTTCATATAGGTAAGGTATTTTTCAGGGCACTATGGGGATGGGCTGGGGGCGTCAAATCCATATGTATAGTATGAATATTGGATGTATATGGAATATATATGGATATATATGGATATATATGGTTTTATGAATATATATTTTCAAATTCTTCCTTGGAAAGTCCTCTACAAGTCCTTAAGTATTCTTAAGTTTTCTCAAACGCCGAACAATTATTTGAAAAATACCAAAAAATGTCTTCTTCCCAAACATTTTCCCATTTAAATTAAAGGCCTCGACAATAGGTACGCTTCTCCCATACAGCAAGTTAAATTTAGACTACTGCCCCCCCCCCCCCCCCCCCCCCCCCCCCCGCCCCACTACGCCCATGAATATAACTAAATATGAATATACAGCGAATATACCGTAGAGATGAAATAATCCAGTATACACATATAGGTGATATACAGACGAGATGTAAACATTGCATAAATTAAACATTTCAGCCACAACCTGGATTTGAACCAGGGACCTTGAGCATTGTGCTAGCGATACAATGCTACGTTATTTTGACTTTACTACAAATTTTCTAATTCTTTTTATTCTCTACAAAAAGATTTCTGTTCATCATTTAAGTACAGGTTTGCGTCTTCAAGTTATACGTCTGAAATATGTCAAAAGCACGTAAGAGTAACAAGGTACTTATGTGTTAGATGATCCATTCCGCGTGCTAAGTATTTGAAAACATGCTCAATCATATTTTATAATATGATACATAATGGAATTCAGTTTAATCTTGACTATTTCCGAGATATGTCCCTCAAGAGGTTAAGATATATCTGAAAAACCGCCGAGTTTTGACTACATGTTTATTGCTTTTTTCATTATAAAATATGTCACCACTTTAAATAACCCTGCACATTTTAGAGACATGGATTGTGTGTTTTTATTGCAACTTGTTGTTGACGCCTTGCTGGTACAAAAAATGTTTGTTGATATTTGTAAGGACCAACTAAAGATGTATATAACACTGGGTTTGAAATGTTCAGAAGTGAAGTATAGTGTCAAACTTACATTAGGTTAAGCAACCTATTCCGTACAAATGAAGCGGTAAAAGCAAAATTTTTACACTGGATCTCAGCGCCTACTTCGACTACAATCATTTATAATAACCCTGTACTAATATACCTGGGCTATACGGAGCATATCTAAGCAACTGATTGAGCGAAAATAATGTGAGAATTCTTTCTTGTCGATAGTCAAAGTAAATCAAGTCAATCCCACAAATACTTGTGCAAAGTGGCATTTCATAATCACAAAATACGAAGTATTTTGCATAAGTTCCCTTATCTACCAACAATTAACGTAAACTTGTATCAAAAATCAGAAGTATTACCGTAGTTTAGCTCCTTGTTTGTTCATTTTGTTGCTAACTTTTTTACCGTGGTCGGTAGTTCCGACTGGTATATGTGTGAGTTAATATAAAGTAAATATACTTACTTCGCATTCCATAGTAACTGAACCTTTCGCAAAATTCATTGCTGACAATGAAGAACACTGACTTTGGATATGGTAATTTCTGAAACAAAAAAAAAAACCGTTATTAGTAACATAATAATCCGTTATCTATATTCTACCTGGGTCGTTCAATAATCCAAAACTCATAAAGTTTATTCTTGTATATTAAGATGACCTTATGCATCGAAATTTAAAATGATAACTAATGATTTACTATTCAGCAGAATGACGGTCCATCTGAATCTTGATTTTTTAACCATCATAACAATTTTCATTATAATTGGGCTTTAAGGATGCGCAGGATGCTTGATTTGCTGACACATATTTTACGTGTAGATTCACTGGTAAGAGTGAGTTTCACCTTCGGTCGAATTTGTAAAAGTTGCCCAAGCACAGCACCTTTCCACCTGAATTTTTTCTACTCTTCTGTTGTATCTAGACTTCAAGTTTGGCTGTTTAAATCAATAGTATGGCTTTGGTAATTTGGACACATAGACTTTTAATACATTCAATGGGTTAATGTTGTATGATTTGCAATTTGTTGCCATGACTTAATTTCATTATTGACATGATTTGTTTCTGTTTCTCACGTATGGATTGACAGATGTACCTTTTTGGTAGACAGATATATGTACAACTAAAATCATAATAAAGCCCCGTCTACACTGAACGAAATTAAGGTGTGTTCACACTGCAACCAACCAATCAAAGATATATTTTTGAATAGCTTTCTGAGATAGTTACAGCATTTTTTCCTTGTACAAATTTTACGTAGAACTGGTGCCACAATTCTCTGTAATAATATTGTTAATAATTATTTCACTCTATGGAGTTAAAGTATAGAAATTTATTTATCGTCAATTGTCAGTTGTTGAACTTTATAGCGAAAAAATAACATTAGCCATTGTAATTATTGGTTAAGAACGGCACTAGCCTGTTATTAACGTGAATCACCGATTTACGATCAAACCCGAAACTTATATTTTAGTAACACAATCTATTTATGTGAACTGGAACAGAGCAACCACCTAAGTAACAAAAATATTCCTTATACATATAATAGCAATATGCTTCCGTCAAAATATCAAAATCAAGATTTTTCCACTAGAGCAGGTTCTCCGTTCCACGTAACTCCATATCAGTAAACTTCTAAAAGGCAAGGAAATATTGCATCACTGACAACGAATCGCTGTTATCGCATAAAAGCATATATTCCTATTTAAAAATTTTTAGTATCGCAAACTTATTCAAAATATGCCAAACACAACTCAATCAGCAAAGATACATATTGTGCGGTGGGCATTTGTGAGCCGTGTATAATAGGGTGGTCCAAATTTATACCTCGCAAAATCTTTTTTTTGCTGGATGGCAACGATACCCCCAATCGGTTCGTTATCCGGAAAAGAAAATTCCTTAAATTTGAAAAAAGTCGGTTAACGTTCACACGTGACACCCAGCACCTCAAATTCTCAAATATTCACTTTCACGATAGTAAATCATTAAATTGATATTCGGGTTGTAAGAGAACATAACCTCCAGAAAAGTTAAAATAGTATTCCAATAATTATCCCAGTTTTACTCCAGTTTACGATATATTTATTAGAATAGTTTTAGTGGATTAAAAAAACAATAAAAAATAAAACTTGATATAAAAATAACTTTCCTTCATTTTTGTCTACCAATACTTATTGGATGTCACATATGTATTAGTGTATTTTACAAAATTTGTATGTCCAATGGAAAAGAATTACTTAGTGGTGTTGGAGTTGCTAATTAAGAATACGTAATTAGGAAATTCCATTCAACTGATTAGTAAGTTCTAAAACGAATATGGTAGGTTATTTTTTAGATTGTAGTTGCACGTCACAAGAAATTGAATTATGATGCACTTATTTATAACTGTACGTACTTTTATTAGGCAACACCCTCGATATTAAATCGAATTTTATATATTTTTTGTTCGAGTCATTCGCCTTGCAATAAATAATTCTGGAATCTTCCTGATATCAAATAATGTTACAAGAAAAAGCATCAAAAAGCGATTCTGCAGTATCAGAAATAAAATTAAGAATTAATCGACAACAATTAATCATAAAGGTTAGTTTTAAATAAGTACAATAATGCAAAGTCATCTAACTAACAAAGAAAATCCGTCAATAATAAAATAAAATAATTACATTATAAAACTTTATTTTTTTAACTATTTACAAAACTTAACCAAAAGGCAGTAACAATAAGGTCCTATGTCCACCGGATCGGGCCGATCGGGCCCGGAGTTATACGTAGCTCTAGTTTTTATCGTGTTTTCGGCGGTCGACCGTTGCCAATTACATTTTCTTTTTTGAAAAGTCAAACAAAAAATCCATTGGTGTTATAACCGGTGACCTGGCCGGCCATCTAATTGGCTGATTCGCGCCAATCCAGCTTCTGGAAATCTGACGTCTAGATATTGTGTGACAGGCTTTGCGTTGCGTGGTACCGCATCGTCTTGTTGAAAAAATGTGTTGTATTTAGGAAACCCATTCGGGATGTAAACAACGAATTAAATAGGCGTCAATAATAACGACCAATAATCATATTAATAATCGACAATACCTGACAATAACCTTAAACAGTAAAAAACTATACAGCGGTCACACAACGAAACGTTGTCTTAATTCAAAGCAACTGTTGTTAATCCAAACCAACGGTTGTGTTATATATACGCAAGAATATTTATCGTTCATTGGGAAAAACCGTAGTTTTGGCCGGTTGACTTATTTTATTGATTGCACAATTTTAAATGGATACTATACTTATTTGACTTAAGAATTAGTTCTTTTAAAACAAAAGGTTGGGTAGTTAGTTTAATCAGCTCACATTCTTGGATTAAACATTCACCTACTTCTTTTAAATATGAACATGTTATTATTAAAGCAATAATATTTTCCATGGAATGCAATTAACGCATCCAAAGAAGAATATTGTTATTTTCCAACTAGAGCAGACACCCGTTCGGTGTCCCTTCTTAGTCTCTCTTTCCATCAACATTAGAGCTGGTGGACATTTCTATGTCAGGTACATTGACGGTATAATAGCACAATCACTGATGCTGCATGGACATGTATGCGATTATATACCTTCTAGCTAGGAGACCTCTCTTACGACGAGAAACTAAAGCGCCATCTATCGGCATTGTTCACATTATTTTCAAAACAACGACTTTCTTAAATCAAAACAGTCGTTTTCTTAAAGAAAATATTTGGGGTGCTTTATATTAAGGAAATATTTTTATTGTAAGTATGTGTTGGCGTAAAACGAACAAATTATGTTAAGAATGTTATTTTTTTAACATTAGACAACCATTTCTCTGTGTGTATATAAGCAATACAGAGAACTGTCATCTTTTTTCTAATTCTCTGCCTCAACGGTTTTACGCTACGATTTTCAGCAAATATCAAGTATTTGGTGTCATGGTAATTGGAAAAATATTTTCTGTCGAATAAACATGGTGCACATGTACAGGGGTTCCAGTGGTCCAGAGTACCTACTCATTATAAAAAAAAACAATTAAATTAGGCTACAGGGCGCCAGTAATATAAAATCGACCAAAATCGATTTGGTTAGTGTTTATTTGACAACTTTCGACTGGTTTCACCTATTCATAGCCAGCTAGATTAATAAACAAAAAGGTGATATTTTAAAACCACGATGTCAGAATGTCATCTTGATTGAAAAAGCACGCAAATAATATAGGTGCCATTTACAATTTCATTGATGACATTTCCGGAAAAACCGGAAGTCAGACCAAAAATGGCATTTCTGTCTATTGACTCAAAAAAAAACTCAAAATTTCTTTCCTCCGGCGTTATAAATAAAAAATAAACGTACATACCCGTTGCGTGGGTCACGCAGCATATCATATACCACAAATAAAAAGTTGTCACCATACTTAAAAATGACCCTTTTTAAAATACTTCTGAAACCATTTGGTATTAATCTATTTTCTCAGCGCATTATTAGAGAACACGCAAATCCGTACTTCTTTGTCCATTTAACTGACATTCTATGTCTAATAAAAAAGAATGTAAATAAACGTTCCGTGAGGCAGTATACCGTAATCGGAACAGCACAAACGTATAGTGAATTTCATTATGTAAACTGTGTCATTGAAATCTATGATACGAATACTAACTGCCTGATATTTAGAAATATATTTATTATTTTTGATCACTTTAATAAAAGAATATTACGTCTAGTGTATTTTTTATTTTAGATTGGGCTTCTTCAGCTGAAAGATAATCATACAATTTAATTACCATGGACAACAACCATGACCTCTATAATAATATGTTCTACGAGGACATTAAATAATGGTATTCGGTATTGCAATAGCTGTATTTTTTACCATACCATAAAATGCCACACTAGAAATTATTACTAATGCAAAATCTATTACGCCCATGGCACCATTACTGCGGTGGGGAATTTTAACTAAATTCTCGAAACAAAAACTAGCTGACTTAATTAAAACTCGCATAATAATCAATACAGATAGAAATTCAGTGGGTAGCTTTTTTGTATCTTTTCAAATAGATAGTTTTTGACTATTTTCCTGAAATGTAAGACGTGGGATGAGAACTGGATATTATAGAATTCACCGGTCTTTTTAAAACTTTAGTTAATACTTTCAAGTTTAATTATCTGAATTAACACAGGACTATGGTCTGATCTGTAAATTATATTTCTTAGATATAGCTCAGCTTGTTGTTCTTCCTGAGATCAGTAAAAATTTTAAAAAAATTAACGGATTCTAAGTTGAAGATTTAATTCAATCTGTGTTTTATTACTTAGAAGTGCAGCACATTGCCGAAGTCAGGAGAAATTTTGATCATACCTACTAACACTTCGCTACATTTTTTTTTATTCCTAATTGTATAATAACATTCTAGTGGCAATCAAAGTATATCATTATTAATTGGGCTGAAAAGTAGACCATATTGTTACTTATATTGTGGAATATATTGTTCACTTACTGATGTTGATATTTCTGGCGATGACGTTTTTTTGCAGTACGTGTTACGTATACAAGAATGCAAATTCCAAATCGCTATCAGCGCAACCTGTACAAGTTGCAAGTAACATATTGAGACAAATGACATCACATACAGGTATATCATTGTGATTTAAATGACGGAAATTTTATGGAAATAATTTACGACGTAAATGTGCTATTGTCTACAAATCTGGTTAAAGGTTGATCATCAAATGCTATTTAACATGCATTAAAAATACCACATAATGCCATTCAATTTGAAAATCGGTACCACATGAATGAAAATAATATCCCAGTGATTGCATGACAATACCAATATACAACCATAGATGCTTTCGTGAAACATGTTTCCGTAACAAGTTTTTGGGTGTTAAAGAAAGACAAAACTTCTTATAGCTGTTTGGGTGTATTTCACGAACGAAAGGAGCGATCAAGCTGTGAAAACTGGTACACAGTGATGGGCAAAAATTTTGTGGGTAATATCACGTATTTAAAAAAAAAATTACGTTTTGTTTTGTATTGTTAAAACTTCAAAGGAATGTTAAAGTGAATACCAGACATAGTATATATGTTACCGGCAAAACCCGTTTTCAGGGAGAACCAGTTTAACCTAGGTTAAACTAGTTCTGCCGAAGCGCGTTAGGTCGAACTAGTTTATCCTAGGCCAAACTAGTTTAACCTGGTTTGTAAACGCAAACTTTAGGTCAAACTGGTATGGACTATGTCAAACTGATTTTGATTAACGGCATTAAAATGTACTGTTATACCGGGTGATCCACGCTGTTATTTGTGGAACCAGACGAATATAATTTGGATAGCTATAATAGAAATGGACGCTGTCTTTGAAATAGCAATCTGCACACTATACTTTGCATGCAGTAATTTCAATAGGGATGATATTCTAAAAACGAAACACATCAATTGACAATTTTTTTACTTCTTCTGGTCTTTCCATAAATGATGTCATGTTTTACATTGTAAACTGCAGGCTATACTTTGTCGGCGGTATTTTCAATCGTGATGACTTTCAGAACCCAAAATTTAATGTTTAGTAATGAGTATATCGATTAGACTAACAGGCGCCAGATCAACAATTCCAAAAATAATAAATTATACTTGCGAGCTGATTGGCTGGCGTTCGACCTGCTATATTTATTCGTATAAATGAAAAATAATAAACAGTAGTTGACGGAGTGAGTCGCATTTTTTAGTAAATGAAAGTAGGTGTGAAATTCAAATGAAAATGACAAATAACGCTTATAATGCAAACCAGCTCCTTTAATTGAACAGTGACTAAGGCCTTATAAAAAATAATGTAGTAAACTGAACAGAACTTTATTTTAAATTTACTAAAAAATACAAATAACACAAACACCCATAAAACTCTCCATGCTGTTAACAGTAAACAAACTCTCATAAAAAACTCTCATGATAAGCAAGTCATAATAAGTTTTTACCTATAATTGTTTTTCCTAATCCCTTATGTTATAAAATATTTTTTTAAATGTTACTTAGCAATTCAGTAATCTGATAGCTTCTACGACAGTAGACTAAATGTTGATATTTGAAAAATATCAGCTTTCTAAGTCTTCTGTATAGACACTATAAGCACGGTTTTTGCTAAGTTACATTTTAACAATGTGTATGTTGAAAACAAAACTGATTGGATACTAAAGTATATACAGGGTTAGCCAAAATTACCGGAACACCTAAATAACTCTCCAACCGTAAGAAATTTCAAAAAATTGTTCAATCAAAAGTTTTTTGGCTTTAAACAAGCTATCGTTTAAATATATTTTCATTATACAGGGTGTTTACTTTATTATAGAAATTTGATAACCTTTCCTTTTTTAAATAGAGCACCCTATATATTATTACATTTTTTAATTCTAAGATTAATACTAAGAATTTTTTATATGCATACATTTTTCGTTAAATAAATTCTTTTTTAATTATATGCTATTAACCAAAGATAGTCAAAATTCCCGGAGCACCTTAATAATTCTTCAACTGCAAAAAATTTCAAAATGTTTTCAATTACAGGTTTTTTGGTTTACTAGTTTAAGCTAGGTTAAACTGGTTCTCCCTGAAAACGTGTTTTTCCGGTAACATATATACCTACAATGTCTGGTATACACTGTAACATTCTTTTGTCGTTTTAACAAATTTATTGTTTTTTCTTGGAAGAAAAGGAGCAAACAATGGTCTATTTATTGCCAAAAATTATTGGCCACTTATATACATGAATAGAAACAACCAAAAAACCATATTAGGCGATTGTTACTTAAAAAAATACTACATACTTCAAATAAAGCGCAAAAAAAGCGAAAAAGCGTGTTGTCAAGTTTGAAAGTGCTGTAAATATTAAAAAATTGCAATTAAATGATTATTTGTTTTATGTTTTTGTAATGCAAATTACAATGCATACTGGACCAAAGATTACAAAAGTTATTGAACTTCAAGTTGCAGTACAACAGTCGCTAGACGTTTTCTATTTGTGCCGGTCTGTGTATTTGTTATAAACTAAATCTTGTTTTATTATGTTGTTGGTATCTTGACAGTACTGTCGTTCTGTAGAGCTAAACCTTATTGGTCATTGTTCACTTCTTCTGGAAGAAGCTATAAGTTTAATCTATTTATAATTTGATTTATGTTATTTGCTTATAGTATAGGAGAGTTTGGCTATTAAAAATAGGGTTTGTTCGTTCTTTTGAATGTGAGAAAACAGTTTTTGAGCAGTTTACGGGACCTGTTTTAGAGTAAACCACGTATCTATCTGGTGACCCTAGCATCTAAAGGCAGAATCATTAATATAGAAAGAAATGCCCAAATATGTTGTTGCAATGTTGCAAATGTTACCTGATTGTAAATGCAGAACGAAAAAGTCATACTTATGACATATTATAACACTAACTAAAACTAAAATTAAACAAATTATGGTGGTAATGTAAAGCAAATATTTTGAACCTGATTTCAATGCGACATCATATCATCTGTTTGTATGGGAATTACCTCTGATGTATTACTGTTGATGGAAATTATAAAGAGCTGAAACACAAGGTCGGTAAGTTTACTCAGTGTGAAGTTATTATTTTAGAAGATAACGTAATATTCATGTTCTTAAACATACGTTTCTTTAGATTTTGCGCGTTGTGCGAATACCATATTTTCATTATGAATGGAAAACAATTAATGGAACTAATGACTATTCATTAAATTCACCTTTTTCTGCGGTCGTTTCTCCTGTGCAACCATTTTAGGCGTGTACGTGTATAACGCTAATATTAAAATAAAATCACAATTTGATTAAATACTACACAGCAGCACTATCACAGTTCGTTCAGTTGTTCTAATCCGAGTAGGAAACTAACTAAAATTCATTCTCTAATCGGCGAAACTAACGCGAAAGTATTCGAATATTGTGCGCGGTATGCTCGTGAAAGCACTGTTTGTTGTGTTACTGGCTATTGCAAACACAGCCGCTATATAACACTTTTAAATTCATTGTGAACGTGTCACCTACCGCCGCGCCGCGTCGTACTCATTAATATAATTCGATGTTGACTCAGATTTACAAACTAGCAATTTATCGGGTAAGAGAGCAACGCAGATGAGATTTATTTATTCTTGTTTTCGGATTTGTTTTGGTTATTTTCGAGCGACAACAATCTCTCGGTGACCCAGTTTTGTTAAATTAATTTCTCGCAGACAACGTTTATTGTTGCACTGAACACTTTCATCTTTTTGGTATCGTCATTTCTCGTCATTTTGGAGCGCTCCGCGTAGTAGGGTTTTTAAATATACACGATGTGTCGTTCTTCGTTTCGAGTATTTGAGGGGGAGCCTCGTCTAGATGGCAAACAAATTTTTACTGTTCATTCTTGAGTATTTTGAGTATACCATTAAATTTGTATATTGCAAAATTTTACTGAAGGGCGTCGTAAAAATATAATAACGTTGATGACTTTTTTTTTCTTCTTAATCGGCGCGTGATTTTGTGGCTGCTTTACCCTGCTGAAACATACCAACATGATTTTTTTGTTGTTATCATACCAATATCTCGTCCACTTACCTAATCTTAAAGTACAAAAAAGAATAACAAAAAAGCGAAATATAGAAAAAAAAAATGGAAAAGCTTTTTATAATTATTGCAAAAAAGTGGTTAAATAATTTTTTGTTGGAAAATCTAATAGGTATGTCGAGTACCTGATTAAATTATCTTTCAAATGGTATTATTTTATTCATATACGTTGAAAACTCGCTGAATAATTTCACGCGCCAACTCGGAAATGTAAAAAAAACTGTTTCCGAGCAAAATGCGATTGAATTTCGCGGAAGACGAAAATCGTATTTTTACTTTACTGTACATTTTTGTTTTTGCTATTCAGCCATGCCTGGGCCATAAAAGAGGTCATCTTCGGATCAAATCCCCCGTCAGCCTCTGTATTCGAGCACGTACCGAGCGGCCTTCCCCACTGTGCCGTGCTCACTGTTACCTGCTCAGCGCGCCGAAGGACCTTAGCGAAAGTACCTATATCTAAGCAACCGCTTGGAATTTCGCTTTGAAACTTTAACAGCATATTCTTGAAACGATATAGTTTCAATTTATACAATAAAAAAATCTATTTTTCGGCCCATCTATACGAGGGCCCCCCCTTAAAGATGTGATTGTTACCGCTTTCGAGATTTGACGTTTAGAGTATAATAGTGCCTTTTGACATGTATGACTTTTTCGCCATTTGGCCGTTTGCTATTCAGCCATGCCTGGCCCATAAAAGAGGTTATCAAGCAAGTGTATATGCACTTTTGGCTTCCGAAGTTTCATTAAAAAGTTATAGCTTTTTTAATTTTTAGTTTTGTATTCCCTTAAAAATATAACTGATTACAAAGTCGGCGCTGTTTATTTTAAAAGAAACAAAAAAAGCATTTACAAATAAAAAAAATAAATAAAATTAGTTTTGCAAATGCTGCTCAAAATGTTGCCCTTCTATATGAGTGCACATTTCAGCAAGCCACCCCAATTCCTGCCGGAATCTTTCAAAAATTTCAGGGTTTCTCAAATGCGATTGCAGGCACCATTTATTCGCTGTAACAATTAATTTCTGGTAGCAATCCTGTGTGCATAAACTATTTTTTTTAGATGACCCCACAAGTAATAATCCAAAGGATTTAAATCATGCGATCGTGCTGGCCATGTCACTCGACCGGTTCTGCCAATCCACCGTCAAGGGTTTGTTGATTGAGATATAGTCGTACAGCAAGAGCAAAATATGCAGGAGCTCCGTCATGCATAAACCACGGATCGACATGCAGGTGCAATGGAACATTGTCTAATAAATCTGGGAAAGAGTTTCGTAAAAAGTCACAATAATGATCTCCATTCGTTACCAATTATCCCACACCAGATGTACACAGAAAATTGTACCTGGTGTCGTCGTGGTACAATTGCATGCGGGTTCTCAACGGACCAAATGCAAGAATTATGAACATTGATAACCTCAACTCTGGTAAAGGTAGCTTCATCTGTAAATATTACCTTTTCTGTAAATCTACTTATAACTATAACTTTTCAATGAAGCGTCGAAAGCCAAAAGTGAATATACACGTTTTGAATAGCAGTGACGTCCTTTAGCAGCTCCCTAATTTTTGGAACACCTTTACTGGACACCCTGTATAGGTATAAGATCTTGTTTTCACTAATTTTGCTTGAAGAAACCCTGCTGAAATTTCCAGATTGCGTTTTGTTCGTAACAAATGGTGAGCATTAAAAGGTACCAAGTATGTGTTTGTTAACTTATCATTTCAAAGATAGGCACCCAATTGAATACGACAGTCAAGTCAAGATTTTGACATGCGAAAAAAAGTGTAATAATCTGGTCTTTCCTATGCTGCTTTATTTAGGCGTTTACTTTTCTGACGTCAAAATCAAAGTCGACGTTTTCAAGGATGATCATATTGAATTTTACCTGTTTATTCTGTGGAGGTGATATTGATTGAGACTTCCTTTTTTAATTATATTTGAAACATAACATTAAAGCTCTATAAAAGAATTTAGATAGTCTCAAAAGTTTTAACAGTTGATAGTGGTTATTGTTTATAACTACCTTCAACCGCCAATAGCTATAAAACGGTTATCGAGTTATTTAAAGAACGAAGTGCGCTATGATAGTATAGATAGAAAAAATTTCAATATACTGATAGTGCGTTTTCATACGAACCATGAGTGCCGTGAAGAAACGACTGTGTATTTAACCGGTACGTCGCGAAGAACAGAAAATACAGTTATCATTTCGTTGCAAAGCCGTTTAATATGTTTTTCCGTCGATCGTTTATTTATGAGTCAGTTTAATGAATACGAAATCGTTTATTAAACAACTCTATTAATGCACGATTTCTATTAATGCATGATTTGTTATAGCCAATGACGCGACGTATTGACGTCGTTTGATTGGCTAATCGAACATATGTTAAATGAAACCTTCCAATCAAAACATACCGCCCTCTAGCACTGTCAGTGTCAATACATTACATAAATAGTCATATAACCTAAAAAGTAAAATTTATGTAGACGACGCTAGAAGATACGATCGACGAAACAATTTTGTAACCAACTCGAATATTAAACTGCGATTAATGATCTCGACAATTAACGCGCTCGCTAATCGCTCGCGCGTTAAACAGGCTCGATCATTAATCGCTCGTTTTAATATGCTTGTTGGTTAAATAACTATTAAAACGTAGTTTTTTATGTTGGTATTTTGATACAATTGATATGTTGTTTCTAAAAATACATTTAGAACATTGTATACTTTGTCAAAAGTGATCATTGCAAAGCGTAAATATTTTAGTATATTGCTTTCTTTTGTTATCGAATATTATTATTACATTCTCGAAACCTATAGGACCCATTGGACCTATTGGAAATCCTATTGAAAACCAGGTGATAGTTTTCTTGTGCAGTCAACGTATTATTTTTACCCCTATCTTTTTAAAAATCTAACTGTAGTGGTTTGAAACACAGAAGTGGTATTTTTCACATGCGTTTTTGAAAAAATATTGGATATTACGTAATCGGAGTAAAACTTTAACTAGGAGACCAAAAAAATGTTGCCTCCATGTCGAGCCAGAGAGACAAATTTTTTTGGTGCTGACTATTGGAATATTTGCGAGAGAGTAAGTTTTATAAATGCCAAATATCAGCTGGATAAGAGTGAGCGCGAAAAGTATGGTCACATGAGAAAAACTGACCGACGGGTTTTTATTTTTAAAACTCCTAGAACACGTCGGCTTTTAAGTAGCAAAATGCAAATTTCTCTGTAAAATTTTAATTATCTTAATGGTAGCGCAAACACTTTGTGGGCGGAAACCTATGCTGGTGTTACTACATCACGAAATGGAGTTAAAGAGAACCGATAAATGATATTGGTACTAAACAGAAATATTAAGTTTTGCCTGGATTTTTTTTTACTTTATAAAGGGAATGCTATTTCCCCAAAGTTTGTATCAATAATATCAGTCAATACGCCCGTTCTTAGTAAACTTCACCATGTAAAAGAATGTAGGCAAAACTTATTTGGTTTCGAATCTAATGATACCCGCATAACCGACTTGATTTCCTTGAACTCTCTTCAGTGATGTCAAAAAACGAAAGTTAATAATAACATCATTTTGTCCTCCTCGAAACCTGTCGAGTTTTGAATACAGTATTTCTCCAGTAGGTCCCGTAGTTTCAATATTTGATCAGATTAATTTAATTGGATCATGTGTCGAATATAGCAAAAACGATATAAGAGAAAATATTGTCAACATGGGTCCTAAAATGAGCATACCAGAATATGCCGCATTCCTTTTATATCTAGAACCCGGACACTACAGACAAAGTATAGTACTTTAGTCGATACATTGAGAACATACCCTTGCATCATCAAAAACTTATCACGCGTACTTGACGGCTACTATAGAACGTCTAGTTATCTCAACTAATTAAGTACATTACGCAAAAATGAATTAAAAATAAAACATATCGGCATCCTATTGCAATGAATGATAAAGTTATATTGTACAGTAATCGTCTAAAGTACTACTTACTTGTTACTACAAAGGTACTCAGACACGTGCATTTTATCAAAGCACACATTTTTACTTTATCATACGCAGTATGATGAAGTATTGTAATCGTGCCGAAAAAAATTGAGATTTTACCGGAAATAGGTCTTTATGGGTCCCCTGAACATTTTTGACCAAGGTACAAAAAAATGTCTGTGTGTGTGTATGTGTGTGTAAACGATTTTGTGGCGACGATTCCGGAGAAACCATTAAAGGTATCGGCACGAAAGTTCATATTTATAACTTTCATGACCTAGCTTAGTGCTGAAAAGCTTTTGGTTCAAAAGGGTCCAAAGGAACTGGTAGTTTATTCTAAGCCTTTTTCAAGGATTTTGCAAATGAGCCGCCATTTCTGTAATTTCGTCAAAATAGTTAAATAATAAATTAAAGTAGAGGAAATTTTGAATATATTATGCCTATGACACTTTTTGGTAAAATTAATAGTTTAGCTGCCAGCGCAAATTCTATTTGATCGAGATCGGTCGCATCTGCATTGATATGAAACTACATAGTAGCCAGAATTTTGACAAATATTTTTTTGTGCTGTCACTCTCGAAAACAGCTGATTTCATCAGAGGTTGGAGAACCGCTATGGAACGTTGCCGCTCTAGTGCGGCAAAATACAAAATTTCAAATAAAATAAGATCACCAATTTGATTGTTTGTTGATAAGAAATATCAACCCGTTGTTATATCTAATTCTAAAAACGATAAATTGAGAAAATTGTAAATAAAGTATACCGATGAACGTAGTTTTATTTTAGTATGTTGGTACGGATGTGACATCTACAGTGTCATGAACAAATATAAATATGTCAGAATTTGAATTTTAACCTTGACGTTTGGGGGGGTCGATAGCGTATAGGATAGAGCGGCTGCTATCTACGCTGGAGGCCCGGGATCGAATCCCGGCTCGGGCTAAAATCGACTGTCCTGGTATTTTAGGCAAGGAACAAATATCTTTGCATGCCGCCTTCCATCGGATGAGGAAGTGAAGTCGGTGGCCCCGTGTGCTGTCATTACGCGACGTGCACGTTAAAGAACTCTTACTGGAGGGTGGAATTCCTTCAGTAGGACAAAATTCCTGGGGTGTAGCCTGCCCTCAGCGTCGGTGATTGGCCTAAGTTGCGGAAATGGACCGACGTAAAAAATATACAAGTCAAGTCAAGTCAACCGTCACGTTTCGTCAAAGTGGTACCTACCTAACATTTCCTATACAGAAATATATCAATTCTTTAATTATTTTTTTTAAATACACATGTCACTACTGCTGAAAACTAGATACCGCGACTCGCTCACATGCGAAGGCGACGCGCCCCATTACCGCTCGTCGCGCTATTCCGTACTTTCGGCACATGGGACATAAATAACTATTATTCTAGTGACGTAGTGTAAGTAGTGTCATATGCTGATGCTTTGACAATAACTACGATTTATCTCAATAAAATAGATTCTCATGCGCTAAACTATTAATTTTATATATATTGTATAATAAAGTTATGTGCCTGGCCACATCAGATTTTTATATTAACCTAGCTGTAGTCTGCTTCGCTTGTATTCACGAATGAAATATTTAGTAGTAGTTGTATTAGAGTTTAGGACAATATATTATCATAACATTCACTGTAATTAAAGTAACAATAATCCTTTTATTTAATAAATTATTTTTATATTGTGTGTTTTGCTTTATGTTAATTAATGTTTTGTAATACCACGAAATATGAATTACGACTATCACGAAAATGTCACGAAAGCACAAAAGGAGAAAATTGCACGGCTAGGCACGACAGCAGTTCTTTACATGCCTTGCAACGAAATAACACCGAATATAGCACGAAATCATAATATAGCCACCTCCAAACCGTCTCGTCTGTCCAATAAAAACCATGCATACGTCTTAGCATCGGGACAATTTAATAAGATAATGTTGTCCAGGTTAAAAAGTGTGGACCAACTCTTCTACCATTTTGTCGACTTTGCTTGCCTCAAGTTGTTACAAGTCACTCCGCATTAATTTTTACAGAGTGTTTAAGTCTGGTGTAATTCTTCCACATTTCTATGGAATTGTGACAAAAATGCCATTTAATGTATAAACCTAAAAAGAGCAGATATGAAAAAATACTTATTGACCACTTATTGGACATTTCTGGTTATGCTTTAGCGAAAGTTGGTTATATAAACCTTATAAATAAATTCTTTTACTACAACGGTTTAACCCAGTTTCAATTAGTCATATCATTTTCCTGTATTGTTCAGCACGTTTTCTTATGAGTTGCTTGTGAGGTTCTACTTGCGAGATAAATTAATTATGCATAATTTATCCTTATTCCATACTACCAAAATTGCTTAACTCTGTTGCGTAACTAAGTTTCAATTGAAAACCAGTTATACAAACCAATGTTAGCGAACAGTTATTTAAATTTTCTGTGTATTTTAAGATGGTTGTTCACATTGGCATACTAAGATCGACAGAAAAAATGGGTTACTATTGGAAAAATCTCCTATATTGACGGATTTCAAATATTCCAGAATAGTAGATTGTTGGGTCCAATCTTACATTTTCCAGTCTTGAGTTACACCATTATAATTGTTTTTTATAACATATTTCTATCGCAACTCTATTATAACTACTAATGACCTTCTATGGTTCATCTAAAAAACTGTTTACAAACTGGTTGTGTGACTGTTTCAAGATAATGGGCCTAATTTCGTACCACCGAAGTTACGCAAACGGAATTGTTATTTTGTTGGTTGCCATGGGTCTACGGATGGCGTCTGTTAAAAATAAGCAAATCAACTGTTTACAGTTACAGAGTTCGCATTAAATTCAATGCAATTTCGGTTTGTGTTGTATGTGGTGGTCATTAAAGTGATACCAACCTTAAAATTATCAAAACATTATTTTTTATTTATTTACTATTTTTTTGTGTATTTAGGAATCTTCCAATTACAAAACCATAGGTCACCCAGTATATTATTTTAAACATTGCAATTAAAAAAGCATACAAAAATAAACAAAAATTAATAAAAATCACAAATATTCTAACAAGTGTCCGAGTTTTTGAAGCTCGACTGACAGTGCACGTGGGCGAAAATGTCGTTCATTGACTATCAACACGAAAATCTACAGTGCTAAAATTATTAAAATTAAAATTATTAAACATGTCCAAAGATTCATAAAAACAGCAAAAAATCTAAAAAACCACAAATTTTCCCTGATCGCATCAGATATGCGAGACTTAGCGGGTCATTGAGTTAATTTGACTAATATTGTTTCCAATAACGTGGAACCCAATACCGAAGAGATGGACAATATACCGATGGAAATTGTTCAGAAAATGCTTCCCAGACGTCTGTATCTAAGAAATGGTGACCTTTCATCAGCAGTATTGCCATATCGACGCAATATCGAATATCATGCAGGTATACGAGGAAAATATGTCCAACTAAAAACAGTATGTAGTTAAAAGTAACAATTTTATTAATCAAAGTTCTGCATTTTTTTTTCAATAATTCTTGTCGAATAATTGTGATAAAATTATTTTATAAAAAACATGTTTAGAGTGTCTTCAAGTGGGTCTAAAACCTGACGAGATATTCAGCTTTCACGCTCAGATTCGTGTTCACCACAATAATGCTTATTCACTTTCTATTCATCATGAAAACCTTTTTATTCTCAATTTTAGTTCTGGAATTTATTTTATTATTCCATATAGCTGCTTATTGGATTACTAAAATGAGATATAATAAGACTAGAGTAATATCAATAGCGCAAAATACAACAAATACGCTTTGAATTGAAATGATCCGTCTTCCTAATACTATAACCTATAGAATAAGTAATAATATATTTAAATAATATATTTTAAATGTTTTATTTAGTAAAATAGTTTAATTGATAGGAGTGGAAAATCTTGCAAATAATTCAACCTTGTAATGTAGATAATTGCCCGTTTCTCCTTTTTCTTAATTGAGTTTCACTAGTCCGTTGCGTTCCAGTCTGGTTATTGACTTGTATACATTACACTTTTACAAGAATTCCTATTAGAGTCGATAAAAGATATTCAATAAATTTGAGCCTATTATTACACATTATAAAAATACTGATTGTCACATTCTCTATACTACTCAGCAGGAAATGGATCGATCTAGAACTACAAGAAACTGCAGTAAACCTACACACTTATCGGCTGTGGTTTACGTTTGCCGAAGCAAAAATAACTTTGTTGTTGATCATGCATTATCATGTAAAAAGTAGTAATCTTTAAAGGAACAATAATAAAGTATTATGACTGATAGGAACGGTACAACGAACCGCTGCGGTAAAATTAAATTCGTTACATTTACAGAGACAAGAAAAAGTTTTCAGATGAATTTACAAGAAAATAGAGAATGCACATTTTAGAACGTTTCACATATGACACGGCTATCATACGGTAAGTGCATGAGTTTATCAAGGATTACAAACGGTCGCTGTACGGCAGCCGTGTCTTCTGCGACAAGGCACTCAGACCCATTAACACTTAATATTTTCATGTTCCTATTTGTATATAGGTTTCCGGGTTTCGTGACAATGCTTGGGTATCAAAGACCAAAGAGAAAAATAGAAATGTTTTTATTTATCCTTATGTGATTTGGAGTTTAGCTTTCAACAATGTACATCACACTTGATGTTTGACTACAGATTTAGAGGCCAATGTTTAAATTTGAAAATACTGCTACGGAATTAAATTTTAGATTTATTTTTGTTTGTTTTGTCTGCTTAAAATTTTCTTTAAAGTTGTTTTAATTGTTGTGTGGCAACATACGTTTGTTAAAAAAAATAAAAACAATTTTCCAGCTATACGTCGTGTATTGTTCCGCACATCGATAATTTTTAAAGATGGAGTATCACATTTAACTATTAAAAAAAAAACGTTAGATATGTACCGTTTACGAGATGCGACGTTGAGAAGATGAACGCTCCTTATGAAAAGAATTACTTAACAAATAGTCTTTTTTTCTTTTTATTAACTGTAATGATTGTAATTATGCCGTACTCAGGGGACGAACTTTCAGAGATGGCAAGGATATTATCGGATGGCAAGAGGAAATAAATACTACTCGAGCTCGTGCATTGTACGAAGGGCGCTTTTATAGTCGACAAACCACTTCTTATGCATGCCGTATTCAATAAAACTATCAAAAACATGTCTGCTGTAAATCAGCCACGAATAACATATACTCTGAAAAAGGAACTACAATTGTTGGATCCTTGTGCCCATGACACGAAGATTATTAGTAAAAGAAAAGTGACGTGGAATCTGAACTTATCTAGTAAAACTGTATGTTATGCATCAGTGTTATGCTTTGAATCAATATCAACATATTGACAAAGTGAAGACACGGAGTTGGATGACAAACGTTGGCCACATACCCGCATAATATGGCAGCGTCTTTAGAAGTAGTTCTATCTATTTTCCAACTTCCGAAAGTCACCGACGCTCAGGGCAGGCTACACATATCCTGGAATTTTGTCGAACTGAGACAACAATTAAAGAAAAAAAATCGTAAAACTGCCGAATATATTAGCGTGACAAGTGGCGTGCCAATGATGTTTTGATGAAATGGATATCAGTGGATTGCTGGCATTTTTGCCACTTTTGAATACCGGTTTCGATCAACTACGTGATCACACTCTCATGTTCACTCACTAAACGAGGCACATGTTACATCGTCGCTGCTCTTCGTTCTTGATTATTTCCCTCATTAATCGACCATTTAGGCTGATGATGGTCACTTAGTTGATCGAAACCGGTACCTATTCAAATATATGACAATCAAAGGATCAAAGAGGTTTTATTTCCAACACCAATATTGCTCACCTTTCAAAACTATGGATCATTCAACAACCATTTAATAGCATTACTTAGAAATTCTAAGCAAATATATCTCATTGGTTGGGCGTTAAGATGTGTATCATTATTTTTCAATAAACAATTATCTAACAATTAATATATATTTTCTTCTCAAATCTCTAAAAAAATGTTTGTCGTGTTCCAAATCGGTACCGGAGATCTTGACTGATCTTGATGATTTTTTAGTAGAGTGGTATGTACTATTATGTCGTTCTTGTCATACGATTTTGTATACGTCATTTCGGATTGTTGAATAATAATGAAATAAAGACAATTGATGTTTTGATCGGCAATATTACTCTATCAGCAAGTAATGTAAGCAATTACTCACGGGAACAAAGTTTCGTTCGAGTAACTAATTGCCATGGAATACTTCCCGTTTTATACGCCAATAAAATGAAATTTTATAATAGCACAAGTATTATAAGACGTCAAATTGGGCACGAGGAGCGCCAGCGACGAGTGCTCTAAATGAACCAAAGCGCCAAGATGTTTTATAAAACTAGTGTAATACACTATTTTTCTACTTTGCGTAATTACTTTTATATAAATGTAGAAATTGTGGTTACTATACTTAGAATCACAAAACGGTCACGATTTCGTCATTTAAGTTCTGTATAAAACTGTTGTGGATAAAATTCTGCACAAAAAAAGGTATTCACCACTTTTTCTTGTATACAGCGGTCACCAAACTACGAACACCCCAACACAATATAATAATAAGCACGTTAGGTGGTTTTTAGGGTGCCAGGTAGGGTTGCCAACATGGTCATTTTGACCCGGAGACTTCGGGTTTGGCGACCATTCTCCGGGCTACGGGTTTACAGTTAAATTCTCCGGGTTAACTAAAGGTAATCATAGATCTTTTGAGAAACTGTAGCGGCACCTAAATATTTTTTTTTTAAATTATGATAATACAATATTGTTATTCTAATCATACATCGTTTGCAGCGATTTCCCTTCGACATTTGGAATTTTTCTCAAAATAAGAAGCACCCCATTACTCAATCTTCACAACAATTTAATTTTACTTTTTGAGAGTATGTGAGAAACTTTGAAAGTAGCTGTTGTAGCGTTTTTAGATGTTGTCTCATGTCTAGTGAATACAGTAGGAATTCTGTAGCGCTACGACGAACGCAGAAGATTGTATCCTGCCTCGATGATCATAGACTGTATGGGTATTATTTAAAGGTAGGAATTTTGCTTGTCAGAAATCCACATTCAATAATAGTTTGAGTTTGTCCAAGGCAGTTCACAGAATAGTATCATACTGGTCTGCCAAAAAAATAGTCTTTTTTTAATCATGGAGATAACGACAGCGATACCTTTATTTGAAAATTGTATTCGTACTTGGACTATATATTTACAAAGACTGCGAGATATAGTTATATTTTTGACTAGAGACACATTTATTATGAAGGTTCATAGAAAACGCCAATATTGTCGGCTCAAATTGAAAATATTATATTAGTTAGGGAACGTGTAAATAATTACTTCAAGTAAAAACACATGATCCCTTAAAAAATGCTCTCAGTACATCAAAATTATAGTTGGTTTAGGTGGTAATATTGGCATTTTGTCTCATGTTGGTTGTGTCGTGAAAAATCGACAATAAGAGGCAGAAACGAAAAGAGGGAAAACTAGTAGACATTAATTGAAATAAATTAATTAACTTGGTAATTAGCATCTAGATCTCATCGTTTTCTACACTACCTATATCGAAATTTCACACCAAAGCGTTACTGAATAGTATGTGTCGACGCCGCACATTTTTGTGGGGGCTGTTATTAATTTAAACTTATGTTCCATAATATAATTATTTTTCTCCGGGTCAGCATAGGCACAATGTTGGCAGCCCTAGTGCCAGGCTTTAGTACAATTTTCCGACGCCATAGAATATTGAAACTCAACACTCCCAAAAGGGCAACCCGTATTGGATTTTTCCCTTCATAGCTCATTTTTCGTCTAATCTGAATGTACACACAGTTATCAAGGTTTCAATGTTTTTTGACAATTTTTTACAATTATGTAAATTTGATGTTGACTAACAGTCAAAGGTAGCTCTAGTCATCTCAAGGAATATATAGAATACGTAAAATCGAAATAAAACTAGTAATCAATAACTTCAGCTCAGCTGAAGATAATTAAAATACCTCCCACCGTAAAATATTTAAACAAAAGTGAACCGATTTTGTCCATTCACGAACTTGTCCTTACTTTTTAATAGATATGCTTGTACCAAATTTCAGATCAATAACATCAAATTTACGGCAGTTATCGTGTACACAGATGGATAGACAGACGAAAATTTGTGCCAAAATCAATATACCCCTCGCCACAGTAAATGTGGGAGGTGTAATGAGAACCATATATTATTCTACGGTCAGGAATGTGATTCACATATCGGACTGCAGAAAGTTCAACTTTGAAGTCAAATCCATGCACATACCCTAAACAGGAAACCTGACGTTAGCTGAACGTGCCATGATCGTGCAAGTCAATAGCAGAGTCAATAGTAGCGTAGGTAGACATAAACTATGTGCAAAAATGTAACAAATTTTCATTGCAGTAGTTCTAATGACTAATGTGTAGAGAGTCTGTAGAGAGATGTCGCACTTGACAAAAATGCCCGAGGTATCTGTATTGGAGTTTTGTCTATTAATACTACTGCTGGGCCGTGTTAAGAGGGGGGGGGGCGAAGGGGGCGCCCGCCCCGGGCGCCAAGTTTCAGGGGCGCCAAAATCCTACCCAGAAGGGAAGGAGCCTATTTATAAAACGTGTTTTAAAAAATACATAATGAAGGAATTATTAAAACGAATTTATAAATGCAGAATAAAATAAAATATAAGTAGCTATTTATATTTGTTGCACATATGTGGAATTATTTATTACTGAACCTACAAAAATAGTACTAAACATGGATTCAGTATTAAAGTAGAGATATCGATTTAAACGAATCCGAAAAATTTCGTTTAATATATACATATATCGAGCCTATTGACAGAATAATGGAGCAACTTACATGGAGATTTGAAAAACTTCGTCAGATTTCACAAGATTATGCTTTCCTTAGTGGTTCGAACATTATTTCACATGATGATGAAACTATTAAAAAACATACTCTGAACCTTACAAGGAAATATGGAAGTGATTCATTTTCTGTGTGAAATTTTAAGTGCAAAAAAATATTTCGGTGTCTAAATGATAACACATAGAAATCCTCCAATTAATTCATCAATTTGAGTTAACTGCCAATTATAAGAACATGGTAACTGCATATCGAATATTTCTTAGTACACCGGTAACTGCTGCATCAGCTGAAAGGTCTTTCAGCAAACTTAAATTGGTACAAAAATATTTAAGAGTTACAATGGCTCAGGACAGGCTTGCCAACTTAAGTTTGCTTTCAATCGAATGTAGCGTTGCTCGATTATTAGATATGGAAAAAATAATTGATCATTTTGCCGTTTTCAAGCCTAGGAAAATAAAGTTGCATTAGCTTCAGTCATGGAGACATATTTATCCTTATTTTATATTAATACGGGTACATCCTGCATTTGCATTTTAAAAACAGATTTTTTTATGCCGTATTTTATTACGGAATATTTAAAGAATACACTGTAAAAATTTCAGGAAGAGAAATTTTTATTCGAAATATTCATCGACATAGTTATGTCGATTGTTGGCACCTTTTTTAACCACCCACAATACGGCTTTCAATATTTTTTAGAAATTATTTTCTGTAGTATACACATTTCCCCCCAAAATAACTTATTAGTTATAGTGATAAGCTTAAAATTTTTGGTGATATCGATTAAAATAATGAGTGGACAAGATTAAAAGTTCGGGAACGTCGGTACACGTCTACAATTTAAAGGCTGGTTTCTCGCAACCTTGTTTCGTTGGGCGGTTGACACAATTTCGCAAAAACTTACGGGATGATTCGTGGATTCCTGCATTTGTGGATTGACTCGCTATCGAGCAAACTAGAATACACCAGATGAAAATGTTTAACGACATATTTTGTCAAATTAATATTATGGGTTAATAATATGACTATATTATTAACCTAGAATACACCGGTTTCATCAATAATTAAATGTTTTATCCAATTTATTTGGAAAAAATCACTTTTTTCCCCTTTTTTTATATTTTTTTCTGAATGGCCCTGTCACTTCCACAACTATTAATATAACAATATAACAATATAATGTTTATTAGCAATAATAACAATAATACACAATACAACAACAATACAAATTACTTCGCATAGGCTAAAGTGCCTGTGTGCGAAGGATAAGCAGTTCCTATTAACATTAATATTTAATTATTTTTATTATATTAATATTTTTAATAATCCTAGTTTGCGCGATAGCAAGTCAATCTGCGAATACAATGCCGCAAGAATTTTTTAAATCGGCCCGTTAGTTTTTGCGAAATTGTTTCAACCGCCCAACAAAACAAGGTTTCGTGAAAACCGTGCTTAATTGTAGACGTGTAGTGACATTCCCAAACATTTAATCTTGTCCACTCATATTTTTATCGATATCTCCAAAACTATTAAGCTTATCACAATAGATGATACGACATTTTAAAGAGGAGAAATGTGGATATACTACCCGAAAGAATTTCTAAAAAATATTGAAAGATGAACGTTTTAGAGGTGGTAAAAAAGGTTCCGATAATCGAGATATAATCGGTCTCGGCGAGCCGCTCGAGTTTTGGCGATGGAATCGTTAATTTTTCGAATTAAATTCTGAAATTTTTACAGTGTATGCTTTAAATGATGTGCAATCAAAATATGCAATAAGAACATTCATTTTTGAAACTGTTACACTAGACTGTACCCAATACACATAGATTGTTCTTTTCATTAAGTAACATGTTCTTTTTATTCATTACTGTTATCTTATTATGTGTAGAAAGATATTTTATTTTTTTCGGTAGGATGCGTATGTAAGCGTATGTACCTATTTCAATATATTATTTATTCTTTATTCGGACTTTTATTTTTGATTGTATTACATTTACAGCAATTTTTTAATTAGCAATTTAAGTAATTTTGGCAAAATGGGGGGGGGGGCGTTCGCTCTGTTATCGCCCCGGGCGCAGTTTTGTGTTAACACGGCCCTGATACTACTCTATGTTCTAATATCAGTAATAAAAGTATAATATACTCAACATTGATAGGCTTATAATTTTTGTCATTATTATTGCAATACTTACTTCCAGTTGACCTTCATTGTCGTCCTTGGATGAATGTTTATTCTTCAATCCTGAAATAAATATGGAAATAATTAGTATATAATCTAACTGATATGTGTCTAAATGTAAACCTCCTACTTAATTTATATTGCCCCGTTCTTTATAGATCACAGTTCGGGTTTTAAGCCTTATGATCAATTCATCTCCGCTTTGTTCATGCAAACAATTTATGGCTGGTAGTTGCAATTGTTTAAAAATGCCACTACTTATCATTGATTTATTTCCGTCCACAAAGGAAAAGATTTGATCTCTAAATCACTTATTTGGGTCAATATCGAAGGAATAATTTGTACTCCCTTGAATACCAGACAAATATAATCAGCTTCAAAAAAAAGCGCAAAAATTCTGAGAATCAATTTCGCACTATAAGGCCTTCAAAAGAAACACAGTAAGTCAATAAGCGGGTAGTTAGGAGACCTCGTATGCAGCCTTGATCTAGATTCAGAGACTGCCATTGATATTGACACATTTTCATTAAATAAAATTGTAAGTAATTGATGCGATCCATTTCTATGTGAAGTGGTTCCACTGCTCCACTTTTATTAATTGTGGGTACTTTGATCGATATAATTACCTACACGGGAAACTGAGATCATACAATTTGCTATACAATTTGTGGATATTGTTGAATCAATTTAACTTTGCGTGTTGTAAAAAGTGACATGCGGTAGTTACGATATGATTAAATGCATTCCCACTCTTTCTACGGCATGCTAAACTATTGACACTAAGGGCGGGCGCATACATGCGGTTTCCTGATCAGGAATTCAGATTCGGAGACCTGAATGCGCGTCATTACATATAAAATGATCAACCAGGCGCACACTATTCTTATCTTTTCAGAATGGAAAAAAAGCTGGCGTTCGTTTCGGAAACTAGCCGCGCGTTCGGGTCGTTCAGACTGTAAAAAACCGTATGACGTCATTCCGAACGCAGCGCTCGTATACATTTTTGTTCACCGGCGCACACGAACGGAAATTTCTGTTCAGAACCGCGCCGGCGCTGTGCACAGTGCACATGTATCCAAACATAACCTCACGCATGTGTTTTACTTTTTTAGTTTCTCTCATATGCCGTTATGAAGCTCATCAAAGGATTTCATTGACATTCTGTAAAATTTGAAGAATTCTTCTGGGTGTGCTCGTAATTTTGCTCTTTTAAAATAAAATTGACTCTCTGTTGTTCTCCGAGTACTTAATGGATGCATCCAATAACGGCGTTTCCGCTTCTTCTTGTTCATCGCCAGTAAAAGTGCATTTGCCATCAATTGGTCGTCGTCCATGTTAACGTGCTTTCACGAAAGCGGCGCTTTACGAACTGGCAGTATAAATTCCTAACACCAAAGATTCGAACGTCTGCGCTAGGCTGACGGAATTCCGAATCTGAATTCCTGATCAGGAAACCTAATCAGGAAACCGCATGTATGCGCCCGCCCTAACGTTGGACGTATGTCTCGGGTGGCTAAGACACACGATCTCGGATGCTAATATGTATACTCGTGCGCAGAAGAAAGACAGAGCTACAGTACGTCGGTCATTGTTCCGATCTCCAGCGGCGTCGCTGACAGGAGATTCAGGGCAAGGGTAACTGTCAGTTGTGCTGGTATCACAGTTCAAAATGCTGGGAAAATATTTAAATCCTCAAAAGAAACAGTTTGTGGCCAATCTTATACACTATTTTACAATAGAAAATGAAACTATGTCCCCAAATTTCCCTTAATGCAATTCAGCAGGTTATTATTGTCCATTCTTCCATTTGCGAACATATTGTTGTGGTTAGGGGTTTATAATTTTATTAATCGGTTATAAAAAAAAACTATAAAGCTAACAAATATTTGTTCAATATATTTGGTTGCATATTTGGTGTACGACTTTTTTTTGGCGCGCATAGCACATGAAAAATGGAACGACTGCGCCAATGCGTCTTATAAAACGAGTGTTATATACTAATTTTTCTATTTTGCGACATTAATTTTACATAAATGTCAAAAATTGCGGTTGTCATCTTACAATCTAGTGTAATTTTTTTCTTCAACAGTTGGTAGTTGTAGTAAAATTCACAAATACGATTAAGGCGACCTAATAGCGATTCAGATGTCAGCCTTACTTGACACTTGACATCAATTTTGGAAAACTAAAAGTTACTGAAAGTTTGTGATCTAGTGTTTTCATAACGACACCGAAAGCGGTTTCGTTATGAGCTTATAACTAACGCAAAGTAGAAAATAGTATATTATAATACAAGTTTTATAAGACAAAAATTGGCGCACGAGTAGTTATAAAAGTTAAGTAGTTTAAATGTAACGAGTGCGCCAATACGTCTTATAAAACAAGTGTTATATACTATTTTTTCTACTTTGCGACATTAAATTTATATACATTTCGAAAATTGCGGTTGTCATCTTACAATCTAGAGTAGTTTCATATTCAACAGTTGGTAGTTGTACTAACATTTACAAATACGATTGACGCGAGCCAATAGCGATTGAGATGTCAGCCTTATTTGACACTTGACGTCAATATCATCAGTCGTGGAAAACTAAAAGTTACCAAATGTTTGTGACCTAGTGTTTTCATAACGACACCGAAACCGGTTTCGTTATGAGTTCATAACGAACGCAAAGTAGAAAAAACCTGTTAATGGCACTGCGGGTGTTCTACATCATAATGACACCGACACACTAAAAGACTGCATAATAGTGTTCAGTTAGTAAATAAGCCAGCTATGATAAAAAAGTCATAACCAGGACACCAGAAAGAAGATATTTAAAATTTATTAGTGCTATAAGAAATACAAACAATGAAACGTTTTACTCAGCATGACATTTACTGAAAAAGAGTTTTACGGAAAAAAGTTATTGTGTATGTCCGATGAATTACGTCCTATTGTTATCAAAGTAAGTACAAATTATTGTTTGAATGAAAAATTATGTAACGTAAAAAAGCAACGTGGTCAATTTGGGCGCACTTTCTCGTCGTCCTAAATAGGTAACATCTTATTCGACACCATGGACCATTACAACCGAATATTAAAAAAAAAACAGCCAATTAACTTTGAGTGCATGTTGTTGGAGTAGTATAAAATTTTAAGTCGGGTTATTCGGCAGGTTATCTGACAGTGTATTCGCAATCAATATATGTTTATGGGTGCGATTTAAGCCTGCTTTATTTAAATACATATGTCCATTAAAATAAATACTTTTTATATTAGATTTAATAACTCGAGCAATAAAATAATCAGCAATATTTTATTCATATTGTGCCTTAGAATTGAAAACTTGCGCATTCAAAGAATATATATATATTGAGGATTAAATAAATATGAATATATGCACTTTATATTCTTTCTAGGGTACATAATATGATTTCTAGAGCGCATTATAATTTGTCGCATGGCCGCATGGTAGATTATGAATGGCGCTTATAATTTTGTAAGCAACTTGTATATTAAACGACGATAAATAAAATAGTGATCTCTTCTTACTAGACTTGTTGGTTAAATAACTATTATCTACGACTCACATATAATAAGTATAAACATACGTATCTATGACTATACCGGGTGATCAACGGCATAGCTACTCCCGTTTATTTTTTTGTTTATAAAGCTGGTCGAATGAAATTTGGGAATGGGTTAATAGACACAAAATGCCATTCTTGGGGATACTCTTGAGGTTAATATGACTTCCGGTTATTCCGAAAATGACGTCATCATTGAAATTCTCAATGGCACCCTATATTCTTTGTGTTATTTTCAATCAGGATGACATTCTGAACACAAAAACATATCGATCGCCAATTTTTATCACCAAGACAATGCAAAACCAACTTTTTATAGGTGGCTAGGAAAATTGTCAAATAAACACTAACTAAATCAATTTTGGCCAACATTGCATTACTGGCGCCCTCTAGCGTGACTTAATTGGTTTTTGGCCAGTCAGTCACTTTTTTCACGGGTACCCAATGGCCACACACTCATTATTCGATAGAAAACATCTTTCCAATTTAAATGACACCAAATACATGATATTTTATTAAAATTCATAGGGTATAAACGGTGTTAGAAGCAAAGACATCGAAAAAAAAATATCTAATGATCTAAGTCACCGCACAAGTCAAAGTCACTCAATGGACTACTCGAAGGAACTACCCTAATTATGCGAGGACAAACATTTTTCCGACACAATGATACCAAATTCTTGATATTTTGCAGATAATCGTAGCGTGAAAATGATATTTAAGGGTACTTCCTTCGAATAGTTCATTGAGTGAATTTGACTTGTACGCTGACTTTGATCATTAAATCAATATTTTTTTCGATTTCCTTGCTTCTAACAACATTTTTACGCTAAGAATCTCAATAAAATGTCAAGTATTTGGTATCATTGTAAACGGAAAGATGTTTTCTATCGAATAACCAGGGTGTGGTCATTTGGTACCCGTGAAAATAATAACTCACTGGCCAAAAGCCAATTGAATCACGCTAGAGGGCATCAGTGATGCAATGTCGGCAAAAATCAATTTAGTTAGCGTTTATTTGACAATTTTCGACTATTTTCACCAATGTTCCTAGATTAATGCACACAACAGTTATTGTTGCGTTGCCTTGGTGATAAAAATTGACGAACGATATGTTTTTGTTCCAAAATGTCATCCAGATTGAAAATATCACATAAAGAATATAGGGTCCCATTCAAAATTTCAATGGTGACGTCATTTCCGGAAAAACCGGAAGTCATATTAACCTCAAGAGTATCCCACAGAATGGCACTTTTTGTCAATTAACAGATTCCCAAATTTCATTCGTCCAGCTTTATAGACAACAAAAATAAACGGGAGTACCTATGCCGTGGGTCACCCGGTATATTAGTGAAGTAAAAAGTAGGTCACTATTCATTACTTTGTACCCGGTACTCGGCGAGATTCGAAGTAGCGGGCACCGATACGAGCGTGTACCCGTTCTTTTTAGGGGTCGTCCATTAATCACGTGAGGTCCAAATAGGGGAGGGGGGGCTTTGGATTACATCACTATTGATCACAATGGGGGAGGGGGGGTTGTTGTGACATATCACGTGTATATAAATATTATTATATTTTTCAATAAAAAGTATTCGGAAAATATTTTAGTTTTATCAACAAAGAAATACACGTGATGTTAGATAGGGGGAGGGGGGTACCTTAGTACCTCACCAAATATCACCAGGAGGGAGGGGGGGTGTAAAAATGGGGCTTAAAACCCTCACGTGATTAATGGACGACCCCTTACTATCGGTACTGGTTACGCATGTTCTACCGGTAATCCACTCGGCTCTGCATTACATACCACCGATGTGCCACCGATACTATCCGTATTCGCTGTGTGCATACACCGTGGTGGGGAATTGAAAAACGATCTAAGCGCCCGTAGCGGAGAAATACCTAACTAAAATGCCTACATATGTGCAGTATTTCACGGCGCATTATGTTGTGATCCAATCCGTCAGAACTAATAACATCGTTAGAATAAAGAATCATAGTGAGATAAAATAAGTATTGCGTTATCAACTGTAATAATACAGGAAGAAATATTAACAAATGAAATATTGAAATAAATAATATAAATTTTATCGGACCACTTATACAGTACAGATAACTGTAACCTTTATTAGCAATCTGCACCATTTACGCCTCGTGGACCTACTACTGCTTACACCTTGTAAAGGCGCTTACATCGCGCACCCTCCCAATAATAACAGAACGTCAACCTTCCGCTATGCAACCCAGCATAACCCGTCACCGTCAACACCGTCAACCCGTCTTGGTTTAAAAGCCACATAGGAACTTTAAAATAAAGTCTTCATGTTTAACATTCGATGTATGTAAAATATTCCGGGTAATACCTTTGAAAACAAATAATCCCCGTTACTTTGTTTGCTTGTAAACTTGGTCCATTGAAAAATATAAACTTTTGTATACTAAACCTCTGCCATCTATTAGGAAATTCCTTTGGTCAATAGGAATTCGTTCTGACATAAATAATACGTTGATGCTCAAAACTGCAGACATTTGTGTGTGTGTGTGTCAAATTTTTTCGAAACAAAATAAAAAAGAAAGTGAAGGAACATCCACCAGTTTATTCTGATCTCCAAATCCCCATTTTAAGTATTTATCAATTTCTGTCTAAGTGCTGAGGGGTGGGCACACAGCAATTAAGGTTTGGAGTGATACAGCATAAACAAAACAAACCGTAAAAAGATTTTGTATGATAAATTTTATGACAAACAATATAAAAAATAGTGTGATACAGTTGGCCATTTTCCAGATAATCGGAAAAAAGGTAAAAACAGATTCTGATTTGTTTATACAAGATGCCATGCATATTTTCCAATTATAATTTCAGCAAAAGCAATCAATTCTTATAGTCGCTCCAATTCTATAGTCGTACTTAAGTAGACGGGTTGAAATATAGCTATTTAATGTACCATGCTTTCATTACCAACTTCAGATAAATTAAAAACTAAGTAATAAAATGCAATTAAAGGAACCAGTAAAGCGCCCAACGTATGCGTCTTAAATTGCTATTTAATGTTGTCATTATGTTTCCAGATAATTCTTGCAAAAGACTTAGATTAAATGCAGATTTATACTAATTTTATTTTGTTAGGTTGAATTTTGCAGTCTGTCGCAGGTAAGATCTTAAACAATGTGTGATCAGAAATGTTGTATATCGCGCTGGTAGAAATAATATTAAATTGCCGTGAGACATTAGAAAATAGAGTAAAAAGCTAAATTAATAGCTTATTTTGAGCGCAAACATGACCACGGCGCCTCTTTTCAGCTGCATTTAAACTTCATGCTCGCGATTTATATTCTTAGTTATGTGCTCGTCAAATAATATACTATAAATTGTCAACCTTCTAAAACAAAGAAATAAACGCTCAAACATACGACGTGAGTTAACATATTATTAAAATTTTCCCGTTAATATAAATTATTTCTCAACAAAGGATTTCTCTTATTGCGACGCACAATGCATTGTAGGTACAGATCAACACAAAATCTTTTTTATTTTGCCATTATTACTCGTCCATTCATCACGTAAACACGACGTTTTTTTATTATGTCGGTATTTACCTATTGTTCTACATTATTATCTGTGTATATAATTGTTCATGGGAGAGATTTCTATCAATAAAAATATAACGCAGATATAATGAAGATCTAGAGATTTCGACATCTACTTTATCGGCACCAATTGCACAAATGTAGAATGAATGGGATACGAATGTAAATTAATTAAGATCAATTACATTCATGTGCAATTAGTGTTTGCTAACAAAAACTACGTGTTAAGGAAATTATCAACTGAATATTCTTGGAATGTTATTAGTTAATAAAAGAGTGTAGTTAAAATAACATTTCAAAAATAGTTTAGAATTGTTTGTTTTGTTTTTAGTCGCACATAAATTATATTGATAAAGTGGCTGCTGCGCTGGCAAGTATTACAAATATCGATGCTTAATGACCTTGACGTACTTGAAAGGTTTTTTCTATTTAAGATACGAAAGTTGTCAAAATCAAAGATTAATATAATCCCAGCAATCCTTATGTTTTACCGTGAGTATTTGTTGTACAATTTTTATTTGTTTATAATTTCTGCGAATTGTAATATATTGAAAATTTGGGCCTAACTGCGTATCACCAAAATTACGCTAACGGAACAGTTTCTTTGTTTGTTTCCATCATGCAGGTTTCCATGGTTTACTATTTTGTTCGGCGCATTATCATCATTTGTGATGCAATTTTCCCCTTTTTCTATTTTACGATAGATATAAACTCATAACGAAACCGCATTTCTTGTCATTATGAGAACACTAGATCACAAACTTTTAGTAACTTTTAGTTTTCCAAGTGACGTCAAGTGTCAAATATGGCTGACATCTTAATTGCTATTGGCTCGCCTCACTCGTATTTGTGAATTTTACCATAACTACCAACTGTTGAAGATAAAACTAGTCTAGATTGCAAAGATGTCAACCGCAATTTTCTAAATTTATGTAAAATTAATCTCGCACAGTAGAAAAAATAGTATATAACACGATGTATTGGCGCACTCGTTCCATTTGGGCACACCTCACTACGCTCTTCGTGTCCAAAACAACTCGGGCGCCAATGTTTGTCATATGAAACTTGTTTTATAATATACTATTTGCTGACGGTACAATAAAACAGTTTCAGCGCAGTTGCTAAAAATAATAATTTTTAACACACTGTTTTCTTTCTCTAATTTATCTTTAAAGCAAAAAGAATAGCATTGATTGGTCTACTTTTGACATGTTTGTTAGAAAAACTATTTAAAAATAACTTTATAGCCCCGCAGATGATAGAGCTGTTCAGGTGAAGTGGTTTCGTCTAAAATTCGATTTAATTATGAAAGCGTTATCTAATAAGAGTCCAACGCTCTTATTAGATAATATATAAATAATTGCAAATCACTTCAACCACCGGCATCACAGAAAATCAACGTCAGCAAATTCATAACGCACATGAAATTCTGCATTCGACGCGGGTATTAACAAGTCACTACCCTTAAGACAAGCTAGTGCTAGCCACCCTCAAATTCTCGGAGTTTTTCAGCATTGATAACAAGCCTTCAATGATGATATGTAACCAGCCAAACCACCCAGTAAAAATTTGCCGGCAACCACAAATAAATGTTTATAACCTATACAAATATTATTGGATAACTTTCGGAGGCTGTGACCACACTGGTAGCATATTTGATCCCCCAGTGACCAATTGCCGTCGTACATAAAATTAATTGGTTTACCCGGTAGCTTAATTCTAGGAAGTTTTCTTTTCTAAGGATTTGACGTGACCTGTCAATCACTCCGCACGACGTCGCTAACACTTGTCGTCCCGTTTTGGGGGGTCGATGGCGTATAGGATAGAGCGGCTGCTATCTACGCTGGAGGCCCGGGATCGAATCCCGGCTCGGGCTAAAATCGACTGTCCTGGTATTTTAGGCAGGGAACAAATACCTTTGCATGCCGCCTTCCATCGGATGAGGAAGTAAAGCCGGTGGCCCCGTGTGCTGTCATTATGAGACGTGCACGTTAAAGAACTCTTACTGGAGGTTGGAATTCCTTCAGTAGGACAAAATTCCTGGGTGTGTGTAGCCTGCCCTCAGCGTCGGTGATTGGCCTAAGTTGCGGAACTAGACCGACGTAAAATAAACAAGTCAAAAACAAAAAAAGTCGTCCCGTTTGTTTTGATGTGTACTTTACAGTACACATGTGTTTTGTTCTAAGTTACAGACTTCTACGCGTAGTATGTCCGTAGTGCTGAGAAATGAAAATGTTTTATCACACCATTCTTGCCGCCTCATATAACTCCAGTGTTGGAAAGCTATTAGGTTAAAATTACTTTTATATTCATACGGTATCCTCTTCAGGTTTTCTTGTTTGAATTTCAAAATAGTTCACCTAAATTGTTCAACAAAGTTTTGGATTTTTTAAGGATGTCGATTAAGTAGCATTAGCATTAGACAGACAGTGAGATAAATATTGATTGAATTATAGATCTAATGGTTATTATTAAATTGTAAGTATGTATTGTAGGGCTATCAGATATATTAGATCGAAAATCTAGATAATTTCATGTGAATCACACACTATCAGCTAGTGTAAATATTTCAAATATTTCGTTATATTGCGTTAATATTCTAACTATATTTTATTCATCCCAAGAAACCTCTAACCAACAGAGGTATTTGAGCAATGACATATGTTAGGAGTATTTGTTATATCAAATCAAGGAAGTAGTCAACACCCACGGTTATTAGACAACAACGGTTTATGTAGCACCTTTACTGTGAAGAGGTGCGCGGGGAGCAGGGACAAATGGTACACAGTGACGTCACAGGCCACGTATGCCACGTGATCAGTTAGAAACACGGGCTAGGCTTCGCTAGACGCTAGCCAATACTGTCCGTTTCAATAAGTTGAGCGGTCTAAAACAGTCCACAATTGATATGGTGCGGAAATACTTTCTACGCGTATTAGTAAAATGATAGAATAGGACACAAATATTTCCGCTCGCTTATATCCAATAATCCATTGGAGTTATAATGGTCAACCATCCGTGTCACATATGATTACTTGATTACTATAGTGGCACAATTTTAATAATAAATAGTAAATAATTCATTTCCTCGTCATCCCTCTGTCTTCACCTCGGGGCTGACACATCCTGATGAGGGTTGAACGCTGCCTCGGGTTAACGGTATGGAGGGTTTATGTGTATATTTTTGTTTATTTATTTTTTTTTAGTTTGTTTAGAGAGTAGTCATGGTGACCCAGGTGCGGCGCGGCGGTTGTAGTAAGTTTCTAAGTATTATGAATCAAATGTAATCAGAGAAATATCTTTCAAAGCCTATTATAAACGGTCAGTAGCCTATGCAGGAGTGTCAGAATCCTAGATTTGCCCGCGTATGGATTTAATGTTTATGCAACCGTCTTAGACGGTCCGTCTAGACCGCTCAACTTAATTGAAACGCACAGTAGACACCATATAGACACAGTCACGTTCCAAAGCCGACAGTGTTATGTGTATAGCGTTGTTTGATGTTAAACATTGTATGTGGACAATTGTTGTAATTGCAGTGAATTTTGGTGAGAAAAATTGGCAAGATAAATGGCATAAATCGTATACACAAAGTTTAGGCCGGTTACAGCGCAACGCTGACGGTCGGCGCGGATATATATGAGGGCTTGCTTGCAGTGCAACACCGACCGTCAGCGCCGTAAGCTCTTATATATCACTGTTGATATAGCGGTCCGCGCCGCCGACCGTTAGCGTAACCGTCATCACTGTAACCGGTCGTCAGTATATAGTAATGTTCAGGTGCATACAGACCTCCGCGACGCGACCGCGACGCGCCCGCGCCGCGCCTACCGTGAGTAGATCGAGGCAGGCGCGCGCGCCACCCGCGCGCCGGGCGTAGTGGGCGCGCGCGCCTGTCGGTTGGCGCGCGCGCCAGTTCCGTTTGGCGCGCGGGTAGATCACGGCTCTCGAGCATGCGCATTATTCTCTCTCTACGAGGGAGGGAAGTACGACGATTATTGCGGTTTGTAGTTGTATTTTGTCTGGCTTTTCAACATCGTCATCCACCTAGTGGTTTTGGTGATTGTGTGATAAAGTTGTAAGATACTACTTTATAAAAAATTGGCTTTTACGAAATTTTCAGATAGGCTTGCAGTTGCATTTTTTAACACACAAGTAAATATCTTTGATACATTTTGAAATACAAATTCCTTAGTATTAATAATAATATATAAAAGACATTCCATAAAAAAAAGTATAGTTTCTTCATGCACCTACATGTACTGTATAACTAAAATAATTAAATAACTAAAAATAATTTTGCGTACATTTCTTTATAGATAATTGATCAACATTAACGCATACTTTTAGAATCGTTTTTTGAGACCGAGATCCCCTTGAATTTGCACAAAATGCGGACATTCTGGTTTAACGGTTCATTCACGTAACCATGTTGACATTTACATTTGCTTTAAACATCCTGAATAGCCAAATAAACATATGTACATCCACAAATAAATGTAGATACATACTATGTCCTTGGTAGCAACTGCCAGTAATAAAAATTGATATAAACAACCATTAATTGATTGTTTTAGACGAAGCTTCGCTATTCCTGTCTATCAAAAAAAAAAAACTTTCAATTTTTTTACGTGCATCTCTGTGCAATTATTCTTAATTTTATTTTATATCCTGCATTTCTTTAATGTCTCTTTTAGAATAATTTTTATGGGTAGGATCCCATAATATTTTAAATTCT
Organism: Melinopterus prodromus; assembly: GCA_964023965.1. Lineage (NCBI taxonomy): Eukaryota > Metazoa > Arthropoda > Insecta > Coleoptera > Scarabaeidae > Melinopterus > Melinopterus prodromus. The sequence continues at coordinate 41,699,226 of OZ030390.1, read as the reverse complement.
CTGTACATAACTATAAAATTTAAGCTGGCATCATCTGTCCACCCTGCAGACGAGATGGCTCTCCGTTGTACTGCGAGACCCTTTGCGCTCGAACAACAAAATATGACATGGGACTGGCGCCTGGTTTCGGCGAACGCTGACCGAGCGCGCGATCGTCGCGTCGCAGGCGCGCACGCTTCGCGTTGCAGGCGCGCCGTGTCGCTCAACCGGCCCGTAGAGGGCTCGGCAGAGGCGCGCGCGCCTATACTTTTCGACGCGCCAGGCGCGCGCGCCTATATTTTTCGACGCGCCAGGCGCGCGCGCCGCGCGTCGCGTGAGCGTCGCGGGCGCGGCGCGGCAGGTTTGTATGCACCTTTCGATTGCTGGCCGCGCTTAGTTCTGTTCAATCTGATTAGCGATCAGTTCGCGAAAGTGCAGTTCGATTGCTCGTTTGACGTCTGAGCAGAACTGATTCCACCAATAGGAACCAAGTATTTCAAATTTGCGATCATTTGCGATCAGATTGAACAAATTACAACTGAGCGCGGCCAGCAATCGAACATACCTTATGTTCGGAGAGAGCGCGTACTAGTATCAGAAACGCCACCAGTACTGACGTCACTGTGTACCGGCCATACATTGGTGGATGGGGCTTTAGACAACCGGTATAGTCTTTTAACCGTGGCTAACACTACCAAACACTAACCTATCACCAACCTCTTGACACCTATCAAATGTCATCTACATAATATTCCTAACATATGTCATAGGGTCCAAAGTTCGGTTGCTTAGAACATTGTGCAAACTCAATAGTCCCTGGTTTAAATCATGGCTGTAGTTTTAAAGTTATTTAAAATTTACATAGCGCCTGTATGTCACCAGTTTCTACAGTTGAAGTTTATCATTACGGTATGTCTGTACAATCATTTTCACAATTACATTGTTATCTGCAGTTCTAAATAGTGGAAACATTTGTCACATCGTATCGTTTAAACATGTGCCGTTTGAAAAAGTATTTGAAAATAATAAGAAGTACGGTGCTGCGTACGATGTGTGGGGCGTATGAGTCAGATCAATGACAATGTTCTCGCTTGCGCTAAGCTACAACCCCTTAATATTATTATCTAAAATCAAGAACGTTGCTATGAATGAAGGGGATTTGGTAATCAGCAAGCTGAATGTGAATCACCTACACTTGTTTTTTAGTTTGTAGCTGTAAACAAAATATTGCGATTCGATGATAAAAGCAGTAAAAGTAGTACATCTCATTTACAAGTGGGTACTTCAATATCAGGGCATGTGTCTCGGTGCCTTTGTGCGCTAGTGTACATTATACACCGTCTCAAGTTATCACATACACAAGTTATTCGTTCACTTTCGCTAGCTTAGTTAGTCGGTTAAATTATCGAACTATGAATACTTAATAATAATATCATTTGTTATGGAACACGTATTTCTCGTATTTTCTCCTCGTTTTTTAAAGAAAATATAATTACAAAAAATGGCTATGCTCTACCACAGTAAATACAAGTAAACCAGTAAAGATTACTTGAAATGTCTGAGTTTGATAAGCGTCTGATTTAGTTGCCCTACTAAATTTTTGTTAGTAATCTCAGAGAAAGCTAACAACATGGTTAGAAAAACGTTAGGTATTATTAGCTTTGACCAGTGACATTTTTTTAAACGATCATTTGTTATTTACTATTTATTTAGGCTGATCAAACATTTCAAAAATTCTGTTTATTTAATTTTCTTTAAATTTTGCTAAACTTCAAAGGAAACTGTTACTGCTGATTATATTCGGACCAACAATTTTATGTTTTTTTCTTCAAGTTCTAGATACCTTGTAGGGTAACTAAGGAACTTTAGCAGATTCTCTAGTACTCTACCACACAGCCATGTAAATTAAACGATTGGTTTTCCTTATGTATCCCAATGTCTGATTTTTTTGGTAGAAGATCAAATTTTGCATTGTCTTCATTATCAGGAACATTAGTAAACCTGTATTTAGCGATGTAGGGTGACGCAATCAAGATCGAACATTAAAAGGTACCCACCCATTCGATGCCACGCTGACTGCGTGATGTTAACAGTAAGTACACGCTACGTTTCCCTTATTAAAATTTAATTTTATACCCATCTGGTTATCGGTTAATTTTTTTCATAATCTTTAAATGAACTCATTGCTGGTGTTAAAACAATAGTCTAATACTCTCAATCAAGTACCTTTTGGTGAAATATTTAACCGCATTTTAATTCTGTTATTCAACAGCGGATATCGAAAGTGGAACAAAAAATCACATTTACAGGTTTAACTGGTATAATCAGGTGTACTATTTTATTCTTAAAAATTACAATGGTATGTGATAATCTAGATAATTTCTTCAGTACCAAAAATTAATAAAAATCAGCCAGACATTAAAAAATGTTGTTATACATAAAACTTAAGCAACTTAAACGAAATATGCACAATACGTTCCTTTAATTGTGCAGGTCAGTATAATTGACGAATGGCTGCAGTGGTAGAAAATTGCTTTACTGGCTAAGGTACAATACCTTTACATGCGGACGTCGTCGTCCTCCGTCCTTTTGTAAACACACGTAAAACCGTTGTTCCTGCAAGCTAGTACTTGCACTATCATAGCTGCAACCGGACACTTCTGGTTGTATGTTATGTTAGTGTAAGCACAATGGAACAGTTGGAAATTCCCCCACCCATACTAATCATAGTAATTACAGTTGTTAATAAATCATTTCTCTGCGACAATCTTTCTTTTGTCCTAAACTTTAACGCACCATGAAAATATATCATAAACAACTTGAAATTGCTGCAGAATATCCAAATACATCATTATTGTTTTTTCTTTAATTAACTTAAAACTTTAAGCTATAAACAACTCTACGTCATAGAAACCTGTTGATTGTTTACAGTAACAGCAAATAATTTACCTTCGTGCTCTGCACCCATTGTTGTTAATTGTACCGTGATCCACTTTGATTATAAACTTATATTACTGCAAAGGAGCGCTGCACTCAAACTGAACACAGAAAGATGAATTTCTGTATAGATACGGTAGAAGTACGCCCGCAATTACCGATTATCGATATTATCAGTGTTGTATCTTTCGCGCTTGATTGTCTCGCCTCAATCAATGCTGTAAAGGGAATTAAAAGTGTTCTGTCGGCGGATTATCAGATTATAGCGTATAGTTCTTCCAATGGCAAATACGCTAAAGGTTAGGATTGATCTATTGCACCTTTGATAAATATTGATCGTAAATCATGAAAATCCTACCATGTCGAGATATAGTTAGGAATACGGATTACCGGTATTTATACGAACACTATTCATTGTCGCAGCTTTAATCTGGTTTAATTCAAAATACGTATCGTGATACTATTTCAGGCAAAGCGAATTATTAAGGCTCAAAGTATTTCATCTTTGATTGCTATATAGACTTAGGCGACTTAATGAACCAAACATGCTCTATAATGCAAACCCCCTTGTTCACAGTTCCGATTTTGGTTAAACCTTCATTAATTTTTTTTTGCTATCGCGAAAATGGAGTGCGATGTGGACGTATAAAATGCTGCAAGAATAAAGTTCTGAAGACCACAATACGTGTGAGCCGCGAATCGCACAGAAATTTAATTGCAATTTGCAAACTGGACACAAACACAGCATGCTGATCTACGTACATATATCGGAAACATGTGTTGTAAAAGAATCGCTGCAAATTCTAAGCTACTTCGAGGATTATATAAAAAATTGGAATTAATGCAACGTGAAACTAATAATGTGAACAAGTACACACAACGACCAATCAAAGTGAACATACAACTAACGCATGTGTTGAACATCAAGCAAAATATGAAGAAACAAACGCTAAAGACAAAAAATGAACTAACACTCAAAAATGATGCGAAGAATACAAAGTAACCCATCAACAGATAGAATAACTACATATTCATGAATCTAAAACAAGAACTGATGGGGACCTTTTTAAAGGTTTTTGATGGGGACTGAACTGCAAATTGTTATAGGAGCGCTCGCTCATTGACCCTAGAGGGCGCCACTCTTCGACAGAGCATAAATTGGAAAGCAGCTAATATACATTTGAAATAAACATTTGAAAGCTATCGCTGTCAATGTTATAAGTACAATTTTTGTTATTGTAGTATAATATTGAACCGTTGTTATTGTAAGTGTATATATATATATATAGTGATTATATATATATATATTAGTGATATATATATAGTGAGTGAGTGTATACTGTATACCATATAGTAAGTGAAGGCCAGTGGGTATAATACCTGGTGTAAGGTTTTACTGTATGCAAAAACAAATTTCGAGAACACAAAAAAGAGAAGTAAAGATATTATTCCATCGGTTCTTCAAGAAAAACGAAGAAATACGTAAAGTCTGGGTGCAAAAGTGTTATCGGAACGATGAGTTGAACGTATCGCTTAGTTTTATATGTTCACAACATTTTATGGACACAGATTTTGAAAGAGATTTAAAGCCGGCCTGACGAACGTACCTATAAAACGAAGGTTAATTCCGACTGGTAACTTTAATATAATCGAAATAAGTATATTGTTGTTATTAATATCAAACAATAATTGTTTCAATCCCATCCTTGAATTTACATCCAGATTCGATTGAAGTACGTGAAGTTATTGCAGAGGAGAGTATCAAAGTAGAGACAATTAAAGAAGAAAGAAAATATGGAAGAACAATAGCATCACTGTCTAAACAACATGAAGAAATGAAGGAAAAATTTCTTTCACTCTCGAAACAACATGAAGATATGAAGGACAAATTAGAAAAAAGTCTAGCACAAATTGACCAAAATGAGGAAACAATATCATTACAAAAAATCTGATGTGACCAGGCACATGACTATCATACTATACAGCAGTGTCAAACGCTGACAATACGGTCAATAGTCCTGGCTAACTAGTTTTAATGCAGCACAAGCGATTTCGATCAAATAGAACTAAACTTCATATTTAGAAGTTACATGACTACAGTCAGAGCGGAAAGAAGTTTTGTTCAAAAGCGTGCAAAGGAACTGGTGGTTTACTCTTAACATTTTTCTACGATTTTGAAAATGTGCCGCTATTTCTGTAATGACGTGAGAAAAAATACAATTAGTCATCCTGCCGCTATCGTATGTATTTGCCTCGTTCTCATCCGTCTTCACTGGTTCTTTAATCCTGCTGCCAATCTTTTCTACTAGAATTGCGATGGTCTACGCCGAGGTTTTGTAGGTCCTTGGTCTTGGATCCAAAAGTATTAATGTAGGACTTTTGGTTCCACACGGTCTTTTGATATTTGCTCAGGAAGTTTTTTAATTATAGCCTATAGGCGTACCGAAATCACGGCACAATAGAATGTGCTGTTTCTACTAAACTCACGACGTATATAGCAGCAATTGCTAATCGGGTTTGACGACCTAATCTTATTTTTATTTATTTCTTATACAATGCAATTATTAATGGTTATTAAAATCTACTTTGCAACAATATATAATACTATATTAATATAAATTATATATAATAATAAGACAGGAAACGTTCATCAAAACACGTCAAGAGACACTTGAAGTGATGGTTGTCAACAGGAAACGTGTAAGACATTTTTCATTTTATTAATTAAATGCGTTACAAACTGAATAAAAATTTACTGAACAATCCTAAGATATAATAATATCAGACAGACGTATTTTCCAGACTTAATGATTGATAAGGATGTGTGTACGTCAAATAATTGATTGCTTGTTCATTATCTACCACAATTGATCACAGTACCGATATCTAATTACTCGTATTTTAATACATGCTAGACATTTGGCTCGAACCTTTGGTCGCTTTCGATTTCAGATACATTCTAATCGAAAACAAATGCTTTGAACATATTGTGTAGTGTGGAAGTTCGACCTGTACTGGGTATGCCTTCAACCTATGCCTCGCGAGACTGCTTAAAGTGTGTAATACATGCGTACATACAAACATAATCCTTGAAGTTTTAATACAAATAATTAAACAATATAAAACAATAGTATTGTAAATTATGAAAGTTTTCAAAAAACATAGGTCCACGCATATTTTTTTAAATGATGGGGGAGGAATCCACCACCCCGCTTCACAGCATCGCCTGAAGGGAATCCTTCCTGCAGCGACATCTCCCAACATTTCTCCCGTCGCCTTTCCATTTTGTGGCCTACTGGGTCTTTTGCTCTTTATATTAACCACACATGCCGACAGGGTAAACAAAAGACATACTAATAACATCTTACTACGCTACTTATTCTACTACCTCCTAATAACTGCATTCACTACAGTTACGTGCTCAAATTCTAAGCTGGGACACCGCACCACTTCTTTTTCTTTTGGGACCACTGTATGACCACTGGCCCTCGCCTGACTCCGGTCGTCCTGAAGTCTGATCCGGATTTCCAAAACCCTAAACATTACTTGCCGCCATCTCTTCTACGTGCTTCCTGTAGCTGAGTTTTTTTCTAGGTACTTGCCGCTGTTCCCGGGCTTGATTAGTATCCCATCCACTGTCAGCGTCACCGGTTTACACTTTCATCTTCCGGTTAGGAATACGTCATCGGTTTTCTCGGCAGCCAGCTGCAGTCGTCTGTCAGCCATCCACGCGACGATTCGCGCATTGGCCGTGTTTACCCTCTCTTCGAGCTCGGCACAAGTGGCGGCGGTGACCATCATTGCTAGGTCATCCGCATATGCCACCAGTTCGCCTACAGGCATCTCCAGACGTAACATCCAATCGTAGACGACATGCCAGAGCGTTGGGCCCAGGACCGATTCCTGGGGGACACCGGTTGTTATCTTCTTCTAACAGGTTTTCCCCCTCTTTATCCTTTCGGATAATCCATCTGTCCCGGAGGTAACTCCTGATCATCCTCATGAGGTACTGGCTGATGCCTCTTATTTCCAGTTCTGCGATGAGATGTTTCCATTCCACGGTGTTGAATGCACTTCTAACGTTGAGTGAGATCGGCACGCAGGTATACCGACACGTATTTCTTCTTGTGAATTGCGTGATCTGAGATCTGGTCTCAGTTCTGTCTCACACTGTGCTCTGCGGCCGTCGTTGTCGGGATGTGTATCGCTTGTGCTGCTGTTGTTGCTTATATTGTTTCAACCGATTTTAATAAATGATCCGCATTTGGAAAGCCCGCATCTAATGTTAACTAAAATAATTCAATCTGTAGTGTATACTCAAAGAGCAATACAATTTTTACTGTAGGGATGGTTGGAGATGACGGAATCTGAGGAACAAATGTTTGTGTACTCTATACACAGAAGTGTAGAAGCACAAGAAAGAAATAAAGCCGGGACTCGAATTTAGCTCGGAAAGGTAACCTAGGTGATGTTATAATAGGTAACCACAGTAACTAACCAAATAAGCAATCTGCCAAAGAATTAGTTATTAGAACTGTCATTTTGTCACAGTAAAATTTTGTCTGTATCATACCACTGCTTAGCTACAACCAATGCTTTGACGTTTATTCCAACCAATATGCTTCATTACTCGAGACTGGAATTGGAACCGAATAAATCAGAGCCAAATCGAACAATCGAGTGGTCGGTTCGGTACGGAAAGAAACGAACCATAGTCGGCTCAAATTTCGGGACTCGAATTTTGAATAACTCGGACAGCCCTAATGTAGATTTTATAACGAATTGATCCAGCCTGCTATTATTAACCGAAGGTATCCGACCAGGTAATTTTTTGGACCAACATTTTCTTTTCTCTAGACAAAGTGAACACGAGATTGTTAAATTTCTTAAATTTTGAAAAATTACACTAACAAATGACCAAAATCATTAGATCATGTTCATTGAATGACAGCGGTCATACCTACGTTATTTTGACAGATGTCACAATTCAACCTCCATTCAGCCAATCACGAGTACGCAATCCGTTGCCTATATTTAAGTCAGCTTTAAGCCGCCGGTTTTGTCGGCCTTAACTTAGGTCGTTCTTAACCTTAGTCAGGTGACAGATTGGTGACGGTACAATTGAAAGCGATGACTTAAGTACGATCCCATACTTAAGTAAATCTTAATACATACGGTGCAAACGGACATTAACGTAGAAAAACTTAACGTAACTCACGGAATTGTTCACTCCTAGGCCCTCGATTTTGACAGTTCGGATGATGTTAACAGGTACTTAACCTAAAAATTAACTCATGTGTCTTGAACTTTGTTGTGTTTACGCTGTTTGCAATATTTTTAGCTGGATTCATGTAATATTATCATGGATGATAAAATCGTGTTCCGTCTTGCGTGTACATGAAGACACGAACATATTTCGAACATCACTGTCAGATGCGCATGTCAAGCATTCCACCGTAAGTCAAATGGGACCGATCTAAATTTCGTACGTAAAGTTAAGTTAGATGGATGTAAACGATACCTAAGATTGTGCATCAAAAGGCCGCTAATATGGTACAGAAAGTGGGCAAGAAACGGCCTACTGAAAAAATAATAACAATTTAAGAGTCCTACGAACATCATATATGGTGCCTTTGGTTTGGAACCATACATTCATGTAAGGACCAAAATGCGCTGATGCAATAAAAATATCGCTGATTATGACTCTCACTCGGTCCCTGATTTCAATAAAAATTGCTCCAAAAGAAATGTTGAGCAGTGTTATGGACACACTTTGCAAGTTTTTATTAAACCGTGGAGCGGCGACAGACGATATACAGGGTGTCTCACGGAACTGGTACATTAGAAGTTTCTCATGTTCTACTATTGCTGGAAACTTGAAATTTTGGAATTACAATTTACTCAATCTGAACTCTTCAGCTAAAATATTCTCAAGTTAACTGTCACGTCCGGTCACCGGAAGTCGCTATCAACTTCGTTATTTTAAATGGAATGATATAATTTTTATTGTATTTGTGGTTTCTACGTATAAAAATACATCATTTTTGATAAGGTTTCCCTATACCTAAATATCACCATTTTTGAGTTTTTTTGATTTTACTAACTTTTTGGTGATTTTCGCGGTTACGTTTAAAATTGAATGTCTCGGTTATTATTGAAACTAGAATTTTCATGATTGGTGGTCCGAAACTAGAAACATAACCAAATAAGACGATGTTTAGTTCATCATGGTACCTTATACAGGGTGTTCAAAATATACAACACAACAATTGAATTATCAAACGTAAAAAACTTTTTTTTTTCAAATGGAACACCCTGTATACCGATGCGCCATTCGATAGGAACTCTTATTCCCTATCAATAAATATAAGGGTTCCCTATATCTAACTTTAATAGTTTTTGAGATATTGTCAAAATAAAAGAATCCAAACTAAATACAAAACGATTTATTTTTCATTTATAGGAATGTATCGGAACTTTGTAATAGAAAAATATTGAAAGGTTTTTTAAAACTAAAACACTATATTTGGGATATCTAACTTCAAGTAAAACTTAATTATTCTGTTCGAAATGCTGCCCGTTCTGCTCCAAACATTTTAAGACTCTTCGCTGTACTTCTGTCATCGTCGCTCTTCGGATTTGTTGTCGCGGAATTCCATTAATGGCGGCTACTACTCTGTTTCTTAATTCCTCTAGAGTATTTACTGGTGTGGAATAGACCTGACTTTTCACATGACCCCAGAAATAAAAATCTAATGGTGTTAAATCTGGTGACCTTGGTGGCCATCGCCAGGGTCCCCTACTTCCGAACCATCTATCTTCAAACATCTGATTAAGTTGAATCCATACCGCATGCGAAGAATGTGCCGGTGCACCATCCATTTGATAAAAGCAGTCCCGTAAAACATTCAGGGGAAGATTTTCGCAAAAATTGTTCACACATCCACGCAAAATTTCTAAATATCTCTCACTATTTAAATTTTCATTGTAAATTTCGTATCTAATTTCGTCCCCCATTATTAAAGCAAAAACATTAAAACTAAAATTGTGTTGAAAATTTGCCTGTCTTATGGCATGGGGATTTTCGGTTGCCCAATAGTGTAAATTGTGTCTGTTGATTATACCCTCCCTCGAAAATTTTGATTCGTCAGTCCAAATTATCTTTGATAAAAAGAACGGGTCCTCCTGAATTTTTACCAGCATAAATTCACAAAATTCAACTCTCCGTGCATAATCATTAGGAAAGAGTGATTGTAAAATATTGTAGGCATATGGATGCATTTTGTGTTTTAAAAGAATTCTATAGATGGATGCACGTGATAGACCTAAAAATCATGTAAACAATTTATGTAGAAAGTTGTACTGCAAGGCTTTTAATTATAAGCTATACCTAAATCCATAAAAGCTGCTCGCGTGGAGCTATTCCGGAAAGCAATGAAATACGCGAAAACATTTATTTCATTTTCTTCATTACCCGTAACAAGACTTGCAACATTTTTCTGTTTTCCTACTTTTCCAAAGCGCAAAAAGTTTGACTCAATTCTCCTGAATTTACGTCTTGTCATTGGCGGTAGGTCTGGGTATCTGTGATTGAAAATTCGACATGTCCTTTCCAATATTTTGTTACATTCTCCGTGAATGAAGAATAAATTCAAAATGTCACTATTTGAATAACCGTCTGCGTTTTCCATTTCGGAACTATTAACTAATAGCTACGTACAACTGTATACACAACTATTAGCGAGAGATGTTCAACAATACAAACAAACATCTGTCAAATGTAAAGATCTATCAAAATTAAGGTAGCAGTGTATTAGCGGCGACCACCAATTTATTATTTAAATACTGCAATTTATTAAATGCCAATTTATAAAAATGATGTTGTGAAAGGTTATTGATAATGAAATAGTTTATCTGCCAAAATATGAGGGCCTCCTTATACAACCCAAGAGTATACAAAATGGATTTAAAGAAAGAGTGTCAATATATCAAAAACTATTAAAGTTAGATATAGGGAACCCTTATATTGATTGATAGGGAATAAGAGTTCCTATCGAATGGCGTATCGGTATACAGGATGTTCCATTTGAAAAAAAAAAGTTTTTTACGTATGAAAATTCAATTGTTGTGTTGTAAATTTTGAACACCCTGTATAAGGTACCATGATGAACTAAACATCGTCTTATTTGGTTATGTTTCTAGTTTCGGACCACCAATCATGAAAATTCTAGTTTCAATAATAACCGAGATATTCAATTTTAAACGTAACCGCGAAAATCACCAAAAAGTTAGTAAAATCAAAAAAACTCAAAAATGGTGATATTTAGGTATAGGGAAACCTTATCAAAAATGATGTATTTTGATACGTAGAAACCGCAAATACAATAAAAATTATATCATTCCATTTAAAATAACGAAGTTGATACCGACTTCCGGTGACCGGACGTGACAGTTAACTTGAGAATATTTTAGCTGAAGAGTTCAGATTGAGTAAATTGTAATTCCAAAATTTCAAGTTTACAGCAATAGTAGAGCATTAGAAACTTCTAATGTACCAGTTCCGTGAGACACCCTGTATATCAACAGATATTGGCATTTTTTTGTTGGATTAAGGAAGGCAAGGAGGACATTTATATATATTGTTAAGCTATTGTACTTTATTGTTTTGATTGAATTAATAAAACAAAAAGAATATAAATCTCAATCTTCAAGACATAACTCTCGAATTAATGTATTTGATGTACCAAGTTCAGCGGCACATGTAATCCTAGTGCATCCCATTTAACAATTTACCACTACTTATTGCTTCGCTTCATTTTTGTGAACTTGAAACAGTTGTACAACGGAATTTATACTTGAATTATATTATACTATTTTCGTTCCAGTTTCCGGCAAATTATAAAACTAGGCGCGCTTGTATGAACTTGGATAATGTAATCATCAGTGTTCATACTAGAAGCTAGTTTACAACCTAGGATCGGACCTAGTTCCTCTCCATATTTCATACTATACTTGCGCATTCAGGCGTTACCAACTGCTCTTCAACAAAATATCACGACGAACATAACCTTCAAATATAATGTATGTATTGTTTACTAATTCTGTTAGCATGCAGACTGTCGGTTATTTCGTATTTGGTTACTGGATTACGGAGTTTGAATATTGCTGCTAAAACACCAGGCACAAATTTTGAAATAGTACAAGTTGTAATTTGCGTACTGTATGTCAAACTTTGAAATGACTCCTCTGTAGCAAATAACAATTTACGCTGCATATTATTCGCTTTTTGTTGATAAAAGACACTTAAAAAATTTACAAAATTATTGATTTTTTGAATTTTTGTTGTATTATTGATAGCATTTTTGCTCCACTACTAAACTGTGTATTAAAATTAGTCTTAGATAAGAGTCGGTATTTTCTAATAATAACACTAATTATGATGACCGATGACTTTGATGACCCAACAAATCCAAATGAGTTAATAGACATCATAAAAGCACTCCCAATAAAAAAGCACCAGGGCATGACCTGATTCCAAACATAGTACCTACTGAAAAATCTTCCAAAAAAAGGAATTACGTTTTTGACATCGATTTTTAACGCGTGCTTTCGTATGGGATATTTCCCAAATATTTGGAAAAAAGCGGAAATCTGGAAAAAACAAAAAAGGTAGTTGAAAACTGTAGACCTATTAGCCTCCTATCCATCTTGGCAAAACTATTTGAAAAAGTCATCAACAACCGATTAAAAAAATCTCTAGAGAAAACAAAAATCATACCAAATATACAGTTCGGATTTCGCCCCGATCACTCCACAGTCCACCAACTACAACGTGTCTCTGTCTGGTTAGACGGTATAAAATACAAACTAATTCGCACAAGATTTCCTCATTACCTAACAGCAATTCTCTTCTCATATTTAGACCACAGAACGTTTAGAGTTAAAATTAATGCATGTTTGTCTGCTAATAAAGAAATTAAAGCAGGAGTTCCACAAGGAAGTGTCCTCTCACCCACCCTATATAACCTATTTACACATGACGTGCCTATCAACTATTCGGACAAAAAGAGACTATTTGCTGATGACATGATCTTAATAACCCAACACGAAGATCTGGACACCGCCATGAACAATCTGCAAGCATCCAATAATAAAATTAGTGTTTAGCTCAAAAAATGGTGCATACATTTAAATCATAGTAAATGCCAAGTGAAAATATTTACACTAAGAAGAATCAGAAACCCGCAACATATTATAATAAATAACAACGAAGTGCCATGGAGTCCATCTGATCACGCAGCCAAATACCTTGGACTACATCTGGACACATGACTAACTTGGAGAATACACATTAACACCAAGCTAAACCAGGGATACGGAAGACTAACATCACTGTATCCCATAATTAATAAAACGTCCAAGCTGAAAACTAAGTCCACCATACTCTTATATAAGTCAGTATTAAGATCTCTAGTCACTTATGCATGCCCCGTATGGAATACCACATCAGCTACCAATAGAAAGAAAATACAAGTGCTTCAAAACAAAGTCGTCAGAATTGCAGTAAACGCCCCATGGTTTGTACGAAATAAGCAATTACATGAACAACTTGGCATCCTGACAATCGTTCAAATGAAAGCAACAACCACCAAAAAATTCTTACAGAGTATGGATGAATGCCCTAGCGCGGCAGAACACAATCTTGGACAAAGAGACATACACTCTAGACTGAAAAGAAAATTTCTCCAAGACAAATACCACACATCGGATGACGAGTAATCTACCAAAAACCTACCAAACACAATCATCACAAAAAAATCGGGAGACATATCCCCGTAGAGTGATGAGTGCCAAATGTTAATTGTTATAGTCATAAAAACCATGGAAAACATACTTATTACTGTTGAGCTGGTTACGAATATATATAAAAAAATTAAATATATGGCGAATAAGATTATTTCTTCATGGCTTAGTATAAGTTGACAATACTTATTAAGATACAATTGGATAAAAGGGACATCTTGGGAAGCAATTGGAGTTATTTCTAATTTTGTCAAGTTTTTTTTCTAGTTTAAAAATAGTCAGAAATATAGTACAATGTCGTACCTTACTCGTACGAAGCACGTCAGCAGACGTGATTTTTAATTTTTTCCCATTGAAAACTAGCAAACATGTGGAAACGCAAAAGAAGCGTCAGAAGTGTGGGTCCACGAATCATTGCATGTGGAAACTAAACTTTATTCATAATTTTCTGTTGTATGGAGATTCTGTTTAATTTTATAAATTTTGTTATAGAGATTTGTCCATAAATTTGTATTTGTCCAGATATGTAGTAAACAATACCTAGTTTTTCTTTGAAACGGACTCAAATCTTCTATTAAACAACATTATTCATTAAAAAAAATTACACCCACCAAAAATTATATTTTTTTAAATTTTAAAATGTCTATAAATTTTAATCATTGTCCATAAATAACATTAACACCATAGCTTTAAAGTATCACATTACACTATACGTAATAAATAATTTGAATAATTATGTCTATACTGACATTTCAGGTATCAAACTGGAATGTCAAAGTTGATATTAATGTAGCTACTAACTTGTTCTGGCAGACCGATTGTGCCGCCATAGGGATCCATAGTTTGGCAGAGATCTGACCGCTGGCATTCCACTAATTATACTTCGATTTACTATAATTTGACACAAAATAATGGACTGGAAATCACTCACGTTGACACATACTAAATAATTAATGGTCTATTACAAAATGACTAGAATTATTTCTAAATTAAAAATGATAATATTGTATAGAAAGGTGTTTGTGATAAGTAACACTGTTATAGTCGGAATATATGTTACAGCCATATTTCCATCACCTAATAAGTTCTCGTTCGTAAATAGTTCTATCTTAATCAAATCTTTGGGTGTGCCAAATGTTGGACATAACTTCGTTTCATAGAGTGTTAGGTGATGGCGATGGTGTTGTTACAAGAAAACCAAACAAAACAGCGTCAGGGAAGGAATTTTCAGCGCTAACAAAAAACTGAAAACAACCCAGCAGCCTTTCACCATATTGGAAACAGAGTTACAGGAGAGGGTGGGGTAAGGCGCATTAAATGTAGGCGCAGATCTACAAGCAGCGCACGCACGGTACGTAGCGCATTTTAATTCTTCCCATGTACTTAAATCAGGTCGCGTACCTAGCGGCTCGGAGCGCAGAGCATCGACGGAAATGCGTTACGTCCGTCACCTCAGAACGCCACCTTTCGCAAATTGACTTGAAACTTTTCAAATAATTAGTACCCATTTAGTACCAATTGGTACCACCAACCGCGGAGTTGGTACCTCAAGGAACCCCCTTTACTTATGAGTAGTTCTTTTGAACGTCACCTGAAAACGCCACTTGTCCTAAAACAACTTGCATCACTGTGAAATTTTGTAAGGATTTAGTAGTACCCAATGAGTACCCCCAGAAAACACTAACCCCCAAATTAGTTCTTCAAAGGAACCCCCAGGTATCGGGGGGCAAAGATAGCGCTCGTCACCTCAGAACGCCACTTGTCGAAAAACAAGAATCTATTCTAGTTTTTCGAAGGAATTAGTGCCCAATTAGTACCCACAGAAAACACCATTCCCTAATTGGCACCCCAAAGGAAACCCCCTAAACCACGGGTAGTTCTTTTTAGGGGGTTCCTTTGGGGTACTAATTTAGAAATTGGTGTTTTCTGAAGGTACCAATTGGGTACCAATTCCTTATAAAAGCTAGAATAGATTCAACCTGCTTTTTGACAAGTGGCGTTCTGAGGTGACGCGCGCTATTTTTGGCCCCCCGATATCGATTGGTTCATTTTTGGTACTAATTTGGGGGGTTAGTGTTTTCAGAGGTACTAATTGGGTACTAAAACCTTGCAAAATTTCAAAGGTACCAATTACAATATTTCAAACTGATTCGAGTTGTTTTACGACAAGTGGCGTTCTAAGGTGACGCTCGAAAGAACTACCCGTGACTTAGGGGGGTTTTCCTTTGGGGTACCAATTTAGGGGTTGGTATTTTCTGCGGGTACTAATTGGGTACTAATTCCCTACAAAAGCTAGAATAGTTTCGACCTATTTTTCGACAAGTGATGTTCTGAGGTTACGCGCGCAATCTTTGCCCGCCAATACCGGGGGTTCCTTTGAGGTACTAATTTTGGGGTTAGTGTTTTCTGAGGGTACTAATTGAATACTAAATCCTTACAAAATTTTAAAGTGATTCGAGTTGTTTTACGACAAGTGGCGGACTGAGGTGACGTTCGAAAGAATTACCCGTGATTTAGAGGGGTTCCTTTGAGGTACCAATTAGGGGGTTGGTGTTTTCTGTGGGTACTAATTGTCTACTAATTCCCTACAAAAGCTACAATAGATTCGACTTGTTTTTCGACAAGTGGCGTTCTGAGGTGACGCGCGCTGTCTTTGCCAGCCGATACCGGTCTTCCTTTAAGGTACTAATTTTGGGGTTAGTATTTTCTAACGGTACTAATTGGGTACTACTAAATCCTTACAAAATTTCAAAGTGATTCGAGTAGTCTTAGGGCAAGTTATACTACTACACTAGTTAGAACTACTCATAAATTATAGGGGTTCCCTTGAGGTACCAATTCAGCGGTTGGTGGTACCAATTGGTACTAATTGGGTACTAATTATTTGGATAGTTTCATGTCAATTTGCGAAAAGCGGCGTTCTGAAGTGGCGGACGTAAATGCGCTTCGGCTTTTAGTTCGCCGTGCTCTTCTCTAATGGTAGGTTGACACCAGAGTATAGATATACGCTACGCTAACCAGTAGTCGCACTCCGTCAAATTCATGAAGCAAGACTGCAACCGCGCAGCCTCTGTGCGCAGCTGTCTGGGTATACAACATATGGTGACTACACACGTGTCAGAAGTTTTGGCCCAATTCATGTATAGGCAAAACTGGGAGAGCTGAAGGTGATTCATCGCTTAAAATCGTATGAACCAAGATATGAACGTACCGCGTGAATTGCTTATTAGCTGTGTATATTAAGTTGCCTACTAGATAGTTCGTTCAAGATTAATATTTAGTTATTAAAAATACTGTTATTTAATTGTGATAATTGTCCTATCTAATTTATATATCCATCATTAGCATGTTTAACAGAAGCAAAGTGAAAACATACCAACGAAAACATCTTGTTCACATCACACGTTCGCGCTCGAATTTGGAGGTTAGGTTGCTACCGCTGTCATTCGTTCTTATGGTTCTAAGAACAGACGTACTTTTTTGTCTTGCCCATTTAAATTATACAGCAGACGTATGAAAAGTATGCTATTTCGTTTTAACACGCGTCAATATTTAGAAATATTCTGTAACGTATGTCTAAAATAACAGCTGAAATCTATGAGTAATCTTCAGCTCTCCCAGCAGCGCCGCCGCGTGGGTAGAAGGCGCCCTTGTGCAAATTAAAATTTGGCGCCCCATTCCGTAAAACATTGAAAATTAAAACAAAATTATTCTTTTATAATATATTTATAATATAAAATATGTTAGAGTAGCACATTTATTTAGAGTTATGTATAATATTAAACGAATATAATGTAAAATAAAAAATAACAAAAGATGTTGATGACATATCTACAAAAAATATTATTCTCATTTAAAATTATTTGTTGTAACAACGTTTAACAGTGCAGCTAGTGTCATATTACATTGTACTTCGTTTGCGTGCTAATAGGCTGAACTGGTGCCTCATAATGGAATAGTTTCGTCTTTTTCCGTATTCGGAAGTCTGGAAAAACGGGATCCATGTCTAATTGTTGCTGAAGTAATAATATTTTAAAAATTTTCATGAGTTCTGCGTCTTCTTAATTCGTTTGTAATATTATTCAAGGCTTGTGTATGTCGGATTCTGCATCATTTTACTTACTACGTTAACTAAATTTAATACATCGTACCAAATGTGAATTGACAATGAAATTTTTTATGTAAATATCTTTGAAATTATGTTTTTAATTATGTTTGTACTCTTGCATCTATATCTTTAGAATCATCTTGTGAAATGTCATTAAGAGCCTGATATATTTCTTTTCAATTTGTTTAATGCGGCCTGATTGCCTCAACACGACGTTCCCATCTAGTAGCAGCCAGCGGTTTTAACGTCAAACTTGTTATATATATTTTTTAATATTGCCCAACGTTTAACGGATACTGAAAAGAAATTGGAAAAAAATATAGTTTCAAATCTTAAATTTAGTGAATACGGTATAAAGAAAGCTCTTGAATTTATTTCAAGTATTTTTTGTTAGGGGTAGGACATTATGCTTCCTACGCATGTTAGCAGCATTATCATAAACTTACCCTCGTAAATTAGAAATATCGAGATTTATTTTGAAATGATTAGCAATAAATTCAAACAACCCTTTAGCAGTGGTGTCTGTCATCAATTGATTGAAAACCCAAAAAATCTTCACGTATTTCAGCAGCATTTCTATCTTTGTTATGGTATACAAATATAATAACAGTAATAGTTTATTCTTCATTATGACTCACATCCGGAGTAGTATCTAAAATGATTAACAAATATTTTGAAACATTTTTCCATTTCTATAATTTTCTGTTGTATTACGTTGGAAATAATTTGAACAATTTCAATTTGAATTTGATCGCCTAAATAGTGTGCTGTCCTTTTTGTTGATAGCTGGATGCGTCGTAAGTGTTCTGCCATTGCCGAATCAAATTTGGATATAGTTACAACTAATTTTAAGAATATATTGGAATAAAACTATGGTTGTTTTGTGAATGTCGAGTATATTAATTACAGGCGATCAATTACGGTCTTTAAAAACCATATTCAGGTCAATAGTCATTACGTAAAATTAATAAGTAAAATTTAATAAATGACTATTGGCCTGAAGATGGTTTTTTTAAAGACCGAAATCGATCTCCTGTAATTAATATACTCGACATTCACTAAACAACCATAGTTTTATTCCAATATATCAGTCACGTGAATGTGCAAGATGGAACAATTCATATTTATAATTTTAAGAAGTTACCGTTGTTATTGACAAAAAGCTTTTAAGAAGAACCTCTGAAAGCTAATTATTGTCTTGCTAGGTACTGTGTGATGTAATTAATCGTTCTACCACTGACTGCCAGTATTTTTTCTCAGTTTCATACAATCCTGCTGTACTATTGATTCAACTCAGCAGTTGACTCAATAGTACATTTCTTACTTAATCGCATCTGGAGGTTGTGTAAATACTAGGTCCACATACATAATTAAATTTATCAACATCCAACTTATACGTACAGTAATCTACAGTTAGCTAGAATGTGCTACTCTGCAATGTGGGTTGCTACATATTGTGGTAAGTGGTCATTTTTTATATTTTTGTTGCTTAATATAATAAATGTATTATTAAAAAATAACGTTATAAAAAAATTTAAAAATCTAGTTTGGCCAGGCACATGACTTTATCATACTATATACAAAATTAGTAGTTTAAGGTAATCTACAGTGAATTGCACTTTTTCGGAGTAAATATTTTGCTTTGTAATTCGAAATGGCGCCCCCCTGGACACGGCGCCTTTGTGCGGTGCACAACCTGCACACCCATACGCGGCGGCCCTGTCTCCCAGTTTTGCCTATACATACATATACGTGTGGAGAAGATATTTATGCGCACCGAGGCTGCGCGAGGGCAATTTTGGCTTCAAGGAAATCAATCAATGGTTTTCGACCGAAGTGCGCTACTGTATAGCGTAGCGTATATCTATACGTGGTTGACACGCAGCGCAAAGTAGTTCGTCGGGGAGCTAGCGAGGTAGCGAAGGGGTCGCTGGCGAGCAGTGTGCGATGGGTACGGACACTTCCACAAGCGTCTAGCGATCAGTTTTTGATATAAATCAATTAATTTTCCAATGAATTAATCAATGGATTAAAGAATATAGTGCACCTAAGGCTTAATTAGTTAGCTAGTTGCCAGATTTGGTGTATAGAGACCAACAAACCATTATTTTGGCTATATTAATTGAGATTGTAGAATTTAGTAAATTGTAAAATTTCTAATTGTAATTAACTGCAATGATTTTGCCCATCACGGCTGGCGAGGAACATAACAAGATAAGTCATATATTAGTATATGGTATCTCTAATATAAATTACCAGAATAATAAATTAATAGCAATTAAGAAATTGTCAAATATTTAATTTATTTTATATTAAATTTTTATTTGTTATTCAATTATTTATTAATTAATGATAACCATAATTTCAGTGAATTGCAATTTCATGTATCATTTATTGACATAGTTCGCGTTTTCGTTATAATCTTGCAAATTAAATGGTTTTACTTGTCGGTACTACTTTATTCTCCGGCATTTCGGCAGTTTCAAGTCAAGTTTGTGAACTAGAAGAATACCTGTGGGTGTTCTTCTGCATATTGTATTGAGGCCGACCAAGCGACCAACCACAAAAGGAGATACTTTTATTGCACTTTGGGCATTTTTTATTGCCCCTTAGGCTTGTTCGCTAGAATATATAGGCAAACATTGAAAATATAAATCATATAACGTTGTGACTTCTCGCAATTGTATTTTATTGACATACAAACGGGACATTCAGTGAATTTGTGTTTGTTTGGCCCAGTTAATAACAATTTTTGGAAGCTTATCATGGTGAGCATATTCTGTGGGAAATTACGCACGCCTACCACAAAGATTGAAAGAAGGTGGACGATGCATGGATTCGCTTAAGTGTATTGTTAGTCGTCAACAATACACTTAAGCGAATCCATGCATCGTCCACTTTCTTTCAATCTTTGTGGTAGACGATACCAATACTAAAAAAGAAAAAGGAATCTTTGAAGACCATCTTCGGAGCTCAGTTACGAAGAAAAGAGGCATCGATTAGCACTGGAGCAGGCGTGGATGAGGTTTACACTCCAATATGGTTTGCATTCGAAACTATGGAAGCTTTGCTAGTATCAGTTTATGAGTGCAATACAACTATAAATACACAAGATACGGTAAGTTTAATAAAACAAAGAAAAGACATTATAATTATCGTATTTTTCATAAAGAATAAGCAGGGTTGGAAATATTATAAACTTAAACATTGTTGGTAGACAATGATTGCACAAATATCGCTTATATTTTGTCTCCACTAACTAGGCTGAATTAAAATTCTCTTGTTGTTGTACTTATCTACTGTACCAGGTGGGATTTAAATTTGTCGAGAAAATCCACTCATTTTCAAAAAATTGTGGAGCAGAACGCAAATCGCACAAGCGTCCTAGTAAAAATCGTAAATTTTGCAGCCAATAGCCAAAAGCATTTTCAATAATTACACGGGATCCCGCCAACCTTTGATACGTTTGGGTGATCCTGGTATGTGTTTGCCTGAATGAGGTTTCATCAAATGGGTGCTGAATGCAAATGCTCCGTTGCCAAGATAAAAGTATGGAACAGCTATATCTGATCACGGCAGTGGACGCTGGAAGGTTAAGGCTCCCTGGGCACATAGTCTGCCACAGCGTACCATTTTGCAACACGCCACTATCGCTTATTCTTCCTTGGCTTCCAATGTCATCCTTCAATTATAATTACATTGTAACACTATATGTTTTCCGTCGATAGCGGCGAGAGCGTGTGGAAAGCTTTTCCTGAATACATTTTCTACTGCTACCCACACGGTCGCACTTGTCGGCAGCTGTAAACAAAGAAAACATGGTTATTGATTGCATTTATGTTTTAGATTCATGATACTGAAAATGAAGCTGTTGGAGTTGAAACTGAAGCTAATGAGGAAAATTGAACAGATGACAACGAAGGAACTGTGGAACCTGCATTGGAACCACAACCAGCAACGCGGATAACTGTTCGTCGTCGTGAGAATCTTGCGGAACTGCAAGAGGCAGGGAAGCAGAGAAAAGGCGCCTTTGATACCCTCAATAATGCATTGCGAAAACGGATTGATGATGATGAATAATGCGATCTTTATACAAAAATAAGAGCAAAAAATGAGGAGGTTACTAGAAAACGTAAGGGATCTTCTTATGTACGAAATTGGTGGACTATTTATAAAAGGATCAACTCGCCTTAACCACCCAACATCCCCTACAACCTACAATCTATCTTCACCTCTGCTTTCCCCTCTTGTAGCCTATTACCAAACCTTTCGCTAGGTCATTCATCCTTTCATCATGATACCAGACAAAAAAATAATGTTTTATCAAACTATGTAATTCGTTCCAACCCAAATCGTCCCAGTTCGTGTATCAATGAACAAAACCTTTTAGAAGACCAGAAATAATTTAAATTAATATAAACAATATATATAAACTATAAATTAAAAACATATTGTGAAATAAAAATAAAGTTCTAATAAATACCTATTTATGCTATCCTTGATTATTTCTATGAATTTAACATATAATTACCTATCTTTACTTCACTTTTCAGGACAGTGTTAATAACCGCACATACTTCAGGTAAAATTGTTGATTTTGATTGAAGAGATGCTGTGAATAAAAAGCGAAGACTTTTGTAACTGTCACCAGTAGCTAAATACGTCAAAGTAATAGCAAGTCGCACTTTTGGTGGTAACGACATACTCATTACTCAGTTGAGTATCTGCTTTCACGATCATTGGAGATATTTTGTTTGTCGTTTAAGTGCGACACAAATTGTCAAAAGTCTCCGGAAAGTTCTCAAATCATCCCCGATATCTGGGTTTCTAAGGTTTGTCTGCAATAAAAAGAAGATTTGGTATATATTATTATAAATATTATCATATTGTAGTATCTGAGTATCTCATATAATACTACCAGAAAAACTAACCACAAAACCACAAAGACGTAAAAAGTAAGAAATTATATTCACAAAATATTAATTATATAATAAAAATAATTTACCAGTGCTATATTTTATGACTTGAGTATTATGACTTCTTGCATGGAAACAGGTTCCGATGGTAAAAGCAATGAAATGGTAAATGCAATGAGATGGTAAAAGCAACTCATATGATAGTTGAAGAACTAAATAAAGCACCAAATCCAAAGACAGTAGTTCGTGAAAGAATAAAATGAGAATAATATGAGAATATCAAAGTAGATATTGTTCAATTTACTGCCTTTAATTATTTATTAGTTATTACTATTGATAACTAGTGATGGGCAAAAATATTTAGCAACCGATAAGGTGGGTAGTTACGCAAAATTTATTTATATTGCCGGGTATTTATTGAATAAATAACATGTAGTTATGAAATAAGTACGTAGGCTTTCACGGCCAGAATCATTTAGAAAATAAACTGCTTCCGGGTTATGCCGTGTGTCAAGATTTGTGAATGCTGACGTTTCGCGAACCATGAACCAAGAAACTCTCCCTTATATACCTGTATTTACACCTCACTGCGCACATCTGTAGCTACCGCTCCCATGTGCTTTTCCACCTGACCGCGTTAGGATCGATTTCCAGACCCTACTAATGTCAGTACCATCCTCGCGATTGATGTTGTTAGGATGTTTGTAAATTTCGATGGCTTCTCTAATAAGCCTTCGATGATAATTGCCAACCCTTGCCAACATTCACGTCATCGAAAATCATTGTGTGTCCCGACTCCTGGCAGTGTTGAGCAACAGCGGACTGTTGAATCTTGCGTAGCACGGGTGTCTCTACTGTGCTCCTTGACCCGACATTCGATACTTCGTCCTGTCTGTCCTACATAGCATGTTCCACACTCACATGATATCTTGTATACCCCTTCGTTCTTCAGGAGGGGTGTGATATCCTTTGGGTTAGGCAAAATATCCCTTACCTTTGCTGGTGCTCTGTACCTTACCGTGATACCCGATTTCTTCAGTATTCTACCGATTCTTTTTGATACCCCAGTTATGTATGGTAAGCAAGCGAACCCCTTTGACTCTTGTCGCTCCTCTGAGACTTCCGGATTTCTTTATGTGACACCTCGTATGTCAGACTTGGTGCATCCATTCTGACGTAGAGCCCACTCCAAGTGTTTCCGTTCGTCGTCCAAGGTGCTAGAGTCGCACACCTTCTCGGCTCTGTTGAACAGAGTGTTAATAACACTTCTCTTCTGTTGGGGATGGTGGTGTGATTTGGCGTTCAAGTACCGATCGGTATGTGTTTTCTTACGGTAGACTGTATACATACTTATTTAATCTCACTCTACGGGGAGGATGTTTACAAACTTACCAAGGATTTTGACACTTTACGAACAAAACGAAGCAAAATGTTATCCAATCTTGCTTTTCTGAGAAGGTGTAGGGACAAAGGTTTGCTACCAACATTCCTGAGTACCAAGCATCATATCAACACCGCTGCCGCCAAGAAGATTTTGAGGAGAACGGAGACTGCCTTATTACGTGGAAGGGTACATTTTACATACCGATCTTTACAGGACATCACAGATAAATTGCTAAAACTTCATCTCAAATTAGCAAATAGATTGTCAGCCGAAGATTGGAGTAACCTTGATTCCATCACATGGAGAAAGGTGGACTTCCAGTTGACAAAGCAACTGAATCTCAAAAGACGAAGTTTGTTAAGTTAGAGGCTTAATCTACTACTGTGGACAAAGTAGTTATAAATATGTCTAATCACCAACTCTCCACTGGTGAATTGTCGGTTCTAGGCAAAGGATTGAACTTTGCAATCGCACCGATAAGAATACCTAAGGAGGAAATTATTACGGAAGTAGAAGCGGAATTGTACAAAATTCCAGGTGTACAAGCAGAGGACATTCGTCAAGAGGTTGCCAGGGTAATTAGGAAAGCTACTCCGCCAAAGAGCAATATTACCAAAGAATAGAAGCACTCACTGAAGACCATCAAGGACAACAAGGATGTCACAGTAGTACCAGCAGACAAAGGATGATGCAACGGTGATAAAGAACAAGGAGGACCACAACCGGAAGATGAACGATCTTTGGACCCTACTACGTACCGTAAAATTGCAAAGGACCCAACAGACAAGATAGGAACGCGAGTGAAGGAATTGGTTAAATTATCATCGGTTCCCGAACAGGAACATAGAAGCCTTTTTGTTCAAGCCCCTAGGGCACCGAGGATCTACGGTTTGCCAAAGATCCACAAGGATAACGTACCTTTGAGATCAATCGTCATTTGTTGGCAAAATACTTGTCGAAAACCATCCAACCGTTTATAGGACAAACCACATCTTTTGTTAAGAACTCTGAACATTTTATTCAGATTTTGACGGAAGTTGTTATTGACCCGCAGGATATACTCGTAAGTTTCGACGTAACATCACTCTTTACATGTGTTCCGGTTAACGAGGCAGTCGAAGGCCCTCGGACAACACTTGTGCCCAATATATATAAACTATAAATTAAAAACATATTGTGAAATAAAAATAAAGTTCTAATAAATACGTATTTATGCTATCCTTGATTATTTCTATGAATTTAACATATAATTACCTATCTTTACTTCACTTTTCAGGACAGTGTTAATAACCGCACATACTTCAGGTAAAATTGTTGATTTTGATTGAAGAGATGCTGTGAATAAAAAGCGAAGACTTTTGTAACTGTCGCCAGTAGCTAAATACGTCAAAGTAATAGCAAGTCGCACTTTTGGTGGTAACGACATACTCATTACTCAGTTGAGTATCTGCTTTCACGATCATTGGAGATATTTTGTTTGTCGTTTAAGTGCGACAGAAATTGTCAAAAGTCTCCGGAAAGTTCTCAAATTATCCCCGATATGTGGGTTTCTAAGGTTTGTCTGCAATAAAAAGAAGATTTGGTATATATTATTATAAATATTATCATATTGTAGTATCTGAGTATCTCATATAATACTCTTTGGACCCTACTACGTACCGTAAAATTGCAAAGGACCCAACAGACAGGAACGCGAGTGAAGGAATTGGTTAAATTATCATCGGTTCCCGAACAGGAACATAGAAGCCTTTTTGTTCAAGCCCCTAGGGCACCGAGGATCTACGGTTTGCCAAAGATCCACAAGGATAACGTACCTTTGAGATCAATCGTCATTTGTTGGCAAAATACTTGTCGAAAACCATCCAACCGTTTATAGGACAAACCACATCTTTTGTTAAGAACTCTGAACATTTTATTCAGATTTTGACGGAAGTTGTTATTGACCCGCAGGATATACTCGTAAGTTTCGACGTAACATCACTCTTTACATGTGTTCCGGTTAACGAGGCAGTCGAAGGCCCTCGGACAACACTTGTGCCCCTAGGTCTACCACCCGATGTACCGGATCTTGTCGAGCAGCGTTTCCCAAACTTTTTCTGTGACGGAACTCTTCACTATTCGTAAATTTTAATGGAACCCCTTGGTTATTTTCTAGGTTAGGTTAATAATAGATAACATAAGAAAGCAAACAAAAATTAAAAAATTAAAGCGAAGATTTATTTCAAACTTTTTACCATATAAAACAAATAAATGAAACATTTTCCTCAAATTTAAACATTTTAAAACAAAACTAATAGTTATTCTGAAAGTGTAGTTCCGACCGAGAGCCCGCGACAAAATTCTACCCTCATAAAACATCACTCTCATGCTTTTGTGACTTATAGATAAATACATGTTCTCTCATAATAACTTGGTGTGCCTAACACCATTTGGCCGGAAGTACTTGGCACACCTCCCTGAAGGGCAGGACAGTCGGTGTACCAATACCCTCATCGAACATCACGCCAATTTTTTATAACAAGAAACTTTAAGTCTTCTTATTACCAGAAACGTTGGTGTGCCTAGCCGGAAATCGGAAAATCGGAAAACGTTTCTGGTAATAAGTAGCCGTAAACTTTGTTATGCAAAAAAATGAGCGAGATGTTCGATGATTGTGATGGTCTACGGACGATGTTAACTGTTGAAGTCGGTGTGCCAGACCGTTCCGGCCAACCGAGGTTGGTTGGACTTAACTACTATGAAAGTACATATATTCTTCTGTAATTGTTGCAAATTTGACACGTGTTTTGTAAGGTAACGCAGATACCATCTCTCTGTTAAATAAGTAGTCTGCAACCCACTTCCGGCCATTTCCGGCTATGCACACCAACGTTTCTGGTAATAAGAAGACTCAAAGTTTCTTGTTATAAACAATGTGCGTGATGTTCGATGAGGGTATTGGTACACCGACTGTCCTGCCCTTCAGGGAGGTGTGCCAAGTACTTCCGGCCAAATGGGGTTAGGTACACCAAGTTATTAGGAGAGAACATGTATTTATCTATAAGTCACAAAGGAATGACTGTGATGTTTTATGAGGGTAGAATCTTGTCGCGGGCTCTCGGATGCAGCATAATAGGAAAATCCTGCTTCGGATAAATATGTAGTTGTAAAAGGAAGTAAAATATGAATAGCTTGTTTTGTTATCTCGGGATAGTCTTCTGTTAAACTAGTCCAGAAATCATTTAGTGGTAGTTCCTTATGTTTTACTTTTAACTCAGACCCACTAATGAAATCAACGAACTTTTCGTAGTCACTTACACTGAAGCTTGTAGGCTTAGCTGTGACCGCAAATGGTTTCCGAATCCAGGAATGGTCATCACCAGACTGTGGAAAATATTGGGAAAGGGATGTTTGCAAGTCGTGCAAGTGATCTAAAATTGCACTGGAAACTGTATTGTCTACGTTAGAATTTGTTTCAACCCAACCCAATAGGCACGATCAGAAACTCAAATGTAGCGCACTAAACCACGCTAGATGCGGGTCCGTTTAAATTTCGGATAGCGTTAAATTACAATGAGACATTTTACAATATTTTCACGGAACCCTTGTTGGCGCTCCACGGAACCCCAGGGTTCTGCGGAACACACTTTGGGAAACGCTGTTGTAGAGTATTCTCTCTCCACCACATAGTTCAAGTGGGCGGGAGCGATGTATGAGCAAGTAGAGGGTGCTCCCATGGGATCACCTCTTTCACCGGTAATCGCCAATTTCTTCATGGAATTGTTTGAAGAAAAAGCCATGAGTCCTTACAAACCCAAGCATTGGGTCAGATATGTTGATGATACCTTTGTGGTTTGGCCACACGGTAGAGATAAACTTACTGAGTTCCTTAGCCACCTGAACAATGTTAATCCGTCTATCAAAATCACGATGGAAATAGAAGAGTATAATCAGCTGCCATTTTTTGGATGTGCTGGTGTACAGAACGTCAACGGGTACGCTTGGTCATACAATCTACCGTAAGAGAACACATACCGATCGGTACTTGAACGCCAAATCACACCACCATCCCCAACAGAAGAGAAGTGTTATTAACACTCTGTTCAACAGAGCCGAGAAGGTGTGCGACTCTAGCACCTTGGACGACGAACGGAAACACTTGGAGTGGGCTCTACGTCAGAATGAATACACCAAGTCTAACATACGAGGTGTCATACAAAGAAAACCGCAAGTCTCAGAGGAGCGACAAGAGTTAAAGGGGTTCCCTTGCTTACCATACGTAACTGGGGTATCAGAAAGAATCGGTAGAATACTGAAGACATCGGGTATCACGGTAAGGTACAGAGCACCAGCAAAGGTAAGGGATCTTTTGCCTAACCTAAAGGATATCACACCCCTCCTGAAGAACGAAGGGGTATACAAGATAACATGTGAGTGTGGAACATGCTATGTAGGACAGACAGGACGAAGTATCGAATGTCGGGTCAAGGAGCACAGTAGAGACACCCTCTACGCAAGATTCAACAATCCGCTGTTGCTCAACACTGCCACGAGTCGGGACACACAATTATTTGTGAAATGTTGGCGAGGGTTGGCAATTATCATCGAAGGCTTATTAAAGATGCCATCGAAATTTACAACATCCGAACATCCTACGAACATCCTAACAACATCAATCGCGAGGATGTTACCGACATTAGTAGGGTCTGGAAATCGATCCTAACGCGGTCAGGTGGAAAGGCACATCGGAGCGGTAGCTCCAGATGTGCGCGGTGAGGTGGAAATACAGGTATATAAGGGAGAGTTTCTTGGTAGGTCTTAAGTATTCAATTAGCTTTGAAGAAGCGCGCAACATGGTTCGCAAAACGTCAGCATTAACAAATCTTGACACACGGCATAACCCGAAAGCAGTTTATTTTCTAAATGTATTTATTAATTGCTCTTATTTACGTTGATTAAAGAACTATTTCCCTTAATCGTGTAGTTATAAGTCTGTTTATAGAATAGGTCGTTTATTATAATAATAATAATCTGTATTTTGCAAGTTACCAATATTTACAAAATATAATTCAGTATTGCAAAAGTGTCAAAAATAATAGTGAATTAGGCTATCCTCTTCATGTAGGTCTCCTAATCTGCCAGGTCATAGAATGCTTCTTCCAGAATATGTTCAGCCGAAGTGGTTTTTGTGCGGCGGTATGGGGTGTCTATGTTAGAGGCATTTCTGAGGAGTTCTCTGTGTGGCTTCTCGTCGTCTCTGCAGTGCTGTAAGTTCATCTCTCGCCTTGCAGAGCTGGTGGTATATGTAGGCTCCTATGTAGGTGACTGTTGGGATTTTGAATTTCCGAAACAGTGCCCTGCAGTGTTTCGTTGGTTTTGTCTGTTCGATTGTTCTTATCGCGTTTTTCTGCATAGTGAAGATGTTTCCAACATGACAGGATGCACCCCAAAGCCGCAGGCCGTAGCTCATTCTGGTATGGAAGAGAGATAATAGGCAGTTAGAGCTGCAGCCTGCCCCACTATTTGCCTTATTCTGAGTACAGATAGCTGTTGATACTTTTTTTGCTAGCGTCTCAGTGTGATTTCTCAAGGTGAGGCGCGTGTCTACGGTGATACCAAGGAGTTTTACCGATGTCCCTATACAGTGGGTAGGTCATTTATAAACATGCTGAAGAGAATCGAGCCAATCAAGCCAAGGCTCCCTGTGCTATTCCTTGCACCAGAGGAAGGAACGAACTTGTCTAAACTGTGTTATATATGCACGACTTCTAATGCACGTTTATTACAGCCAATCAAACGTCTTCATTATAGCTAATCGAACATAAAGCTAACGTAAAATGAAACTACATAATTTTTGTTGAAACATGAAATGTTATGTAAAAAATCTATGTTGACACCGCCAAACAAATAGGGATAACGAAAAAATTTTAAACCTATCCATATTAAAGATAATTAAATTAAGTAATTAATTAATTAAATTAAATTAATGATCTCGACAATTAACGCACTCTTTGTCGCTCATGCATTATTAAAAAGTCACAATAATTGTACAGTAAATTTTACAAAAATATCGGAAATATATCATCCAATGAAGTTGCCCTTTTGAGATCCTGCGCGAAAACTGTTGGGTTTCAATATAATATGGCGCCCGCAAGTTTAATTAGATCCTGGCTCAGTAGAAACCACCCATTCCGTGCACGTGAGTGGTATTTTGAATCATACTGCAAAACGGTCACAATTTTGTAATTTCAACTCCTGTATATAAATATTGTACAATGTTAGTCCTCTATTGCGTGAATAGCTTCATGAGTTCCCAAGAAGGGTTGCACTGTTTTCATATTAAACTATAATTATTGACGGAATTAAAGGCAACCTCTGTATCATGGAGCTTGTAATTGGGGACAGTTGTCATACTGAAGATTAACGTAGATTAACGTTTAATAATAATAAAATAAAAAATAATTATATTGTTATATGTTATAATATACCTGTTTATTGTAGCGCTTACAGTTTAAGAACCACTGCATTTAAAAAGAAATCTGATGTGGTCAGGCAAATGACTTTATCATACTATATATAAAATTAATAGTTTAGCTGCATTCGATTCTATTTGATCGAGATCGGTCGTGTCTGCACTAAAATAAAACTAGTTAGCCAGGATTGTCAAAAGACCAGTGTTTGACAGTACCTACTGTCATTGGAATGAAAATATCTCTCAAATCCTGGCTAACTAGATTTATAATAATGCAGACACGACCGATCTCGATAAGATAGAATTTGCTCATGCAGCTAAACTATTAGTTTTACAATGTCATAGACATAAATTATACTAAACTTCCTTCCTCTAATTTAATTTATTATTTAACTATTTTGACAAAATTACGGAAATGGCGGCTCATTTGCAAAATCCTTGAAAACTGTTTACAGGAAGCATCCAGTTCCTTTGCACCGTTTTGAACAAAACCCTTTTTAACTCTAAGTTTGGTCATGAAACTTCAAAATATGGAGTTGCGTCCCGATACATTTAGTAGTTTCTCCGGTGTTACTGTTTCAGTAGCGATAGTTGCGCGGGTCTTTCTCCTCCTCATGGCAATTGTCCATGCATTTGTGTGTTGAATTAGCGTTTCGCAAACGCTGACGTTCTGAATACTGTCAAAAGTTTCAAAATATCTGTCAAATCCTGGCTAACTAAGGTTTAATGAAGACACGATTTCGATAAAATAGAATTTGCTCCTGCAGCTAAACTATTAATTTTATCAAAACATGTCACAGATATAAATTATACAAAATTTCCTCTGCTATAATTTATTATATAACTATTTTGACGAAATTGCAGAACTGGCGGCTGATTTGCAAAATTCTTGAAAAATGCCTACAGGAAACATCCAGGCCCTTTTGAACAAAAAGCTTTTCAGCTCTAAGTTTGGTCATGAAAATACTAAATATGAACTTTTGTCGCGATACCTTTAGTAGTTTCCCCGGAATCGTAGCCACAGAAATCAGGTACACACATACACCACACACACATACGCGCGCGCCCACTCACAGACATTTTTTTGTACCTTGGTCAAAAATGTTTAGGTGACCCAAAAAGACCTATGTCTGCTAGAAACTCATTTTTATGAAAATGTTTAACAACATATATTGTCAAATTAATATTATAAGTTAATAATATGATGATATACAGGCGGGATGTAAATTTTAAATAAATCAAAAATTACAGCCACATCCTGGATTTGAACCAGGCCTCATTAGCTCAGATGGGAGAGCCTTGTGCTAGAAACACAAAGGTCCCTGGTTCAAATCCAGGATGTGGCTGTAATTTTTGGATTTATTTAAAATTTACATCCCGCCTGTATATCACCATATCATTTTTTTGCTTCGGCACGATTACAATACTTTATCATACTACGTATCATACTACGTATGATGAAGTAAAAACTGGTAAGGAAGGAAAAATTGGTAAAAAGGAGCAAAAATTGCAAAATCGTGGTCGTTTTGAGGTTAAATCCAAAAAACGAAAACGTGCGCATTAAGCATGGTTTTAGGGGTTCCAGGCTCTAATAAAAAATGCGGACACCATAGAATATTGAAATCGGGTGCGGCGTCGACAAAGATTTTCTGCGTAGATGTCATTTGACGTTTTGTGAAAATTCATATCGTTTGACACGGTTTTACAGTAATAGATCTGGATGACAGATTGTTTTGATTGGACTGTTTCATTTTACACAGTTCGCAAGGGGTCCGGCACTAAGTCTCAAAATAAAAAAAATAATACGCTCTATTAGTGCCAACCGGATACCAGAACCGTCCGGAAACGCTTTTTGTTAAAGAAAAAAATCGGTTCGTACGCAATTAATACTATTAAAGGCCCGTTTTCGTCCCTTTTAATATGAACGGGCTGTGATTGGTGTGAGGTAGTATGCCTGGTCGAAGGCCACGTGACATGAGCTAGTTACGATGCGATTGTCATGCCTTCACTCTTTCTACAAAATGTGAATAGATTGACATTAGCGTTGGACGTACTTCTTCTCAGACGACTGCCACTTTTGACAACACGCAAAGATTCCATGACCAAACTATACTTATTCGTTATCAGAACGCATATAACGACCTCCAAATGCTATACATAACTCGATGCTGTTATCGTCCCCATAGGTCCTATTTTTCCGGCTGCTCTCTACGGGCTAGGCTCGCTGAGATTCTCACCAATCTTATGACGTCACGGAGAGTTTTGGCGCGGCTTAAACTTTTATGTTCAATAACAATTGAGTGCAATACTATTAAGCGGAAAAAATTTACACACGGTATTCTTACCACCTAAGGTAAGTTATTTGTTTGTATTTGTTTTGTAAGTTAGGTAAAATCATGCAAGTCTCTTATTGGCTATAATAAATCGTGCATGTGCATTAATAAATAATCGTGTAGTTTTCTATACATATTTCCTATACACTAAACAGGTTCATAAATAATCAACGAGAAATTGAATTTTAAAGATAGTATATTTTTATATATTTTATTATATATTTTGACTTACGATATATGTATTTGTAAAAATACATATGCTACACAAGTTTTATCAGCATTATTAATTTGATTACGTAACCATTAGTACGAATTTATTTATTTTTATTGTACTATCTTAGTTAGTTATAATTATTAATTATCTACATGGTTCAACACAAATTCAATAAATCAAAAAACCGCCTCAAGAATTAATATTTTCACTCGTTTAATTACATGAACTAAAAACGAAATACCACTCACCTTGTTCTATTATGATGTATTTTTGGCATCCACCATCACTCCTTTTCCATGGTTTCTGTGTTGTTGTTGTGTGATACGTATGCGTACGCACTATACTCTACGGCAGCGGCTACTTCAGCGACGTCCATTCCACCTCACCAGCCGATGAAGACTGAATGCAAGGGCCGAACCCCGAGAATGTCTCACCAAACCTCCCCGAACGTTACGCCGATTTATTCGGGCTGAGTATGGAGCTCATCAGAGATGAGCTAGTGACGAAAGGACCATCTACCTTTTCCAGCCGCATATAAGCATTCTCTTAAGATGCGTTTCCTAGACGCGATTGTCGCTGGCGGGTCAATCCATCGGAAGTTGTCCAGAGGGTTGACCAGTTTAGAAAAAAATCATATTGTTTAATGAGTTTGCCTATGTTCTGGGAGTGCGAAACCATTCTTGTGTTTTTGTTTATTTTACACGGTTCAGAAATGGCGTCGTTATTTTTGAAATGGTATGGGTTTAAAACTAAACGAAAAAACCTTGTTTGGGTTTGTCATAGAGAGTTGAAATAAAAAGCACTCTATTAATCACATTCCAAGGTATCTGTTGGCAAAGGGCTTGTAATAAAATAACTTTATTATTACTTTCCCCTATTGAAAATTGAGAATTTCTTATATTCACGATATTTAATGTCAAATATCTCTGATGGGTCCAAGATAAAAGTCTGAAACATTCATAATTAATTCATCTTTTTATAATCGTTAATAATAAATAAAAACATTCTTGTGTATTACACTGTTTGGAATAATAGCCCCTTAAAATGAGCGAAAGAACACATGACATTAAAACAAATTTTATTCAAAATTCTCAGTAAATACAAAACAAACAGTTTTTCTGCTAAGGACAAAGTAATACTTATAAAACTAAGTGATCTTCATATGACATATTGGTTGCCGGGTGGAAACCGCGTTGAAGACTTTGAAGCAGTCTTGACTGCTTGTTGGAACACTGAGTCGGACATTTGTTCCGCATGATTTCCGTATGCAAATTAGGAGTTAGGTGATATTATCATTTGCATCGATGCGTAAAATCGTCCAGTCGATAATCATTCAGAAATTTTGTGTTTTCCAGTGTAGTATACCTAACTGTTTGCTGGTAAAAGAGAAACTAAACATTCCTAACCTACAAGTCTTCTTTCAGTGGAATAAAATCCATGTGAAATCGTATCTCCGCAGTCATGTGTATTGTCTCTTGTGACAACAAATCAGGCGTAACTTCATTAGAATCATGATGATTTGAATACGATACTACTCAGAAGTAATCAACGACTAAATATTAATTATGATGTATTTGAGAACTAACATGCACAGATTGCACATAACCTCACAAAGTAAAAAACGCGATTGAAAATTAAATGCTATTTGTCTGACAACGGTCTTGGCCATGGCATAGGCCTAGGCGTTTGCCTAAGCTGTTTAGCTTTAAAAATATAAGTAAAGGTTACCTTTGCCTAGGCAAAAGTCTTTTGCCAAAAATAACCATTTGCTTATGACATACATATACAGATATACAGTTGCGTGCAAAAAAATCGACGCATCTAAAATATATGTCAATTTTAAAGTTAAATATCTATTGAACTAATTTTATGATTTTTCACTTCAGAGGAATCCGTGCCCCCAATTTTCTACTGGCAAAACACGGAAAAGTTTTGAGGGGTTTTCTTAGCTATTAGTTGACAGAATCGTAAATATTTATTAAAAAAAAAGGTAAGTACCTACATATTTATATGTATTTATATTATACTATAAATATTTTATATTGTTAAAAATACCTTTCTATAATATCCTATAACAAGATGTAGACAATTTTGTAAATATACAGTGTATGTGTGTATGAGTATATTGTATATTTATTATTTTTGTGTACTTTTTGTTTATTTATTGTCATACAAAGGCCAGTAGTTTTCATGAATTACTAATTCAATTTACGACAGCAATAACAGTCATTTTGTCATATATTTAAATTTGTATTATATGCATATAGGAAATATTACAAGATTTAATTATAAAAATGGTCAACGTCACCGCGTTTATTATAAGGTAAAATATTATAATAGCGAGCGAGCTCTGTCCAAACTTTGGACAGACTTTGGACTCCAAAGTTATATTTTGCCAACCGCCCGGCAGGCGACAGCCCGCTCAGTCAGCAGTATCTTTTGTCTCTCTCCGACGTCCGCGATGAGTGAGAACACTGATATCGCAACTTGTGGTGGAAGCGGGGCACGGGCGACCTGATGGCTAAGCGTGGCTAAGCTCTACTTCTTGCTTCGAATGTACACCCGTCGACTAGGCTCCGCCTTTGCCCGCTTCCTCTAAACACCCCCCCAGTGCCAAGAAACTGAGGCCCGATGAGTACGGATTGCTCTTAATTGAAGGATATTTCCTCAACAACAGCGGAGGGTAGTATTTTTGATCGAAATATCAGTTTTGAACATATAGAGGGTAGTAAGAATTAAGATAAGTTTTTTATCGAAAATGCTTAAAAAAATGAGTCCCAATTTATTTTTTTTAATCTAAGATGATTGAGCTAACCGTGTTGTTTGAATATGTGGTTTAAAGGTATATTTGTACATCAACCGAAATCTTGATAAAGTGCACTGACGTGATTACGTTTTGCTTTGTTATTCTTCTATAATACTTTTTAATTTTTTAAATAATTTTTCGTCCATATTTAACCAATTGTTATACGAATGTTGATCCGTTTGAAGAAGTGCTTTGTTAATAAGAGAATGTTGTACCTGTTTACTACGTAATAACCAATTTTTTCTCCATATTCTTCTGCATTTTGTTGATAAAAGAATTGTACTGTACACTGCATAAATATTCACAATTTTTGTTATTTTTTTAGTTTTTGTAATATTCGTGTTTTGTTGTTAATATATTTACCCAGACACAGCTAAAATAAAAATTAACCTTCAGAACCGATGTTTTCTAATAATAATTACACTTAACCTTAAATACACAAGGTGAGTAAGAATTTATTCGTGGCTTCGCATAAGTTGGGTATACTTATAATTATCTAATTGGTTCACAGGGAAGCAATTGGAATTAAATCTAGTGTTGTCAGGTTTTAGTCTAGTTTAAAAACTTATCACAGGTTCTTGTCAGAAATATAGTACAATGACATTCAAGCTTATGCCTGGTAAAAATATACCAGAAGACACAGTTCAAATTGTAGAGAATTTTACTATGAATGTAACTTGAGTCATCTGAAAGAAAAAACTGTCTCTGTGACACTAGACGATGCCTCTAAAAAACTGTTTTAACAAAAACGTTTAATTTTAGCCAATCAATAGTCCAGGTGTCTGAGGGATTTTGGCGGTACTGGCTCGGACCATTGACATTTTTTGTATTGTTTTTTGCGATCAGCAAACACGAAGTTCTGAAAATATTAGTACAGAATTTGCTCGGCATCTTTTGGTTAAACAAATCTAAAAAATTTTTTTTGAGTTTTTTGAGATTATCTCGCAACCCAGTACTGCGCTCATCCTTAGACCATTATATAATATTATAACTATACGGAATGCGGCCTATCCCAATGCTATTGTTTGTTTTGGCTTAACGTACCTTGGTCAATAAGGTCGAAAGTCGGATGTCGTCTGGCACGCAGAAAGCACACATGCGCACAGAGCTACGTACGGTTATTATTTTTCACTCATCTGTGATTCTTGGCTCATGTATCGGATCATCAGTATAAGCTGTATTCTCAGGTCTCTTCAGTACTGTGTTCGATAATCTGCAATTCTAAGTGGGTTTTTCTTCATCTCCAAACGAGATACACGTTATTACAGGGGGGGTATGCGAGCAGATTTTTTGGGTTGTGCGGTGATTCCGTCTATACTAATACATTGACGCTACGCTACAAAAGAAAAGAATTTTTTTTTTGTGGCAAATTTCTTTACCAGCGCTGTATAATAATGACAGTTCGTTCAAATAATGACTTAATTATTTGAACGAACTGTCATCATTATACACCGCTAGTGTCAAAATCTGTCAAAACCTACGTGGATGACAGTTATGTGACAGTTCGCCTCGCCATCATTAACAAATACATTTAAAACTTTGCTTAAAATGGAATTTATGAGTCGTTGATAAAACGTCGTATTTGACTCGCACATAACGGATATTAATCGCTCGCATGATTATACGCTCGCCTACGGCTCGCGTGTAAACTTCTTGCTCGCGATTTATATCCTTAATTATGTGCTCGTCAAATAATATACTATTATTATCCAATGATATGTCTTGTTATATCGACTAACCTTCATTAATTCTACCCAAGCAATTGTCAAACAATAAAACTGTAGATTATATACGCCCACGAGTCCAATGACGTTTAGTCCACGTGCAGCGCCATCACGACAGCGTTTTAAAGAACTATGTCGAAACTGCTTTGAAACTATCATGTAGACAGTTTCGTGCTCAAAACGATCTGAGTTTTGAAAACGTTTTCAAAACGACATGTACATATACGTTGTAATTGTCAGTAACGCTTTCAATAATGTTGCCTGTCACATTCAGGGAAAACGTTACAAACAACTTTTACTGTCTTACCTGACTCAGGACCCTATCAAGAAAATCCTGGAATGCCTTGTTAAAAGTAGTGGATAATTCATGGTGAGCTAAACTTGGAATAACTTTACACGTATATGTTTTTCACACGTATTCCGAACGTATAACATTTTATATCTATGAAATTTTTTTCACAAACTAAAAAGCTTTAATCACTCAGCAGTTTTTTTTCTAAAACTAATACTTTTTTTTTAGTAAATGAATCTTCGTCATGGCTAGAAGGAAAATGAGGAAAATGGCTAGAAAATGGACAATTTCTACTACGGTATTAAACATTATTAGTTGCTTAATGCCTAATTACACCACATCCCCTTAAATTTAAGTGTACTTAACTTACATTATTGTTATTAGCAGTGGTAACCATATTCGTCACTGAACAAAGTTATGCTTCCGAGCCAGCTTGTAACGCGGCGAATTGTTCTGCGTGATTTGTTTGATATTCCGTATGGGTAGCGCCATCTATCGCTGTCTAGGGCAACTTGGTGGAGCTCGGCAGGAACTCGGCAGGGTGTGAAACGCTGCTAGCATCGGGTTTCCGCGCGCAAAATTGCCGAGGCCACGCCCCCGTCATTTACATTTAATTAGATCCCACGGTTTTTACTGTTTGGATTCACGGAATTTTGTCTTGCAAAATCGTTGCTTACTTTGTACTATAGTTCGCCGCTGTTACTTGGTTTAACTTTCCCGTGGTTTCCCTATTCCGACAGAAATTCTAGGTTTCCGTTTTTTCTGCGTTTCCGGCCGTTATTTTTCGTGGCCGTAGTGCGGCTTGCAGCGTGCTTTTCCGGCGTCTTGTCTTGTCAATCATCTTGGAGTGTACACGTGTGATAGATTTTTGGAAGCCCGTTGAGAATTATAGGAGAGGATTTTGGTAGTTTGGAGGTCCCCCTTATCGCCGTAGTGCGGATTTATCTCGACCAGGCTTCAACAGGTGTCCAGGTTGTTGATTTAGTGGAAATCTGGCCACCACGCCATTGTGCGGATTTAAACGAACTTCTATCACGTTCACGTAGGCCCAGTGTCCATCTATTTTTGGGTAAGCTCTCTTTAGATTCGATGAGATTGTCTGGTGGCAATTGGTGGGTCGATTCTACGACTATTTCCTCTTTTTAGGCACCTAATACGAGGCCGGAGACCCTTCGTAAGTCAGTAGTCACCTAATACGAGGCCGGAGACCCCTCGAACGTTCGTAGTCACCTAGCACGAAGCGAGAGACCCTTCGTAAGTCAGTAGTCACCTGGTACGAGGCAAGAGACCCTGCGTAGGTCCTTCGACATCTAGTACGAGACCTTTTCGAAGTATATCGAGTCGGAGTTGGTGGCACCGTGACGGGACCGGCACGTGCGGTGATTATTATCCGTCGTGGAGGATCCAACGCTAGCATCGGAGCGTCTGTAGGTGGCAAACAGTGTCTCGAAGCTCCGGATAAAGGTCAGAGGTCCTATATTTTTCCGATCAGCTGTGGCGGACGCTCGTTGTCCCTCGAAGGAGCAGGCAGCTCGTATATCTTTTTTTTTGGTTGTGCCTTTTGTTGATTAGTCGCTAGTATCGCTACGATTGTGTAATCGTTACCCGTCGAGGAGCCTTCCGCTCGCACACCTTTTTATGGTGGCGCATTTGATTAATATTAGATTAGTGTGGCTACGATTTAGTAATCGTTGTCCATTCCGGAGCCTTCAGCTCAGCGTTATTAATTGTTAAGTGTTTAATTATCCGAAGATATCGCTCGGACCATCGGTGCTCAACCCGTATGTGTTATTAATTACCTTTTTCTTTAATTTCGAGTTTGGTTTACGTACTCGTAATTTTGATTACCCGTTACAGTATTTATTTTTGTGGATTCTGAATTTAATTCGGATAACGGTTATCCACAGGTATAATTTCCTTCGATCGTTCAAGATTTTTAACGGAAGCCGTTAGTGGCTTCGGAGTTTATTTTATTTTCTCATTTGGGCGTAGCCAAGTTGAGTGCCGATGGGAATTTAATTTTCTTTTGGGACGGATCGCCCCCATATACGCTTGCCGAGTTTAGTTTTATTCTTGTTATCAACTTTTCAACATCGACGCCGGGTGCAATAATTTTCTGGGGATTTTACCCAAATCTACAGCGAGTCGCGGCGCGGTTTGGCCAAGCTTCGTGTCGGTCGCTATTATTTCTTTTTTTGGTACGATTTGCGGTTTGGGCTCGAAGCCCTTGAGCGAGTTGAATTGTTTGACATTTATTCCTTTCTTTTGTTATTTTGCTTTGTGTGCATACTAACGTGTATGCAAGGCGTGGGCGTATCCTCGGAGTGGTACTTTTGGCTGTACCAAGATTTATTGTGTACCTGTATACCGATGCAAATTATATTATTGGTGATTTCTTCGTTACCGTGTGGAGGCTAATAAATTGGTTGAAGATACATTTGCTTTGCTTGTTCCCTGTGTTGCCTTTATTTCAGCTGCACTTTCGTAGTCGAGTGCTGTTTCTCCAACGGATTAAGACTGACGTGGCGCCCTAGAACATCGTATCAAGGAACCGTTTGGTTACTGTCCCACGACCACCTCCCTGGTTGGCCGGAGCATCCGGGAGAAACGCATGAGCAGCACAGGTTTGGTAGAAGTCGAGGTATTTTGGTGGTTCTTCGGCAACTTTAGGTCTTTGGTATTTTTGCGAAAAAAAAGGCGTTACATTGGCGCCCAACGTGGGGCCATTAATCATTAATTAGGAGGAGCTAATTGGGTGGTGACCTGTGCTGGTTGGGTTGTATATTTTTTTTTTTCCTCTCTCCTTTTTTTTCTCCCGCCTTGTTTTCAATCTTGGCCTTGTTTCACTGATTGGGGACCTGGTCTCATTGGTTCGGGACTTGGTTTCATTTAGCTGGCCAGTGTGTGGTTTGAGTCCGTCACTATGTCCGCTCCCACCATGAAGTTACACCATCTGAAGAAGGATGAATTAGAATATGAGCTTCGTTCCCGCGGGATGGACCCCACCGAGATGACGGTGGTCGATATGCGGGCAAGTCTGAGGTCGCTGACCAGGTTGGAGCAGGCTCGACGCGCGGTTCGATACTCGGATTACGAGTTTGATGCCAAGAAGGACTTGGATGCCA
Source organism: Melinopterus prodromus (assembly GCA_964023965.1). Lineage (NCBI taxonomy): Eukaryota > Metazoa > Arthropoda > Insecta > Coleoptera > Scarabaeidae > Melinopterus > Melinopterus prodromus. The sequence continues at coordinate 41,658,154 of OZ030390.1, read as the reverse complement.
TTGCTGCGAAGTTTGAGGAATTGGATACCTTGGTGACGGGGTTGGGCGATGATCGGGTTAGTCCTGCGCATCAGCGATGTTGTTCGAGAGTGTTGCATTTGCTGGGCCGAGTGGGTGGAATTTCCACGGCGACCGGGGATGCTGAGGTCATCCGGGAGCGTAGTGCGTGGCTGGCGAAGGTGTCCGCGTTGCTGACTCGCTTGCGGAGGAGCCGACATCGTTCTCGGGATCTGGATGTGAGTGAGGGCTTGTTGGATACGGCGCTGGATGGCGAGGAGTCTGGTTCTAGTAGCGGCTCTGAGGTTGTGGAACCCGAGACCGCGGCGCGTGTCACTGGTGCGTCCCAGTCGCCATTCCGGTCGAGGGATTACGTTGTCCCTGTCTATAAGTGGAATGTGCATTTCTCGGGTGACCCAAGGTCGATGTCCGTGATGGATTTTTTGGATCGAGTGACCGAGTTGCGGAGAGCGCGAGGATGTACCGAGGCAGATTTGTTTCGATCGTCGTTGGATTTGTTTCAGGGCAAGGCACTATTGTGGTATCGGTCGGCGATACGTAAGTGTAGCACGTGGCGGGAGTTATCAGATCTTCTGATGAAGCACTATTTGCCTCCGGACTATAAGAGTCGTCTGTTCCAGGAGATTATGGGTAGAACCCAGGGACTTCAGGAACCTATCGTCGAGTATCTCGCGTGCATGCAGGCTTTGTTTGACCGCTATGGGCGGATGTCTCGGGAGGTCCAACTGGACATACTAAAGAAGAATCTGGCACCCTTTTACCTTATGCAGTTGCCGTCAGTCCGTACCGTCGAGGAGTTGGAGACCGAATGCTTGCAGCTGGAGACAAAAAAGTATCGAGCCGATCATTACCATGCACCTCCTAGGAAGAGTCGGGAATGTGTGGAGCCCGAGTTGGCCTGTCTTTATTCCTGTTCGGAGACTGCCGCCGTGTCGTCGCCTGCCGTTCGACCCCCACCGGGGGCGCGACAACTGGAGTGTTTCCGTTGCCGCAAGGTTGGTCATTTCGCCCGGGATTGTCGACTGAAGCAGGGTGGCATTTGGTGTTATCGCTGTGGGCAGCCGGATGTTACGACAAATACTTGCCCTAAGTGTTCGCCGCGGTCGGAAAACCCCGATCGGAGGGCCTGAGTGGTCGTCAGCCACCCTCCCAGCATTCTTCCCGGACCAAGGACCCTGCCCATAAAATACTTATAGACTATATAATTTCCCACGCTTCCGGTGATTGCCGACCGTACTTGAACGTTTCCATTTTGGGGCAGAATATGCTCGGCCTCTTGGATTCTGGAGCAACCCATACGATTGTTGGGGACTCCGGATATCGACTGTTGCTGGCTCTGGGACTGACTTTGGACTGTGCTTCGCGACGGAGTTGCGCTGTGGCGAACGGGGAGGTTTGCTCCTCATTGGGCACCGTGGCCGTCCCTTTCACTCTGCTGAATAAAACTCGCCTGTTGAATGTTATGGTGGTTCCTTCCCTTCCCCATAGGCTGATCCTAGGTATGGATTTCTGGCGGGAGATGGGTATTGTCCCGGATCTTCGGCAGGACGTCTGGCGATTCGGCGAGGAGTTGGCCGATCTTTGCGACGTGCAGGCTGGTGACGAGCTAACGCGGGCGCAGCGTACCGCCTTGGATGCGTTGGTCGGTCGGACCTTTCCGTCGGTGGGATCTTGCCCGCTGGGTACGGTTACGTCCGTAGAGCATGAGATTGTCACGGATTCCCCTCCCATAAAGCTTAGATACTATCCTGTTTCGCCCGCCAAGCAGAGGATCATTGATGAGGAGCTGACAAAGTTGCTGGAGCAGGGAGTGGTAGAGCCTTCCAGGAGCGCGTGGTCGTCCCCTGTTCTTCTCGTCCCGAAGAAGGACCGAAGTTACCGTTTCTGCATTGACTTTCGGCGCCTCAATCAGGTTACTAAGAAGGACGCGTATCCTTTGCCCTACATTTCTTCTATTTTAGACCGTCTCCGAAACGCCCGGTACCTGAGCTCATTGGATATTAAGTCGGCCTACTGGCAGGTGCCTGTCGCAGCCTCCTCAAGAGAGTTTACGGCTTTCACGGTTCCCGGACGCGGCCTGTTCCAGTTTCGGCGGATGCCGATGGGGTTGACCAACGCCCCGGCCACTTGGCAGCGGTTGATTGACGGTATTTTGGGAGCAGATTTGGAGCCCCATGTGTTGGTTTACCTGGACGATATTGTGGTGATCTCCCCGGACTTCGACACCCATCTCACGATACTGGAGAAGGTTTTGGATCGGCTACGGACTGCCGGCTTGACAGTTAGCCGGGAGAAGTGCCAATTCTGCCGACCACAACTTAAGTACTTGGGATACATCGTGGACCGGCATGGACTCCGCGTAGATCCGGAGAAGGTAGAGGCCATCTTAAATATTCCCGCCCCGCGAACGGTGTCGGAGGTTCGTCGCTTCGCCGGGATGGCTAGTTGGTACCGACGCTTTGTACCCGATTTCGCTTCCGTAATGGCACCTCTTACCCAGCTTACCCGGAAGGGCGTAAAATTTGACTGGACTCCGGAATGTGATCGGGCTCTGACCTCCGTGAAGCAGTATTTGGTGACGGCGCCTATTTTAACGTGTCCTGATTTCGAGCGGCCTTTTACTTTGCAGACAGACGCCTCCGCATATGGTCTCGGTGCCGTCCTCACACAACGCCTTGAGGGTGAGGAAAAAGTGATTGCCTTTCTGTCACGCTCTCTGACTTCCCAGGAGAGGAATTACTCTACCACTGAACGTGAGTGCCTAGGCGTGATTTGGGCCGTGGAGAAGCTGCGCCACTACCTGGAGGGAACGAGATTCACGGTGGTTACCGACCATGCTTCGCTCGTTTGGCTGAATCGTCTGAAGGACCCGACTGGTCGTCTGGCAAGATGGGCCGTGAGGCTACAGCCTTTCGACTTTGACATTGTGCATCGTAAGGGACGTGATTTGGTTGTCCCGGACTGTTTGTCTCGAGCGGTGCCCGTGTTGACGGATGCCGTGCACCTCGTCCCCGCTGGATTCGACTTTTCCTCGACAAAGGACCCTTGGTATCTTGGCATGATTGCCCGCGTCGAGAGAGCTTTGCACCGGTATCCGCAGTGGCGAGTCGAGGGGGGCTTGCTGTACAAGCATGTTCGGTCGGCGCATTTGGGTGTGTCGGACGTGGGCGAGGAGTGGAAGTTGGTGGTTCCGGGGGATCGTAGGGCTGCACTGTTGGGTCGGTACCATGATGACCCTCGAGCAGGTCATGTTGGTGGATATAAGGTGTATTGGCGACTTCGAGAGCGCTACACGTGGCCTAAGATGTATGTAGACGTTGCCAAGTATGTCCGGCGTTGTGGAGTATGTGCGGCGCAGAAGCCGGAGCAGCGAGCCCCGGCGGGATTGATGGGTACACGCCCGGACGTGTCCCGGCCCTGGCAGATGGTGAGCCTCGATTTTGTGGGCCCATTGCCCCGATCCTCGCGAGGAAATACCTCGATCCTGGTGGTCAGCGACTACTTTAGTAAGTATGTATTACTGTTTGCGCTTCGGTCCGCTACGGCTAAGAGTTTGACCCGACTTCTGGAGGACCATGTTTTTTTGGTTTACGGAGCCCCCCAGTTTTTGATATGCGACAACGGCGTCCAGATGAGGAGTAAAGAATTTCGATCTTTGTGTGCATCGTATGGCACCAGGATATCCTACACTCCGCTGTATTACCCTCGGGCCGACCCTGTTGAGCGAGTCAATCGTGTAGTCAAGACTATGTTGGGTTGTTATGTCAAAGACAACCAGCGACGATGGGATGACTATTTGGGTCCGATTGGCTGCGCTATTCGAGCCTCGCGAAGTGAGACCACGGGGTACTCGCCCTTTTATGTTAACTTCGGCCGTCATTATGTGGGTTGTGGTCGCACTTTTGAGCAGGTTCTCACTCCAGATGCTGCGCCTCCGGATGTTCCTGCGCGCATCGAAGGATTTCAGCAGTTGTTTCAGCGGGTTCGCAGGCAGCTTGCGTCGGCGCAGGAGCGACATCGACGGGTTTACAATTTACGCAGGCGCCCCGTCCAGTACGTCGTTGGCCAATCGGTTTGGCGTCGCAATAAGGTCCTGTCCAGTGCGGCAAATTTTGTTAATGCTAAGTTGGCAGCTAAATTCGTTGGACCTTTTCGCGTAAGGAAAAAGTTGGGTTCCTGGACGTATGAGTTGGAGAGTGAGGATGGTGCTTCGAAAGGCGTATGGCATGTCCAAGATCTTAAGCCGGCCTATGAGTTGGATGAGGCTCGGTAAAACACCAGCGCTCTGTGTTCCGGGGCTTACAGAATACGGACACGGCGAACCTGCCACCAGTAAGAGTCTGGTAAAAGGCCACGGAAGACTTCCACCTACCATCATCTCTTGTAGGGATCGGGAAAGGGAGCGTCTCACAATGCGTGAGGACTCCTCATCGTTGCAAAACGATTTCGGCTAGGTTGTTAGCCTTGTCGTCATTTTGACGTTATACTTCGGTTGGCGGTATTTCGGTTGATTGGCCGTCTTCCTTAGTTTTGGGATTTCTCTGTTTGTTAGTACCACCACCCCAGGGGTTTGTTCTGGTGTCCCCTGGGTTTTTGTCTTGCTTATCGTAGTTTCTTTTTGTTGTTGGGTGGTACCCTTTTTGTTGAGAGCTGTGGTCAGCTCTATTTTTTGTTTTCGGGGCGCGAGTCGTCGGTGCCTGGTGTTGGGGTTGTGCGGTGGCAGCAGTGGTGAGTTCCTTGGTTCCTGTCCCTATGTGTTATTGCTGGTTTCCAGTGCTGTCGATGGGTACGAACGAGGTTTGATGCACTTTTCCGCATCTTACGCAACTGCCCGTCCCTTCCTTCTTTTGTGTTGTCCTCTCCCCATACCTTTTCCCCTCCCTACTGTTGTCGTTGCACCGCCTTGGCATCTGGTGCTGGCCCCTCAAACTTTTTTATTGCTTGGTAGTTGAGTTGTTGGTGTGGAGGCATCGTTGGACACGCGGGTTTGCAGTTTGATGCGTTCGGTTCGCTCCTTTGGATCTGGGTCGGAAACTTTCGTGGAAATTTTCCTCTGTGAGAGGAGAGGGGGAGTGTAACGCGGCGAATTGTTCTGCGTGATTTGTTTGATATTCCGTATGGGTAGCGCCATCTATCGCTGTCTAGGGCAACTTGGTGGAGCTCGGCAGGAACTCGGCAGGGTGTGAAACGCTGCTAGCATCGGGTTTCCGCGCGCAAAATTGCCGAGGCCACGCCCCCGTCATTTACATTTAATTAGATCCCACGGTTTTTACTGTTTGGATTCACGGAATTTTGTCTTGCAAAATCGTTGCTTACTTTGTACTATAGTTCGCCGCTGTTACTTGGTTTAACTTTCCCGTGGTTTCCCTATTCCGACAGAAATTCTAGGTTTCCGTTTTTTCTGCGTTTCCGGCCGTTATTTTTCGTGGCCGTAGTGCGGCTTGCAGCGTGCTTTTCCGGCGTCTTGTCTTGTCAATCATCTTGGAGTGTACACGTGTGATAGATTTTTGGAAGCCCGTTGAGAATTATAGGAGAGGATTTTGGTAGTTTGGAGGTCCCCCTTATCGCCGTAGTGCGGATTTATCTCGACCAGGCTTCAACAGGTGTCCAGGTTGTTGATTTAGTGGAAATCTGGCCACCACGCCATTGTGCGGATTTAAACGAACTTCTATCACGTTCACGTAGGCCCAGTGTCCATCTATTTTTGGGTAAGCTCTCTTTAGATTCGATGAGATTGTCTGGTGGCAATTGGTGGGTCGATTCTACGACTATTTCCTCTTTTTAGGCACCTAATACGAGGCCGGAGACCCTTCGTAAGTCAGTAGTCACCTAATACGAGGCCGGAGACCCCTCGAACGTTCGTAGTCACCTAGCACGAAGCGAGAGACCCTTCGTAAGTCAGTAGTCACCTGGTACGAGGCAAGAGACCCTGCGTAGGTCCTTCGACATCTAGTACGAGACCTTTTCGAAGTATATCGAGTCGGAGTTGGTGGCACCGTGACGGGACCGGCACGTGCGGTGATTATTATCCGTCGTGGAGGATCCAACGCTAGCATCGGAGCGTCTGTAGGTGGCAAACAGTGTCTCGAAGCTCCGGATAAAGGTCAGAGGTCCTATATTTTTCCGATCAGCTGTGGCGGACGCTCGTTGTCCCTCGAAGGAGCAGGCAGCTCGTATATCTTTTTTTTTGGTTGTGCCTTTTGTTGATTAGTCGTTAGTATCGCTACGATTGTGTAATCGTTACCCGTCGAGGAGCCTTCCGCTCGCACACCTTTTTATGGTGGCGCATTTGATTAATATTAGATTAGTGTGGCTACGATTTAGTAATCGTTGTCCATTCCGGAGCCTTCAGCTCAGCGTTATTAATTGTTAAGTGTTTAATTATCCGAAGATATCGCTCGGACCATCGGTGCTCAACCCGTATGTGTTATTAATTACCTTTTTCTTTAATTTCGAGTTTGGTTTACGTACTCGTAATTTTGATTACCCGTTACAGTATTTATTTTTGTGGATTCTGAATTTAATTCGGATAACGGTTATCCACAGGTATAATTTCCTTCGATCGTTCAAGATTTTTAACGGAAGCCGTTAGTGGCTTCGGAGTTTATTTTATTTTCTCATTTGGGCGTAGCCAAGTTGAGTGCCGATGGGAATTTAATTTTCTTTTGGGACGGATCGCCCCCATATACGCTTGCCGAGTTTAGTTTTATTCTTGTTATCAACTTTTCAACATCGACGCCGGGTGCAATAATTTTCTGGGGATTTTACCCAAATCTACAGCGAGTCGCGGCGCGGTTTGGCCAAGCTTCGTGTCGGTCGCTATTATTTCTTTTTTTGGTACGATTTGCGGTTTGGGCTCGAAGCCCTTGAGCGAGTTGAATTGTTTGACATTTATTCCTTTCTTTTGTTATTTTGCTTTGTGTGCATACTAACGTGTATGCAAGGCGTGGGCGTATCCTCGGAGTGGTACTTTTGGCTGTACCAAGATTTATTGTGTACCTGTATACCGATGCAAATTATATTATTGGTGATTTCTTCGTTACCGTGTGGAGGCTAATAAATTGGTTGAAGATACATTTGCTTTGCTTGTTCCCTGTGTTGCCTTTATTTCAGCTGCACTTTCGTAGTCGAGTGCTGTTTCTCCAACGGATTAAGACTGACGTGGCGCCCTAGAACATCGTATCAAGGAACCGTTTGGTTACTGTCCCACGACCACCTCCCTGGTTGGCCGGAGCATCCGGGAGAAACGCATGAGCAGCACAGGTTTGGTAGAAGTCGAGGTATTTTGGTGGTTCTTCGGCAACTTTAGGTCTTTGGTATTTTTGCGAAAAAAAAGGCGTTACAAGCTGTAGCGGCATTAATTGTATTTTACACTTAGCGTTATTTAAATGCTTCGTGACGTTTTTTAAGAATTCCATTTAGTTGTTGGCATCGTACAGATATTGTAAAACTACAATTATTTCAGCAAACTTCCATGGCAGTGTACATTCATTGTATTTAATTTGTGACATTGGTCAATTATATTACCAATATGTCAAACTAACTTTCTATATGCCAAATTTATTTCAAAACTTAATTAAAACGCCCTATTGCATCGATTCAGATAATTTATTGAGGGCCTTTTTACGTTATCACTTTGTTTAGTGCGGTCTATTCTTTTGTTGAAATAATCATGACGGAGAAGAGTGCAAATATTCTGCATCTTAAATCATCAGCATTGTTCTGAGCTGGTGTCTAATAAACAGTTTGTCCCATCTGAAGAACATTCTTCTGTTCAAGCAGCCATCTGGGACAAATGGGGCTGTCTAAAGTGGGACAGCCTGTTAGCGATGATTTGAAGAAGGACTCTAAAACAGGAATAAATTTTCATAATTCATGAAAATCTTGTTTCTGTAAAGCAAACCTGCCATCAAACTGAAAATGCCAGCAGATAATAACAATAAGATAATAAGATGACAAGGAGTTATATATGTGATTAGCCGAAACGAAGTTGAAATTACCTGAGTTTGATGTTCTGAAAGAAAAACTGAATAAAAACTAACCTCGTTTGAAGGCCACTAAAAACATATAAAAGACAGTTGTGGACACACGAAAAATAATTGAAACATTTATATAAAATATGTTAATTTTATAGTATTTTATAGTCTCCTTTATAAAACACTACTTACTATACTACAATTAAAAAAAATATAGCTTATGCAATATTGTATTATTTCTTGCAGAGGATCCCACTAGCTCTGGAATTTGTCCAGAGAAACTCAAACCTGCTATTGTGCATAAGGCTCCCTGTCCATAAGGCTCCAAAACTAATATCGACAACTATCGACCAACAGGTCGATACTGTCAGCATTCTCAAAGATTTTTGAGCGGATCATTCATAACAGGCTATACTCGTTTTTCTCACCTCACGAGTATTTATCATCCAGTCAGTATTTCTTTTGCCCAAGTCGTCTTATGAGCGCGCGCTGTTCGTTGGGATGTCCAAAACTCAATGCTATATGTATCAGCACCATTCTCTTGCGACAATCTTCTTCGACCTCTCCAGTGCCGTCAACACAACACTGTGAATCACAAGATTTTATTATGCAAGTTGTGTTATTCTGGGTTAAGGGGCGGTGTACTGAATCTCTTGAAGTCGTATCTCGAGAGCAGACAAGACCGTCAGCGGTACCCGGAATTCCCTTTCGTGCGTTTTATGAAGGTCCAATTACATGCTCATGCCATTTGCGCAAATTGGCTTGTACAAGTCGATCTGCACAACTCGATGTGTATATATTATGTACTGAAGCAGTGAACATTTTTCGACATTTCAACGGAGTAGGTACGACAACAAATGAAGATTTTGGTAAATGGCAACGTACTGCCAACAAACGTCATTTAGGTAGGTTACGTGCTGCCATGCGTGCTGCCAACGATTTAACTGTGTAAATCTACTTGCACAAGCCAATTTGCGCAAATGGCATGAGCATGTAAACGGGCCTTAAACGCTGGTATGAAGTTTGCGTAAGCCAAAAATGTTGGCTTGTGTAAAATCTGTCGTGACAGAAAATCGGCTTGAGGTCGGTGCATTTGCTTGAGCGTGTAAACGGAGCAAGCCTTAGTCCCGGCTTTGCGCATGCATATCAGTAATTATTGTAACTCGTCGACTGGCTGACAGCATGTAACCTACCAGGGACCCAATTCTCGTCATCTTTTAGAAGCGAATGCGTGACTTTTCGAATGGAGTAGGGATATCATCGGTTGCCCTCTGGTTCGTATCTAGGTTGTTGCTAAGAACAATAACGCACGCGCCACGCCCATACTTTTCAATCAAACGTATGGGAACGTATGGGCGTGGCGCGTGTGTTATTGTTCTTAGCAACAAGCAAACTTGCTCATAGATACGGGCAACCGGTGATATCCCTACTTCATTCGAAAAGTCACGCATTCGCTTCAAAAAGATGACGAGAATTGGGTCCCTGAAAGACGTTTGTTGACAGCACATAGTCATTTACCAAAATCTTAATTTGTCGTCGTTCCTACTTCGTTGAAATGAAAAATGTTTCTTTACAAATTTATACATATGCAGGATCCTGCAACTCAGCTCCCATCTTCTGTAGCTCAGTTACTAATGAAACTAAGAGTTTGACATTTTGCAGGCTTACCCTGTACTCCAAAGTACACTTCAAGAAATTATTGTTGATTATACAGGTGTCCCAAAAATGTGCAACGCCGAGTATGAAATGACCTCGCCACTTCTCTTAATAGGTCGGGAGTAATAGTTTGAAATGCGCCCCGGATTCTTTCTTGTATGTTTTCTGGTGGTGTTGGAGGTTGAGCATAAACGATGTCCTTAACGTAGCCCCACAGTAAGAAATCCAGTTTCGTTAACTCCGGTGATCGAGGAGGCCAAGCAACTGGTCCTCCTCTTCCAATCTACCGATTTGGGAAGATTTTGTTGAGCTGGTCCCTGACATGTAACGAGTAACGTGCTGGAGCTCCATCATGTTGCAGCCATATTTCCGCCCTTACCGCTATAGGTAAATTTTGTACTAAATTTGGCAATTGAAAAACTAGTTAATTAAGTACACTCAAATCTAAAGTACCGCTCTGCGTTATATTTTATGAAATAAATTGTTCTTCAACGCCACGTACGATTTATTACCTAAAATTGCCGTTGGAAACATTAAAAAATGAGTTTTTGGCGAATAACTTTTGGTATAATTTGGATCAATGGCACTTAGTTAGCAAGACTACTAGCTCTAACTTAATAACCACGTCGCAAAATTTTATTAACGAGGTGCAATTTGTGGTGTTTATTGATTTTTAAAGCAAGCGACGAAAAATCATTTTTTTGTTTTAATTCTTTTGCACTGCAGTCACTGAACCGATTTTTATAAAATTTTGGTGATATGTAGGCAACAATAAAAGGCTTCCAAATGTGTAAAAACATGTATAGCATGCAATTTAAACAAATATATTACCATGGCTTTGCACATTTTTGGGACAGCCTGTAAATCGAAAATAATTTCCTGAAATATACCTTGAAGTACAGGGAAAGCCTGCAAATCTCAAACTATTAGCTTAATGACCCTGTATACACATATATAAATCGTGTAAACTTTTATCTATACCTATTGTTATTTGTTATCAACCGTTTGTCCTATGACACTTTTTATGTTTTTTATATTTATATAACTTTTTCTGAACTCTGAAGAAGGACAAAAATTGTCCGAAACATTGGCTAAGGAATAAAAAATTAAAAACACGTAATATTTGAGTGATTTTCTCTTTCAATAACACACAGTCATTAAATCTTCAAATTATATAGAATCTCATGTTTATGGAGCGGTAAAAGCAAACCGTATGGTGACGCTACGCTAAATCGCACGCGTATAATAGTTTAATAGAAAACATTTAAACCGTTGACACAGAGTCAAATAGGGAGTGTAAAAAGTAAAGAGTGTAAGAGTGTAAAAAAATAACTCTTTGCGCACCCCCTATCGACGGAAATTAAAAGAAAGTGCTAGCATCGGAAAAATCGGGTTCCGGAGAAGAAGATTTTTCAGTTCCAAATTTTGTTCAGTTTGACAGTTTCAAATTTATGATATTTTGGTCCATGCGTAAGTAGATGAAAAAATCGTTGGGTTGGCTATGTAATTCAGCAATTAAATAAACATGAGAAAGCAGATTCCGTTTTAGTAACCAAGGTTTAGACCATTTCCTTTTGTCCACTTTCGATTTCAGCATTTTCTTATTACTTACACAAACGGCAGTAGTTGCAAGAATTAGTTCTTGGCTCTCCAGTTTTGAAATACAGTGGTAAAAACACAGTAAATACCGCGTTTCGCCACGATTTACAACGTTTACTGATTAAAGATTTGTCCAACTTAACTGAACGTGTGAACGCAATCATTTCATTCCTTTCAACTGCACAAATTGGCTTGTGCACAACAGTTTTCTGCAAATGGCTAGAGCGTGTAAACTGGACTAAAGGGTCGGGGGTGCCACAGGGATTAATTCTGGGTCCGCTATTGTTTTTAATTTATAAAAACGATTTGTGTGATCTCTTCGGTAACATGGGTAATTTATATCAGTTCGCTGACGACACAACATTAGTCATTAGCCATCGTGATATTGCCGGTGTGTCGGCTGTTTCGAGTGAGGTGGTACAGCGTATGGCTGGATGGTGCACGTCAAACCACATGATTTTGAACTCGAGCGAGACCGCACTCGTGCAGTTCTCACTAGATTCTCCTAGCCGGTCTCGGTTCTTGTGAGGACACCTTGTGGTTCTATTCCGTTGAGCATCACCGTCAAGTTTTTTGGGGTTTTGCAGGGTGATTTTGCGCTGGGAGAGACTTACTTCGGATATCCACTCTAAACTGTCCCGTTTGTATTACTCATTGTTTAAGCTGAGGGATGTTGTGGAGTTGAATGTTTTGTGCAACTACTGTTTTGCCTGCATTTTGTCCTACGGGATCATTTTGTGGGGTTCTTCCCCCCTTCAAGGGGTATAGGGAGATATGCAGACCGCTCTATAAGACATTGAATATTTTCACTCTGCCATCTTTATATGTCTATAGGCTAGTTTCTTATTGTAGACGAAACATCTACTTGTTACAGGGAAATGGTGATATATCGCGATCCATGCAGACACGAAACACCTTGCAAAGCAAAGGAAAACTGTAGAAACCGCTTGCAGCCTTGTGCAGAGGTCATTAAAAACTAATACATTATTTATTAATAGACAATATAATATACATAAAAGGAAGGTAATGAAGAAATATTAAGCAGCAAGTTTAGGGTACTTTATGATAAAACTCTCTTAAAAATATCGCGCTTCCCAAAACCGCAATTTCTTGAATTTCCCAGGGCGAAATATTGCACGACAACTCCTTTACATATTTACTATAATTGCTCCCAAACAATCACCGAAACAATATTCACTTTCATTCCCTACATACGTCCAACTTCTATTGAGAGATCCTTTGCCTCGATATCTGGAAATCCTCTGGAAATCCTTTACCACGATATCTGGCTTATTAGGATCAAGCATTCTATCAGTGGCAACAGGCATGTTTCATAATATGGTAATATGAGAGTTACTCATAACAGGAGATGGAATGTGGTCTTACCACCAAGACACATCCATCGTTAAACCTAGTTGGGAACATAAGATATTATTATTAATATCATTTATCATAATCATAATGCATGTTGGTTTTACATCACTAGATTTTCCCACCAGACAAACGGTTCCTAGACTTTCGAGTATACGTATTCCAATGTAAAATGCACACGCGCGTATACTACGGTATACGTTTCCTATAAGCTATACTTTGAATAGTAATTCTTAACTTTATATTAGCTTGTAAAAACGGCCCTTAATAAATATTTTGGTTGTTTTATTTGTTTGTCATTACTAAGCCACACTTGTTTTAGGTTAAGCCACACGTTTTGATCGTTTAACTTTAGTACCAAAAGTTTAAGCTTGCCCAGGGCCGTAGCTAGAGTTGAATTTAAGGTAGGGCAGCGGTTGTTACAGGTAGGGCGGAAGTAAAATTTTACTTGATCTGATCAATTGGTAAATCAATTTTCATTGTACTGGTGAATATGACTGAGTAAATGAGTTAGCACTTAATTGCCGAGAGGGGTCATAAGTAGATAATAGCAAACCATTCATTTATTTACTCATATTAATTCTCCAAACATATAATCACTGTAATAATAAAAATCTGATGTGGCCAGGCACATGACTTTATCATACAATATATAAAATTAATAGTTAAGCTGCATGAGATTATATTTGATTGAGATCGATTGTGTCTGCATTAAGTACAACAAGTTAGCTAGGATTTGATAGATATTTTGATAATATTGACAGTAGGTATTGTCAAAAAATCAGCGTTTGACACTACCTACTATCAGAGTGAAAATAATAGTCATATCCTGGCTAAGTTTTAATGCAGACACGATCTTGATCAAATAAAATTTCCTCATACAGCTAAATTAATAATTTTACCAAAAAATGTCATAGACATAAATTATTCAGAATTTGCTCTACTTTACTTTATTATTTAACTATTTTGACGAAATTACAGAAATGGCGGCTCATTTGCAAAATTCTTGAAACATTCTTAGAGGAAACATCCAGTTTCTTTTGACCCTATTGAACCAAAAGCTTTTCAGCTCTAAGTTTGGACATGAAACTTCTAAATATTAAATTTCGTCCCGGACCCGTTAACCGTTTCGTTCCTTCAGTAGTTTCTCCAGAATCGTCGCCACAAAAGCGGGTAACGGGTAAAAATACACATACACACACACCGACATTTTTTTGTACCTTGGTCAAATATGTTCGGGGGACCCAAAAGGACATATATCCGCTATACCATTTTTTTTTCGGCACGATTACAATACTTTATCCTACTGCGTATGATAATGTAAAAACTCCTTTCTTAAAACAGCTGAATTCTTCGATTCACCATATTATTTCATGACCAGAAATCGAATATTTAATTTTCCAAGTCTTTAACTGAATAAACATCCATGACGTAGGAATTTTAAAGTTATCAAATTTTATATTAAAGAAGAAAACAAAAATTCGTCAAATTGTTTTATTGCCATCAATAAAGAAAAATTGAGTTTAAGTTGGCTGATCATACAATTTCTTTTGCCGTGGCTATTCTTAAAACATTTTACAAAACTGCAAAATTTTTGAACAAATCTAAGATGGAAGAGCAAGTTATTATCTAATAGAGCATATATTTTGTTTATTATTAATGCCATACGCACACTTTGACACCTTTTACCTTTTAAACCGTCAATTTTGGTTTTCTATTCGTACGGTAAAATTTGAAAACGTTGCTCAAGTTTTGGGGTAACGATATTGTCCAATAAAGTATATTTTAGGCATTTCTTACTGACTGGATATGTCATCCCAGGCGTTTTGATAAGGAAGTTTTCGCTTTTTACTTTATCATACGCAGTATGCTAAAGTATTGTAATCATGCCGAAAAAAGAAATTGAGATTTTAGTGGAAATAGGTCTTTATGGGTCCCCTGAACATTTTTGACCAAGGTACAAAAAAATGTCTGTGTGTGTGTGTGTATGTATGTCTGTGTGTGTGTAAACGATTTTTGTGGCGACGATTCCGGAGAAACTACTAAAGGTATCGGGACGAAAGTTCATATTTAGAAGTTTCATGACCTAACTTAGAGCTGAAAAGCTTTTGGTTGAAAAGGGTCCAAAGGAACTGGTAGTTTATTCTAAGCCTTTTTTAAGCATTTTGCAAATGAGCCGCCATTTCTGTAATTTCGACAAAATAGTTAATAAGTAAATTAAAGTAGAGGAAATTTTGAATAAATTATGCCTATCACAATTTTTGGTAAAATTAATAGTTTAGCCTTTTAGTTTATTCTAAGCCTTTTTGAAGGATTTTGGAAATGAGCCGCCATATCTGTAATTTCGATAAATTAGTTAATTAATAAATTAAAGCACAGGAAATTTTGTATAATTTATGCCTATGAAATTTTTTGGTAAAATTAATAGTTTAGCTTCAAGAGCAAATTCTATTTGATCGAGATCGGTCGCATCTGCATTGATATGAAATTACATAGTAGCCAGGATTTTGACAAATATTTTTTTGTGTTGTCACATTCGAAAACCGCTGATCTCATCAGAGGTTGGAAAACCACTATGGAACGTTGCCGCTGTAGTGCGGCAAATTATAAATACAAATTTCAAATAACGTAAGATCACCAATTTGATTGTTTGTTGATAAGAAATATCAACCCGTCTTTATATCTAATTCTAAAAATGATACATTGAGAAAATTATAAATAAAGTAAGCGATGAGTGTAGTTTTATTTTAGTATGTTGGTAGGGATGTGTCATGAACAAATATAAATCTGTCAAAACTTGAATTACCTTTTTAAGGTGCGTTTTCATTAGTGACAATGGCAGTGGTAGCAGACGCCGTTATAGTATTTCCAATAGAAAATTGATAGTGACTCATGTTTATGTACATGCAAACTAATATGTGTCATTATCACGACATGTAAGAAATACTATAATTTCGTATTCTACCACCGCCATTAGCTACCATTACCTACCAATCGGAACGCACCTTTAAACTTGACGTTTCGTCAAAGTGGTACCAACCTAGCATTTACTATACAGACATCATTTATTTTTTTTTAAATACGTATTTCTTAAAAAGCAACCCTATAAATGTTGATGTCGCTCCTGCCAAAAACTAGATAGCCGCGTGCGCTCATATGCGACGGCGACACTCCGCCTTCGGTGACGCGCCGCATCACCGCTCGTCGCGCTATTCCGTACTTTCGGCATTTGTGACATAAATAACTATTATTCTAATGACGTAGTGTAGGTAGTGTCAAATGCTGATGCTTTGACAATACCTACGATTTATCTCAATAGAATAGATTCTCATGCAGCTAAACTATTAATTTTATATATTGTATGATAAAGTCATGTGCCTGGCCACATCAGATTTTTTTTCATGAATCCCGGGATCCCGGCAAGTTGAAAAGGTTCATTTGTCTCCATATTGAATAATATCTAGTTCTTCAAAATCTGTTCTTCCTATTATAGCAACATGTTAGTATAAACGAACATTTTATGCTTGATACTTAATTTAATCAGAAAGGGTGCTGTTATAGACTGATGTCCATACTTAAAAAACAGCAGCTCAATTGATTTACTGTAGGTCAGTGCCCACATTTCGTCAATTAACAAAAAAATAAGAAAATAATTTAGATTTACCTTTTTAGGGTCCCGGGATTTTAGATTTATAATCCCGGGATCCCGAAAAAACTCATTAGTTGTCGGGATCCCGGGATTTAGATTTATAATCTCGGGATCCCGAAAAAGCTCATTATTTGTCGGGATCCCGTAATCGCGGGATTGGAAGCTCTAGTACCTACACAACACTAACGAACATCATAGACAAATAACCTCTAATTTGCTTATTTTAGTTTATACGGGGATTCCCGATACCACAGATAGCAAAACCAGCGCAGCTGCACCCACCATACCTACACTAACGTCAAATGCTATCCATGGGCTGAATAAAGAATACAGGAATAAGTATAATTAGTATACATACATGATTGTGACAAGCGGTGGTTAATTGTCTATTGTGTGAATTGTTTAGATGTCGCTACGCGAATAGTAAATTATTTTCTTTTTTACATCATGTCATACTATGAACAAACAGTTTACTGAGCGTATTATCTTAATTGATGGTATTTTTTAAAGTAGGGCATTGGAATTTTAAGGTTGGGCATTGCCCCACTATGCCCCCCCCCCTAGCTGCGGCCCTGAGCTTGCCTTACCGGTTAAGGGGAAGTCGTGCAATCACGTGCAATCGAACATTAATATTTGTTTTGGTGTGGTTGGAGTAGGCTGACTATTGTGGACATGCAAGGAAGTAAGTCTAGTACAGCCATCTCTTTTTTCTTCAACTTGTTTCTATACAAAATAGAAGTACTTGTAGGAACTGACAAAAGTAGGCCAATGTAAATTAGCAAGATGTCGTACATACTTCCAGTACTACAGTTTACTTGTTTACTTGCAAAATACTATTAACTCATTTGACCGTTCCCAATGCTACCAATGCCACATTTTTCAATTAATTCCCGCAGAAACAAAAGAAGTCATCTGACAGACGAATCGTAACAAAAATGTAAAACTAAACATATAAAATTCATATATAATACACAATAACAATAGAGTACACAATTATAGATTCACTACAAACTAGAAATATACAATAGGTCACTTATGATATAGCAATCACTGATTTTTCATCTCGGGGACTGTCTTCAAAAAGAGCAATTGAACTATCGGCTTCAAGCTGTACAAACGTATATTGCGATGCCATTATCGTGAAGATCATCATATCGGCTACTATCAATATTGCGAAGAAAAAAAACTCAAACGCCTGCAAAAAAATGTTATCACATGAGATACCATCGATTTATGGATTTGTTTTTAATTCATGACTAAAGTGCAATAAATTCTGTTTTTTTTTTGTGCGCAGTGCTTGGCGGATGCATCATATCAGTTAGCTGGAATAGTCAATCAGATAGGAGCTAAAAAAAAGCATACTTATTTTTTCTTGATAATGATCTATGGTATTTATGTTAGTGATAAAACTGTTCTACTGATATTTACTTTATGTTATAAGTCTTGATTGAAGACCACTCTGATTACAAATAGTGTATTTGTTGACAAAGATAAGGTAAAGAATATACAGTGTATTTTAAAAAGGCATTACGACGGCTTCGAGACGTTCGACCTTTTTTTAACTTTTGTTTGTTTTAATGTTTGTTTTGGTTTTGAACATATTATGCTGTATCATTAGGTGTTCTTAATATACAAAACTCAGTGAGGACCGATTATGGGTGTCTGGTTTGCTGAAATGATAATCTTCCGTTTAGATTGAGCTTGGGTACTTCATATTTGTCCTAATTCTGCCCCTTGGGTTGTAGACGTTAATGTTTTTATTTGTTGCAGCTTCATTCGCCCATTGGTAATTATTTCTTACACAATTTTCGTCATGTTGTTTCTTTTTGTTAGTCAGGTTCTCATTTTTCCTGATGAGTGGAGTGTGGTGCCTTTTTCGTCAAGATCTAATTTATTCAACGGTGTTTAATTTGACTTTGTTGCACAATCCAGGTATGTTTAGTTGATGTGGTAATTCTCTGGTGATTTGGTCGAATCCCGTGGGGTTCCTAGGAATTCTGCAAATCGGCATGCGTGAAGTCTTATCAATTTCTTTATAAAAGGTTATTTTGTCCGACGTCCGACGTCCGACGTCCGAGTCCGAGTCCGACGTCAAGCTAGACTTGTTGTTGGAAGCAAAGCGCATGTACGAGTGTTGTGATCAGCATTAGAGGGCGTCATAGTTGTTTGGAGTTTTGATGCTTTTCCCTCACGACTATACACAGTTATATAGACAATCAGACTGGTTGTCGGGCTCCCACGTTTTTCGTCTCTTCCTAAAGACGGCGTATGAAGGTTCGGCGGTCCTGGTTGTGAACCCTGGACCTCCGATTTAGTTGCCCCAGGCTCTACCACTATAGCCATTCGCCTGCTATTCTCCAAATATGTTTGGAGAACGCATCTTCAAGCCCAACCCTATCGCAACATTATTGCCGAGGTTGCATTATTTACACCAGAATATTAATACCATAAGAACTGTTCCTCAGATAATGTCAACCTAGGTGGAGATAGCTCCAATAATAAACTACTTTGAAGTTAATGCACTTTTCTCCAAGGATATGTTTCAACCTCCAGTGTTACAAAAATATCATGCAGGTTGGTTTTAATTGTTACATTAACAATTTGTTTATGGAGGAGACTGAACGTGTATGGCCGGGACATACGTCTTTTTATACGGATGGATCGGTGAGGCAATACCCTCCGGAGACTGGTTTTGATATTTACTTGCCTAATAGTGACAGTATATTCCAAGTGCTCCAAGTCCTCCTCGATGTTCTTGTAGAGGCTTTGGGTATTTGGAAGACAATTGAAATTAACCAATTGTTTCTCAGGTTAATTGCTGAAATATGTCAAGGCGTCACCGTTGGGGGAGGTACTTTTTCAAACGATAGGTAGGCGGTAGAAGTGCACCGAACAGTTGTTGTTGGGTTGCCAAAGCATGGCTAAGGTTCAAGTTTTCTTTGTTTGATGTCCCCACATCTACCTGATCTATGTTAATGACGTGGGAACGTACTTAAAATGATTTCCTTTATGCGGATGAAACCGTCATACTGTCGGCAAATGTTTTATTGCAATATTGCAATCAGCTATTGACCACCTTAAAGAAGACATGTATTGTTTTTAGACATAAATGTAAATAAAAATAAAATTTTCTTGACTTTAATTTGAAGATTTGCAGTATATTGTTTTGTTTAGAATTATTTTGATTATAAAAAAAGAAGTAAATAAATAAAAATAAAATAAAAAGATTTTTGAACCCCGAGTAGTCGGGGCGCTCTCGCGATGGTGGCGCGACCTGTCGTGCGGCCTCGCTGGCGCGTACATGGTATCCTGGGGTGTGACGGAGGCATTGGGGCATAACAAAATATTATTATTAATTTTAATTTTTATTATTATTATAATTATTATTATTAATAAAGTTGATAATATTGAGAACACGATAAAAACGGCTAATATCATTACGGATTCATTTAGTATTTAGAGGGCATTAGATCACTGAAAGGGAATGAGTGAATAAATCACATTACAATATATAGAAAATGTTGGATCTTCTTTGGAGGTGTCAGGAGCTGGAGTGAATGGTGGAGGTTTGTTGAGTGCCAGGACATAGGGGAATTAATAGTAACGAAGTGCCTGACAATCTTACAAAACAATCGGATGGAATAGTCAATCAGATAGGAAGATTACAATACATACCCAAAAGAGATTTTAGTTACATTATTCTCAGCCTTAAAAGACACTACAGAAATGGCAATCAGAGTGGGATGTAACAAGTAGGAATAAAGGTAGGAAGACTTCACATTATAAGACCAGTGGTAGATCCAGACCTGAGGTTTAAGGGCAAGGAGTATGTTTCTAGACACTTTAACACCACTATTCATTTCCCAGTTCATATTTACCGAATTGGTTTAGTTGACTCACCATCGTGTAACTCAACTGACAATTTGAGTCACCTTTTCTTTAATTGCGACAGTTATTAATTTCTTCTAACATTTGTACCATGTATGAGTTCTTGCGCATGTTCTCTATCTAAATATCTTTCAGAATATTTTTATTCATTTCTGTATCCTGTACGTCCATAATTGATATCCTACACTCCCACGGAAACTTTCTGGTTTTGTAATAAGGAGAGCTGTTTCCCCTCTCAGAGAAATGTTTATTCCTGTATGGTGAAGATTTTCTTTTTCTATTATAATCACAGGGCATGTAATGACAAGTGATATAAGATGAAAGGCAATAACTGTCCGCACAACCGAAGAAGAAGAAGCTTTTGGTGGATATTATCGGATAAACTGTAACGACCTTCCGGTGTTAGACTCTTGTGCGCTCATTTTATTTAAGGCTCCCGTATCCCCCATTCAAACGTCGAGTTGCCGCTCTTTCCTCCAGAGCTTCCAAACAAAGTTCTACTAGATGTAGATGGCGACATAAACTACCAAATCTCTAATGATCCCGTATATTTTTATTTGTGGCAAGTATCCACCCCACCACAAATATCTAACCGTATACAATTTCTTTGTAACCATGACTACCACGGAAAATACCAAAAAGAGGTTATGTTCGTTATTGTAAGCAGATTCTTTTCGGGAGTAATTTATTGATATGAATGTCGTCTCTCTCAGAATGAATATTGATCGATTATATGTTTATTGGGATTTTACTGATAGGTACGCACACAATTTCACTGCGATTTTCATATTTTCTAATTAAATATTGGTTAAGGTGCTTCATTTCCATATAAAACTTTAAGTTGCCTTTCAAGGACAGCAGTTCTGTATACATTAGTCTGAATACACGATATGCCATTAGCGGATGGTTTAAATTTAGATCAGAGATGGTCTAAGTATATCCTTAAAAATATCCCTAAAATATCCTTAAAGGTACTTAAATTGTGTTGTATTACACAATTTAGTTACCTTTGTTCTCCGTAAAATGACTCTAAAATGACTGTCTGGAGCATAACTGTTTTAAATTTCTTAACGTAAAACCTTTTCATATAGAAAAGAGAATTCTTTGTGCAATTCAAATGTAATAAAATCTGCCACCTTGAGGTAGGACGCTATATGATTAACAATAATCTACATAACTATAGAAATTAATAAAAATTGTGTGTTCTTGACTTTTTACATCAAATTCAGCAGCAAAAAGAATGAGAAAAATGAAAAGTTTTCTCTTTTTCATTTGCTGAATGATTTGTTTTAACGTAGGCCTGATTCATTTGTCGTATGGCCTGTACTTTACAATGACAGTTAACTATACCGGGTGACCCACGCCAATATCAAGTATTTGGTATCATTGTAATCGGAACGATGTTTTCTATCGAATAATCAGGGTGTGGCCATTGGGTACCTGTGAAAAAAATGACTCACTGGCCAAAAACCAAAAACCTAGCCACCTAGATTAATACACAAAAAAGTTATTTTTGCGTTGCCTTGGTGATCAAAATTGAAGATCGATATGTTTTTGTGTTCAGAATGTCATCCTGATTGAAAACATCGCACAAAGAATATACGATGCCATTTAAAATTTCAATGATGACGTTATTTCCGGAAAAACCGGAAGTCATTAACCTCAAGAGTATCCAAAGTATTGACATTTTTTTTTATTACCAATTTCCCAAATTTCATTCGTTCAGCTTAATAAACAACAAAGAAACCCGGGAGTACCTATAGCGTGGGTCACCCGGTGTACTATCAGCTTTGCTCCGAAGAAAGGGGCTTTGTGACTAAATTATCAACGAGGTTTTTGTTTTAAACATATTTTGATTGGACAGACTTGTAAAACAAAACGTGTCAACTGCATTTGAAGGTTGTTTGTCTCAATTTAGTTTGATTCGAAATTAAAGATTTTTTGCGACATTTTTCGCTGATTACAGGAACAGATTCTTAAGCTATTATTCCTACAGCTTATATTAAAAAAAAAAAAAACTAATTTAAACGGCCTTCAAATGCAAATAGGACAACGCTACGATTTATATTATTTTAACACACACGCAAACTCCAAACTAGCATTCTATATTAGTTCTTGTTTTCAGTATTACAGATTTTTAATGTACTTTAGGTCATATCTAAAATTATTGATTTTGTATTTACATTTTCAATTTGAAACAGCGCCATCTATCCGCAGACGGTTGACCTATTTTGTAATGTCAACAGACTAAAACTCCTACAGAACAAAACACATTTCCTTAGTTGTGGTTTAGTTTTTAACATTTAGTGTTTTTGCAAGTATAATTTGCATAAATATTGAAATTCTTTGTGGATGCAGTTGCGTATGGACCTACTTAATTGAATAGTTGCTATAGTTTCACAATTTAAACAATAATTATTGTGTGGGGTATCGGCGCATTTTCGCGGTATGATACGGGAGCCTTAAACTTAATTTTGGTGAAATCCGACCTTCAGTCGTTACATATTTTGTGAATCAAAACTTCAACGAAAGTAGTCTTTGATATTGTCTAGGGAATATCTTTCCATTAAACCCGGCGATATCCGTTTACGTGTTGACCAACGCTAGATCACGTGTGTCCTATTATTTCTTTTGTTTCTTTTTATTATGGTTAGGTTAATTGTCGGCACTATTGATATTTTTTATTTTTTTTATTTTGTATTGCATTATTTATGTTGAGATGTCAATTATGTTGACAAAGATTTATGCCGACCAACATTGCCTTCATCTATATAACTTGTTGATTTTTATTTGTACAAAGAATTTGGTTTATATTCACTTGTTACCTTCTTCGACCTGTGTTCCAATTTAGCCAGACGAGCGGAAGGTAGTGTGTTAGCTTGTAAGGTCAGTGTGGCGTTCTTTCTCACACCTTTTACAGGATTCTTCTACATCTCTCCGAGTTGTCCGAAGCATCGTAGGAGGACGGTATTAGCATACAGGTAGGAGCTGGAAATATTGAGAAACATTTTATTTGCTGTTCGCCTTAATGAAAATAAGGTGGTTTGCAGGAGGAAATTTAAAAAAATACTCGTGTGTCCCAATTACTACACGCGTTTATAGATAGATACACAAAGATGAATATTTTTTTTATATCTTAAGGTCTATAGACTAGGGATGCACCGGAGCGGGATTTGGCCGAATACCGGAGCTTCGGCTTAAATTTTGGCCGGTTTACTGAAGCTTCGGCCGAAGCAGGGTCTTCTTCGTATCAGATACAAACAGTTACTTTGGTCATGAACCTATACTGTCATAAGTAAAAAGTCCCCTTTCACCTAGTTTTTACATCTTGATCTAACCTTTTATGGGCAATCTTGAATTCTTTTTGTTTGTATTTCAAGTTATACTAGTAAAATAAGTTAGAGTTAAGTTACTCATTAGTCAATCATGACTAGAATGTAATGCACTTATTGAATAAAAAAAAGTTTCAATTAAGAGTACGTCACAGAAAAATTATTGAAATGTCCAATGATTTTTCTGTTTTGTGCTATCAAATCCGATGTGGCTTTTTATTTTACCCCAAGTGGCCTTTTGACGTATAAAAGAACTATCCATAATTTAGGGTGTTTCTCTGATCTAGAGATTAGAGGGTGGTGTTTTCAGAGGGTACAAATGTAGTACTAAATCCTAGGACAAAAACTAGGATAGAATCGAGTTGTTTTTCGACAAGTGGCGGTCTCTGGTGACACGCGCCATCTTTACCCCTCGATTTTGGGGTGTTCCTTTGAGGTACTAGTTTGGGGTTGCTATTTTCTGAGAGTGCTAATTGGGTACTAAGTATTTACAAAACTTGTGATTTGTGTCGTTTTACGAAATATGGTGTTCTTAAGTGATGTTCTAAAGAACTACTCATAAATTACGAATGTTTACTTGAGAGTTGAGGTATTAATCCCGCGGTTGGTGTTACCAGTTGGTACTAATTGAGTCACTAAATATTTAAAAAGTTTCAACACGATTTGGGAAAAGTAGCCTCTGAGGTAAAAGACGTCAAAAAACATCCCGTCTCAATATGATGTTTTTGCTTTGGCCACCGAATCCTAACGTTGCTCCGGCCGGAGCTGGATCTTAGAAGCCAGGGCCGAAGCGGCCGGATACTGGAGCAATCACGGAGCTCCGGTGCATCCCTACTAAAGACCTTAGGACAAACGGGCACGTGCCGCGCTACCCGCGCTTAAAGTAGACTGTAGTATTTCTTTGTTTTAATGGACTTACTTACTCCAGCACGTCATCCCACTGCTGGACAAAGGTCTCCCCCAATCGATCTCCATTCATTGCGGTCTCCCGTCTTTCTGTGCCATGTGGCTCCTAGTCCTAATGTAGCTTAGAGCTAAACATTGGCCTTGCAAGACTCCTTATCCCATCTCTTGGTATACACGCGGTCATCGTTCTTGACCACCGTCTCCCACTCATGGGTGCCACACGACCGGCCCAATTCCACTTTTTCACCAGTATGTACTTTGACAAGTCGGTTGTTTTAGTTTTTGTTCGTATTGTTTTGTTGCTATTTTTTCTAATGATGTTTAACATAGACCGTTCCATTTTGCGCAAGTTCACTTCTAGTTGGGGTCTTTGTTTGTTTGTTAGTGACCAAGTTTCCAATACCTACATAACTGAGAACTGGTACGACGGAGACATTTAGAACTTTTGATTTAAGAGATATGGTACTGTCTCCTTTGAGGATATTTTTCAAAGACCAGAATGCTTTCCAGGCATTAGCCATCTTCTATCCACTTCCCTTCCCTAAAGATCGTCGAACGACAACTGCACAGGTAAATGTATTCCTTTTTTTATTTATTTCTGTGTTGTTCATGGAGAACCGCCTGGCAATAATTGGGTTTGTTGATCGTATTCTGTTATTCATCTAGGTCTACAGCAAAAAAATATCGTCCACAAACCTGAGATTTGACAGTCTACTCCCGTTTCCTGTACTCCTCAATCATCCCAATTTAGTTTCCTTAAGATAATTTCTAGTACGGCGTAGAGGGGTTCGGGTGATAGGGGAACGCCTTGTCTGACTCCTTTTTCGGTGTTGAACATAGTAGTCTAGTTTTATTGTTTCTGTAAACTTTCCTACTGGTGCATATATATTTCTTATTTATGTTTTATTGTTTCAGAGCTCTCAATATGCTTGTGTGAATCACGGAATCAAACGCCTTTGAATGGTCGTTGAACGCTAACTACAACTCTTTATTATATTCCTTTGTATTTTCTAATATTTATGTACCGTGTGCATGTGCTCGATACCGAATATGACTTTCTAAAACCTGCCTATTTGTGGGGTTTATTTTCACCTAGTGTGCGGTATATTCTCTTCTGAATTATCTTCCTAAACAATTTGTAGATGTTATTTCCGATATACGTCATTGTACGTTTTAATAGACACTACACCATTTTTTGAGAAAGAAACCTTATTTTGTTTGCAAGACGAGAAGTCAGGTCAATATGAACTTTGTCACATAAGTTATGATTAGGTAATTTCGCTAGGGGTTTGTCCGTATATTGTGTACTTGGTAACCAAAGTTCTCTATTCTTAACATTTTGTTTTCATCAATATGAACAATATGACAACATACGGTACTTTTTAATACCCTTCGAAAAATATTACGACGTAATCAAATTCTTGAAATTCTGAAATGAAAGGTTGAACCTTGACCTACTAATGACATTATAAAATGATACAAAAAGTGATATTAAAACTCGATTAAGTTGTGCACGTTGACAAAATAGGACATACCACGTTTCCCCGACTTGACACCAATGGATTTTTTCACGTACTTTATGAGGACGCAATAACTGATAAGGAGAACATGAAAGATAGAGTCCGAGCTGCTTTCAATGGGTTATGTGCTAACTCTCAGGGACGCCACCAACAATAATATGTTAAAAAGAATTGAAGCTTGTTTAGCGGAAAACGGCAACGTTTTGAATAGTTACTGAAATAGAATTAAGCAGTTTTTTAAAATACTTTACGATTTTGAATTCATTTTAATGTTGTTTTATTGTAGGCTTATAATTTTATAAATACTAAATTAATTATAATGAAAACAGACCTAAGAAACTTGTTTAATAAAGTTGTGTTTATTCCAAATTGTTCAGTTGTTTTCAAACGCAACCTAGATTTGGCAATGTTTGCTATTTCTACTGTGATGTTTAAAAATCGATTTCAGTAGGTACAAGTACATTTTAGGTATAGGATATTGTACATAAAGTTGATTTAAAATTTTCCAAAAAATTGAGATATGTATTCATATGTTAGGGTTGCCATTTGAAAAAATCGACTTTAGTACTTTTCTCGAATTCAAGTTTGATCTTAAAATTTGAAAGCCTTGGATAACTTTTAGAAGAATTCTGTCGATGTGTCGATAATATGTTACCTTCACAACAATTTTCCGGGACAACTCTTTTCCAACGGTCAGAGGGGATAATTTATAACTAATTCAAAGTAACCGTGCAGCTGTCATTTTTGAATGAAAAAAATTAATATCTCTGAATGGCACATGGTAGGTATAGGGAAGGTAACATAAAAGTGATCTAGAATTTAATTAAGATTTCAAAAATGCTATAAAATAAGGCGTTCAATTTGAAATATAAAAGTTGACATTTCCGGTGTAACCGGAAGTAACCGAAAACTCAAAATATTTTAGTTCAGACGATCGTATCCAACAATTTAAGTCCAAAAATTTTCAATATGTCATTTTATTTGGTTCTCCATTTACTTCTAATGGCAGTTCATCGTGAGAGACCCTGTATAGTTCAAGTACGCCATTCGCATTTTCAAATATAAACTATAGCAGGAAAAAAGAATCGGCAAGTAATTTTCCAAAATATTACATTCACTAAAATATACTACATAAAGTAATGCATACGCAAAATACAATTGTAATTTGTTAGTTTGTTGACAATTAATTCTTTTGGGACATTCAACTTATTAATATTAATCCATATACATCAATTGCGTCTATTGTGAATTTATGTGTGCTTCTATCTAAAAGCAATAAAAGTATTAAGAAAGTAATTAATAATGTGTAAGATAAACTTCTTTCGGGGCCATTTTCCTTTTAGCGATATCAGTAGCCTTCCTGTGTTCAAAATTAGTGCATGTTTATGCCCCGAGGGTGACCGTTTAAAAAGCTCTAGGGCCGATAGGCCCGAGGGTATAAACATCAAGTAATGCCCGAGGTGCATACAAAATTTTATGTCCTAGAATGGTTTTGTTCCTCCGTTTGAAAAATATTAATAAAAATTTTGACGTTATCAAGTGACATGCGTATCTACGGAGTTAAATAACAATAGGTTTGTTTTGGTTCACAGTTCTAGAACTACTGCGCATGCGTATTTGCGTATTGGCGTTTTGGTTTCATCAGAACTGCGCATGCGTATTTGCGTATTGGCGTTTTGGTTTCATCAGAACTGATTCTAAATTTTCGACCCGATGTTTTGGTTAAATAAAGAATTCGTTCAGAATGATTCTAGACCAGTTCTAGCAGTTCCTACTCATCATCGAGTACCAATTCGGAATTATTAGTTCGAGCTTGCGCAGGTTAAACTTTAATCAGCTGTATTTGGTTTCAACGGTAATTCTTTTGCATCAAGATAGCTAATTCAAATGTATTAAAGCAATAAAAGTATTTTATCAAGCTAGAGAACTCAAGAGAACAAAAAAAATTAAATTTGTGTGGACACGTGATGGAATGCTCTACATGCGGAAAACCGACAACAGCAAGAACATAAAAATCAGGAACCTTGAAGACCTAGCACAAATAAACTAAAAAAACAACAAAAACAAACAAAAAATGACTATTAAGATCTACCTACACAACATCAGAAGCATCAAGGGCAAGATAAGTGAGTTGGAAGTGGCTACCAAAATGTATAATCCTGACTTAATTGCAATAACAGAGACTTGGCTAACCCCACAAGACGAACACCTGTACACGCTGACCAACTACAAGGCAGAATATCACTCTAGGGATGGAAAGATAGGAGGCGGAGTTGCCATCTTTGTTAAGGAAGGAATAGGTTACAAAATAGCACAAAAAGCAACCATACATAACGTCGAAATACTAAAACTGAAAATCCAGCAAAGCAAAACTGCAATATCAGTAATCTATAGACCACCAAATGTAACATTTCAAAATTTCAAAGACACACTGGAAAATAACATAATAAACAGACGAAAGCCTCACCTAATAGTCGGCGACTTCAACGTCGATCTTCTGCAAAAGAACAGTACCAGCAGGGAATATAGAAGAATAATGCAAGAAAACGGATATGAAATTGTCAACAAAATATCAAACAGATACATAACAAGAAGAAACGCACACGAAGGAGGATCAATCATTGACCACATAATCACCAACCAAATGTGCACAATACAGCTGAAGTAATCCAATGCGGAGTATCTGACCATAATCCATTGACAACTACACTCCACAACGGAAACAAGATCATACCACAATATGTAATCTGCAAGCACAAAAAAACCAACCACCATGAGATAAACCTATATATAAGAAGACTCCAACCTGACACTATCAGCGACTTCGAGACCCTATCAAAACGACTACAGAACATAATAGAAACGCATCAAATAACAATAAACATTAAAAGACAAAAGAAGAATGTCTGGATAAACGAGGAAGTACTACGCAGAATAAAAGAAAGAAATAAACTCTACAAGAGACACCAGAAAAATCCACACAATCATATAATAAAAGACCAATACCAGAAAATAAAAAAGGAGACGATGAACATGATAAGAACGACAAAAACGAAATTCTATCGAAGAATAATAGAAACACAGACAGACAACCCGGCAAAGATGTGGAGAACGATAAACTCAATGACAGGAAAAAAGCAAACGCATCAACAGATTTCGAACATGGAAAAGCAAGACGGATCTCTAACTAACTCTCCTGAGGAAATAGCAAATTTAATAAATGAGTACTTCATCTCCATTGGAAAGGTACTGGCAGAAAAGCAGACATAAAGACAAAACAAAACATCATCAACGACCACCACAACAACAACCACCACAAAGAAGTTAGAAACAGCAATTTTCCCAACCGCGACTGTTTCAGAGCTTTATGACATGATAAGCAAACTTAAAAACAACACATCGCCAGGTTTTGACAAAATAACGACAAGAATAATCAAAGACAACAGAACGACGCTAGCACCGATATTAGTTAAACTAATAAACTCAGTCCTAGAGGAAGGTGTATACCCAGTTTATCTCAAAACAACGATAATCAAGCCTATCTATAAATCAGGAAGCAAGATCAAGCCTGAGAATTACCGCCCTATAGCGTTGTTACCCACACTGAACAAAATACTAGAAAAAGCAATACAAGTAAGAATAACAAAACATCTAGAAGAAAATGACATAATATCCGATCACCAATATGCATATCAAAAGCACTCAGGAACAACATCTGCAGCGTACGATCTACTAAACGAAATAAAAACAAATCTTGATAGAGATGACATGGTTATTGGACTCTTCATAGATCTTAGAAATGCTTTCGATACGATCTCACAAGAGAAACTGATTGAAAAGCTGGATGCGATAGGAATAGCAGGAAAAAATCTGAATATAATAAAGACCTATGTATCTCAACGGAAGCAAACGACGCACATTGGTGACACTCACGGCGTACAACAAGAAAACAGCCAGTATAGAATTCCTCAAGGCGGAAAAATACCCCCGACCCTATTCATAATATATACAAATGACATGTCAGAACTAAAGTTAAATGGAAATCTATACGTATATGCAGACGACACTTGCCTCCTGTACTCAGCGAAAACAGCGCAACAGATGCAAAAACTCATAAATGAAGATATGAAGAAGTTAGAAGAATGGTTCTTCAACAATTTGCTAACTTCAACGAGCAGAAAACGGAGTATATTGCGTTTGGAAACAAATCCAGCAAAGGAGTGCAAATTAAAATCAACGGAGAACAGATTAAACAAGTCAAGGAAATAAAATACCTAGACCTAGTAATTCACGAAAGCCTCCAGTGGACATCACCCGTGATCAAACTAATTAAAACAAATTCACGTGTGAACCTCCAGACGACAGAAAAAGAACGGTATACCAAGCATTATTTGTAGCACAGAACACCTACCTGATAAACATCTGGGGAGACACAACCAAGAAAAGTACCCAGAAAATACAGACACAGCAGAATAAAGTGCTAAAAGCATTATACTCAATGGACAGACTCACACCAACTGCAGACCTATATAGAGCAACTGAAGAACTCAACATACCTAGATTATTTACATTAAATAACTTGACACTCTTACACAAAATGAAACACAAAGAGCTCAAGACAAACATCAAACTTGAAATAAACAGCGAGCACCACAACTACCCAACGAGCAGCAGTAAGCACATAAGAACTCAAAGATATAGAAGGTGAGACTAACACAAACTGATGACGAACACAATACAAAGATACAATAAACTACCAGACCACATACAAATACTACCAACACGTGCTTTTAAGATAAAGGTGAAGAACATACTAAAACAGGAAGACTAATTTAGCATAAAATAAGAATAACCAACACCCTCAATACCAACAGCCCGAGGACGGAATTTTTTCCTGGCCCCGAGGTGAAGCCCGAGGGAGAATAATCAGTGAGATGCAGCCGTGCGTGACGGGAGAGAATGAACATTATTTTGTTTCTTTATATTTTCTTACGCAATGTACATATAATGCATTTCAATAAATTAAATTTAAATTAAAAAAAGGTAATAATACCTAAATCCCTTTTTAAGAGATAAAAATCTTTTTGTAATGCCATTTTATACGTGCATGCTGTGTTTTACATAATGTTTCCTTAGATAAAGAAGATGAATATGAAACGCAAGAAATTACTGATGAACCTGTAATTGGAAACCCCAATGAAAATGTAGAAAAAATGCCGTAGGTGACAACTTCAGAAACAATTTAACCATTTTGTTATTTGAAAATAGCGGTCAACAATAAATTATATATTTCAATCAAAAGTTTTAACTTATTTTTATTACTTTACTTAATACAGACACATAAATATAACTTGTAGTAAGTTGTGATAGTTCACATACGGTTCATTTACAACAACAAAAAATAAATTTTCTTAAATAAGCAAAACAGATTTTGCTAATACTTTCTCAACAGTTGACACAATACAGACAATTAATTGTCAAACTTATAACCTTAATCGCCAATAATTGAATTGCCAGTGAAAGTACAGACAATTAATTGTCAAACTTATAACCTTAATCTCCAATAATTGACATTGATGACTTACAATAAATTTTAACTACGCTCGCACGTAACATGCTAGTTACAGGTCTTGTAATGTAATATACAATTAATGACAAATATTTGACTTATGACATATAACCATGGCAACCCTTAACGCCAGCGCGGGCGTTAAGAATCCTGCGACGCCGTCGCGGGCGTTAACAAGCAGTTTTTTCTACTCCTATTGAGGAATGCAATCATTATCTTGGTAATTTATGATAAGTAATAGTAACCATTCCCCATACACATGGCAAATATTTCATTCCTGCCTCCTCATACCCCACGAGTAGTGAAAAATATTTTTTCTACTTTGCATTCACAATGCACACATTGTAACACTGTTTTCGGTGTTACAATTAACAAATTGTAATATCGTTTTTAGTAACTTTTTTCTAAGATTGGTACACACTGATACAGTACACATTGATTGTTAATATCAAATGCGATATGTCAAACGTACAACACATAACCACACACTCCCTCTTTTTAATCGCTTGCTATCGCATACACTGCGAAATATCAATCTTCTATACATATATAAACATATGTGTAGCCTGCTATAGTATGTCCAAAGGATTGGGGCTTTCTTAGTTTTGCTGTGTTCATCAAAATACGCCAGCATGAGATTTCGGTGATGTTTGGCAACTCGGGTAAGTGATTGTCATAATTCTTTTCAACTAAACATCAAATCCCCTTTTCAGATATAATTCAAGGACCACATTTACTTTATAATAAGGTATTATACGAAGATCAAACCTACATCGTAGATATGAATGATTTTAATTCCTGCTGCGGGATTGTATATGTGCAATAAATGGTTTATTGTATATCAGCATACACGTAGGAAGCTATAGTACATTTAAAGTGTTGAGGATTTCTTAGTTTATGTAACGTATAAGTTTTCGGTAACATTTTGGAACGAATTCTGCATGGTTCAATACCGTACTTGTTTTTGTCCGTCGCTTTTGACTACGTCTTAAGCACAGTATAGAGAAACGCTATGCTATACAGTAGTCGCACTTCGGTCGAAAAGCATTGATTTCCATGACGCAAAAGATACCCTCGCGCAGCCTCGGTGCGCATAAATCTTCTCCACACGTATATGTCCAATTCGTGGACCAAAACTTTTGACACGTGTGTAGTCACCATATGTTGTATTCCCAGACGGCTGCGCACAGAGGCTGCGCGGGTTCCGTTTTGCTTCATGAATTTGCCGGAGTGCGACTACTGCTTAGCGTAGCGTTTCTCTATACTGTGGTCTTAAGTCTGGTTGTGTGCAACGAACTTGTATTACCTCTATCACATGTATTTTACTAAGTGCAACTCATTCTAATAAATTATTACACCGAAATTACAATTTAGTTTCAATTATATGTGCGTGTAAACTGGTATAAGCCAGTGGTACTAGGTAGAAACTGCTAGTAAACGTTAACTATTAACTATTCTTTGAAGTAACTAATCAGTTACCGCCAAACACGTCTATCCTGATTATTATAATATGAAACCGCTATTTTAAAGGTAACTTTTTAGGTTATGTTTCATGATTTTATCACAGTTGGGTTTACACTGTTGCCCCAAGCTCCATTATGATCAGTGTTGCCAACAGTGGTTACCTGCACACCACTAGATTGCCAGTATATCCCACTAGAAAACCACTAGATTTCGAATTTAACCTACCAAAAAAACACTAGTTTTGTGTTTTTGTACTACCGGAACAAATTTTGATAAATAAGAGATGTAACGTACTTACTAATATTGCTTTAATAAAAATGTAACAAATATTCATACAGAATAGACAAAATAGAAATATGTATATCTAATGAAAATAATAACAAAAAAATCATTGCACGTAAATACAAACATTTAAAATATTTGATGTGAATAATAGAAGTTGAAAACAAGTAAAAAAAGAAAAGTATTCACTGTCATTAGTCATTAAGATGGAAAACTGGTCATTGAGGCTCCCGTCTCAACTCAAATAGCAAACTGGACCAAACCTCTCTCCAAAGCTTCGAAATAAAAAAAAATCACCAGATGTAGATGGCGCTACTATATAAACATGTCTGCTTTTGTTTCGTGTTTATTACATTTGACGTATGGTATAACCAAAAGAAATTAATGTATTGTATTATTTGTACAAATATTCAAACTGTAAGTGTTTGAGTTTTCTAGTCGATGATATAGTACTTTCAGAATCGTCGCTATTGTTAACATGGTTTCCAACTTATTAAAAACACGCACTACAATACTCCAATGTGCAATTATAGTTAACATTTGTTATATTTTATAATGTATTACACCAGTCAATGATCAGATGCAACTGTCATCGCATTTCTATATTTGTAGTCCACACCAAAATTTGCATAAATAATTTTGATAAATATTGAAATTCCTTTCCGATGGCAAAAATTGTAAATAAAATCACCGTTTTATCTAACCACTAGAATTCCCACTGTCCCACCAGACACGATTTTCTCCCACTAGACCGGAGGTCCAAACCACCAGATCTAGTGGTAAAACCACCAGATTGGCAACACTGATTATGATCATAGTTGCGACCTCACTGATTATTTATTAAAACTTGTAGACTAAAGTAGAGTAAAATTATTCACAATTAGATTTTGTCATGATTTTATCCAAACCTTACGCATTTGACAGTTAGTACAGTACTGCCACCTGGTAGCATAGTTTAATCATAATAAGTTAGGTCAACCCCAAGGTCAACCCGGCAACTATTTGGGGAAGATTCTGAGGGCGCATGCGTGACATCAGCCTGTGTTCACCATTTTCCCGTAAGATGGCGCTAGCTTTTTCTGCTTGCATGTTTTGTGCTCAAACACAATATTAGTGAATTTCGCACTCAATTATCGAGACGGAATCTTTAAAACGGCATTACATCGAATATCACAATTTTTAAGGTATTTATTTCATATCTGAATTGTGCTGGCGTTCTGGTAGTGGCGCCATCCAGTATCATTTTCACGAACCAAATCCAGAAGGGCGACACTGAATTATCGAGAGAAAATATTTAAACCCGTGTTACAACGTCATTCACAATATTAGAGGAATTTATATCATAATTGAATGAAAAATCACTTTATTCTCAATCAATTCAATTTTAATGTTTTTAAACGCTGTCGTTTTATGTGGCGCCATCTAGTAACCTTTACCGAACCAAGGCTGAACTCTATCACGTGACTTCTGAAAAGTTGGGACGCCGACATCAAAGGAGCCGACACCTTACGCTTCTACTTGTATATACCTATACGTTGCTGGTAGTGTGGATTGTGTGGAACCTGCAAAATACCCTAGACTCTAATTTAGCGCAAAATAGTAACCAATATTAAGTCGATTTGTTCAAATGGCAACCCTAACATATTAATACATTTCTCAATTCTATGGGCATTTGACAGTTAGTACAGTACTGCCACCTGGTAGTGTGGATTGTGTGGAACCTGCAAAATACCCTAGACTCTAATTTAGCGCAAAATAGTAACCAATATTACTAAATTTGTATAAAATTAATGACGCAAAGTAGAAAAAATAGTATATTACACTCGTTTTATAAGACGTATTGGCGCACTCGTTCCATTTGGGCACTCCTCGCTACGCTCGTCGTGCCCAAAACATCTCGTGCGCCAATATGACGTCTTATAAAACTTGTATAATAATATACTATTATTCCTCACGGCTTTAGAGCCAATCATAACTCTGGATTTTTCATTTCCATATGGTTTTGATACACTGCTTAGCGACATTGTCAAGGCATTGACAACGTCGCTAAGTGACAAGCGCACTAAACAATTTTAATCTGTCAAAATCCTGTAAACCGTCATAGTGACATACAGCCGTCCCTATATGCACAAAAATTAATTTATAAAATTTCGTTGCATGGTCGTAGAAAAAGTATAGTATTCCATTCGCAAGTAATGGCAATTTCTCACTCGAACGTTTTGCAGCACACGCCTACGGCTCGTGCTGCAAACTTCGTTCTCGTGAGAAATTGCTTACATTACTTGCTCATAGAATAATATACTATTTGCCCCGGTATCGAAGATGAAAAATGTCACTTATATCATGTAGGTAATAAAAATAATTGACGTGGCGTTGCTGTTCAGGGAGACGGTGAAGCCGCTGTATCCTCGGATGTTACCAAGGTAACAACAGTCCAAAACAATACGGTGACACTTTTTAAACTGATAGCGTCGATTTTTGAAATAGCGGCACCGTATTCTTTCGAACGGACATTTCGTTGGTAACATTATTTCCTACAGTGTGAACTGGGAAATAAAGCAAAATTGACGTGACGTTGCCTATCAATGACGTGACGTGAGGTTCCATATAGTGCGATTAGACTTTTCGAGGTTCCCAAACAGCCGCTGTCGCAATTCTTCGGAGCAGGTCAAAAAATTTATGTTTTAAAAATAAATTGTATTAAGTAGAATGATCTTACCTGATTTCTAAACATGTTAGCCTGAGTTACAATGATGACTATTAAGTTTCCTATTGCTACGGACATGTACCATGCAGCAATAGTAACAGTTTTCATGGTTTTCGGTGCCTAAAATTATAACCTTTATTATAATATATGGTTTGGGTACTCATATGCTCGGTATACTTGCGTGAACGAAAATTCCAGACCTGCTATTCCAAACATAATTTCAGCGATAGAGATGAGAAAGTATTGCGGTAGCAACCATAGAATACTGATGTTATTAGGCGGCGATATAGTGTATAATTTTGAGAACTAAAATGCATTTATAAAATTAGCCTTCACATACAATGAAGTATAGAAACATGAGAAATAATCTAAAACGGTTTGTTATTTAAAAAAAAATCTCGATCACGTCGATAGTTAATTAACAAAATACACATTTCTGTGTAAAATTAGACTTCCGATATTCAATTGTTACTGAATTTTGACGGCATAGACCTTTTTAAATGGCAACCACATATTTTCTTAATTATTGGGGTATATCTTTTAATTGTCATAATGGTTGCGGAAATATTTTATGGGCTTACATAAGAAAAATTACGAGAAAAAGACAAAACATCATGAAAATGTATTTTTGCTAGAATTATTTACGATAAATATTTACGAGGTCAAAAAGCGCTAATTGGTAATTGTTACAATGTTGCGGCAGCTGAGGCCAGTGTGTTAATTACCTCAAAAGGGTCTGATATAAACATTTGCACTTTTTCGTCAAATTCATAAAGTTTGTTCCACTAATGTTTTGAAACCTGAGAGTGGTGTGCGGGTGCTTCCATAAAGAAAATATGATAATAATCTGACGTGATATGCAATTTTCAAGCCCGGATACGTTTTCATCATAAAGAAATCTGCCGAAAACGCCTATTCCCCTTCTACTCACACACAAAACTTATCAAAATGTCTAAAATTTCCATTTCTCAAAATATTGCATATGAAATATCCTAAAATGTGTTTACTACTTTGCGCGGTCACTGTATAGGCCAGACAATAGGTAGTTGACATAGCGTGACATACTCATTTGTCAATAACAATTCTTATTTCTCAATAATGTAAATTTGACCACGGCCAGCCAACGCTTGATCCGCCATATTCTTATGATAGGAAAAATATGTTAATACCAACAACAAAATAAACAAAACAATCCTCAAAAATTTGACAAATAGATCTAAGGTCTAAGGTTTTCTTGTGTATAAGCTACCTCAAATGAGATATTTGAAAACATGTTTTTATGCGGTATATTCACAAGGTGGCGGAACAAGCGACGGTCGGCCGAGGTCGGAAATTTAGTATGACGTTCAGGATATAGAACAAATCTAGTCTACAATCTATAAATTTCAAAATAATATTTTATTAAGGACCCTGTTATGAGCTTGGAACCGTTATTAGCCTGGAGCCTGGACTATTTTGGAATATTTTTGCAATATTTTGAACAAGCCATTATCTATAGTAATTCTTCACGATTGAAATTAGGAGCTGTAATTAAAAAAATAAAGCACAATCAATAATACGTTAATAATATAAATAGGGCAGGCAAATTAACTGATTTTGAAGCCATAACCAATATTAATTGTAGACAGGACTTTTAAAATGGTGCAGAAGCTTATATATATAATAAATTATATATAAAATAAATTCAAATATTAGGAATTTTTGGTCTAGGGCGAAATAAGGTAACTCCTTTTTTCTATGTTCTAATTTTCGCTTTATTATAAAAGCTTCATCAGGAACAGGCTAAAAGAAACAAAAGTCCTGACTTCTAACAGTAATGAACAATGAAATAAAAACTTACAAACAGAGTTCTGCGAAGTTGGCACGTACAAAGAAATCATTTACACCGACGAAGAGGCCCAGCACAAAACACATTTACAAGCTCACAAGGTAAAAACATCTCCACAATTACGTCAAAATAATTTAACACTAAACAGATCGACATGTCTCCATTTTTACAAGGAAAAGCTATGACAACACACATGAAGTTTCAGCGAAAACTCACCAATGCAAACTAGCAGGGGTGCCAACGTCAGCACAAACCGAAACACGTGAACTTTTTAAAATTGTAGTTGATTAGAAAAGAATAGATACTGCTTAATTGACTAGTGTCTGATTGAAAGTTCAAACACTCCGCAATGTTACGTTGGATGTAAAACATTTCTAAAAACAATCGTGATTTGTAGTTATTTTCACGGACAATGACCTCAGTTTGTTCAAAATTCATAACATGGTTGCTATCAGCGGTATGCAAAGCGACTGCGCAGTTCTTCTTTTTCAATTTTGTGTCGCTTTTATGCAGTGCCAACTGTGATTTAAGCCATTGGCTAGTATGGCCATAATATTTTAAGGAACAGCCTCCACAGGGAATGCAATATATAATGTTAGATTGCAGAGGCTGCGGGGTTTTATCTTTTGTGTTGGAAAAAATGCCACCAATAGTTTTGTTATTACTCAAAATAACACGAAAAGCGTCATTCCTAAAAATATTGACTAGCTTAGTGGACAAATTAGTAACCAGAGTAAGCTTTTTGTATATCACAATGGGCCTGCAACAACCGTCATCCGTAGCATGCTCATTAAAAGGCGTGTTGTAAATGAGCTGAACTAAAGATTTTGGGTACCCGTTATTGCAGAACATGTTGCTTAACTTTATGAGGTTCCCGCCCACAAGAGAGACGTCGCTGATGCGTACTACCCTATTCCTCATCGCCAACACAGTATTTATTTTCTGGTTGATGGTCATGATGTCATGAGTCAAGATGAGGGATACAACATTAGAGATACTTTCGAATTTTGCAGTATGATGGAAAATAGAACTCTCCCTCCTAACCATGTCCTTGTGTCTCTTGATGTGGTCTCTCTGTATACTAACATACCACTGGAATTGGTATTGATTACCATTGAGAATAGTTGGGGATTCACTGGTGCCTGTTGCTCTGTTCCTCAAAAGTTGTTTTTGGAACTGGTGAGGTTCGCGTACACTAATTGCTATTTTACCTTTCAAGATAGGTTCTATAAGCAAATTTTTGGAACACCTATGGGTTCCCCACTGAGTCCAATATTGGCTCAGCTTGTCATGGATTGCCTCTTGAAAGATTGTGTTGGGAGACTTTCCTTTGTTCTGCCTTTCCTTTTCAAATATGTGGATGACATCATATGTGCTGTCCCTAGTGACAAAGTGGAAGAAATTTTAACTATCTTTAACAGCTTTAATCCGCACTTACAATTCACTGTTGAGAAGGAGGCAGACTATGGGGTCCCCTTTCTGGACACAATGGTGATACGTGAACCCACATCCAACCGTATTATTTTGGACTGGTATATGAAACCCACTGCCTCGGGCAGATACATTAATTTTTATTCTAGCCACTCCATCAACCAGAAAATAAATACTGTGTTGGCGATGAGGAATAGGGTAGTACGCATCAGCGACGTCTCTCTTGTGGGCGGGAACCTCATAAAGTTAAGCAACATGTTCTGCAATAACGGGTACCCAAAATCTTTAGTTCAGAGGCTCATTTACAACACGCCTTTTAATGAGCATGCTACGGATGACGGTTGTTGCAGGCCCATTGTGATATACAAAAAGCTTACTCTGGTTACTAATTTGTCCACTAAGCTAGTCAATATTTTTAGGAATGACGCTTTTCGTGTTATTTTGACTAATAACAAAACTATTGGTGGCATTTTTTCCAACACAAAAGATAAAACCCCGCAGCCTCTGCAATCTAACATTATATATTGCATTCCCTGTGGAGGCTGTTCCTTAAAATATTATGGCCATACTAGCCAATGGCTTAAATCACGGTTGGCACTGCATAAAAGCGACACAAAATTGAAAAAGAAGAACTGCGCAGTCGCTTTGCATACCGCTGATAGCAACCATGTTATGAATTTTGAACAAACTGAGGTCTTTTTGTCACACGATTATTCGAATGAATAAATAACCTCCATATGAACTTCAAGAGTTGTTTTTATTTATATAAACTGAGGTCATTGTCCGTGAAAATAACTACAAATCACGATTGTTTTTAGAAATGTTTTACATCCAACGTAACATTGCCGAGTGTTTGAACTTTAAATCAGACACTAGTCAATTAAGCAGTATCTATTCTTTTCTAATCAACTACAATTTTAAAAAGTTCACGTGAGTCGGTTTGTGCTGACGTTGGCACCCCTGCTAGTTTGCATTGATGAGTTTTCGCTGAAACTTCATGTGTGTTGTCATAGCTTTTCCTTGTAAAAATGGAGACATGTCGATCTGTTTAGTGTTAAATTATTTTGACGTAATTGTGGAGATGTTTTTACCTTGTGAGCTTGTAACTGTGTTTTGTGCTGGGCCTCTTCGTCGGTGTAAATGATTTCTTTGTACGTGCCAACTTCGCAGAACTCTGTAAGTTTTTATTTCATTGTTCATTACTGTTAGAAGTCAGGACTTTTGTTTCTTTTAGCCTGTTCCTGATGAAGCTTTTATAATAAAGCGAAAATTAGAACATAGAAAAAAGGAGTTACCTTATTTCGCCCTAGACCAAAAATTCCTAACATTTGAATTTATTTTATATTGCATATACATATATGGTCGTTGCTGCCTCTAATTGTTATATATATATATATATATAATCGATATCCTTTTCTACCTTGTTAGGTGTAAAGGTATAAAGTTTTACATGTTTACACATTTCTTTTTATTTCATTTTTGTGCACAAACTTCCGCCACTCCACCCTATGCTTCGCCAAGCCGACTGCATCCCTCCACTCCACACCTCTCTCCCTCAGTGTGTCTGCTATTGTTTGGTCCCACTTCTTACTTGGTCTTCCTCTCGCCCTCCTTCCAAGTGCCTTCGCCTCCCAGATGTTCTTTACTGTTCTATCACCGTTCATTCTGATCAGGTGTCCAAACAATCTCAGTTGTTGGTTCTTTATCTGTTCGGCAATCGGTTCCATTCCGAACTCCTCTCGTATCCTCTCGCTTCTCACTTTGTCCATAATTGTCACTCCCTTCACTCTCCTTAGATATTTCATTTCCATCGCTTGTACTCTACTTGACATACTCTTATTCAATACCCAGCTTTCGCTCCCGTAAGTTGAGTGCATGGTAAGTTTTTGTTGCGCTGTTTATTCTGTCCATCACCTCTTCATCCATTCTTCCGTTTCCCTGAATTTTGACACCTAGGTATTTGAAGGTTTCTACGTGTTCCAGCTTTTGTCCATAAATTTCCATGTCCATCTTTCTCTCGCCATTTCCAATCATCATAACTTTTGTCTTGTCGGTGTTTATCTTCATTTTTCTTTTACTCAGTTCTTCTTTCCATATTTCTAGATTCTTCCTCAGGTGCATTCTCCCTCCGCGCATATCATAAGATCATCTGCGAATGCGCATTCTCCTATTTTTACAGGTCTCAAATTTCTGTATCCCACGTTGATCTTGCGGGCTTTCTGTTTTACCTTCTTTATCACATCATCCATGGTTGATATAAATAGAGTCGGGCTGAGCACCCCTCCTTGTTTTAATCCCTCCTCTACTGGAAAGGAATCTGATTGTGCATTATGCGTTCGGACGTAATTGTAATTGCTCTTATACACGGATTCTATTGCTTTCCTCAGTTTTGCACTGACACCTCTTGTTTCTAGGTTTTCCCATATCATTTTCCTAGGTATATTGTCAAATGCCTTTTCTAGGTCTATAAAGGCCAAGCACACTTCCCTTTTTTTGTTAACCTTCTCCATGAGTTGCTTGATTGAGAATATATGATCTTGAGTACTTCGGCCTTTTCTAAATCCACTTTGTGCCTCGTCCAGTGTTGGCTCAATTTCTTCGCTAAGTCTTTTTTCCAATATTCCTTCATAAATTTTGGCCACTACGCTGAGCAGGGTTATGCCTCTATAATTACTGCAAATTCTCGAGTCACCCTTCTTGTATATTGGCATGATTATTCCTATTTTTCAATCTTCTGGGATCTCCTCAGTTGACCATACAATATTCACAATTCTTGTCAGTGTTTGAATGCCTCTCTGTCCTAAATTTTTTATCATTTCCGGTGTGATCTGGTCGTGTCCTGCTGCCTTGCCATTCTTCGTCCTCCTTATCATCTGTCTTATTTCATCTTCACATATGTCTCCGTGTTCTTGTGTTTTCATTGCTTGTTCGCCCCTTCGCTGCTCCACACTCGCAGTTTC
Source organism: Melinopterus prodromus (assembly GCA_964023965.1). NCBI lineage: Eukaryota > Metazoa > Arthropoda > Insecta > Coleoptera > Scarabaeidae > Melinopterus > Melinopterus prodromus. The sequence goes on along the minus strand of OZ030390.1, from coordinate 41,615,998 downwards.
CCTGTTTGGGTTAAGCAACTCGTGGAAATATTCACGCCACCTATTCATATGTCTCCCTCCTCGGTCAATATTCTGTTCTCGCTGTTCTTTATTTGGTGTATCACACTTTTCCTGTCTTTTCTCATGTTCTTTAAGGCCTTGTAAAATAGTCTCTGGTTTGCTTTGCTGTCCTCCTCCATTTTTTTACCGAACTCCTCCCAGGATGCTTTCTTAGCTTGTACGATCATTTCTTTGGCCCTTCCTCTCTGCTCCTTGTATTTAGTGTATTTTTCGTTTGATCCGTCTGTAAGGTAGTTTCCATCTTAGCTTTTTCAGTTTAACCTGTTCGTGTATCTGTTTGTTCCACCATCTGCTCTGTTTTCTATTCTTGTTTATTCTGATCGTTCCACATGTTGCCTTGGCTGTGCTTATTATTATTTCTTTAAGAGCCCTCCAAATATCCTCCAAACTCTCTTCAAGCCAGCCCTCGTGCATCTCGGTTATTTTTCCCTCTACTTCATCTCTGTACCTCGTTGCTGTGTCATTTACGGCTAGTTTGTAAGTTTTTATAGCTTCTTTTGTTTTTATCGTCCCTTTGGGTATCTTTGTAGGCCGTTTGTGTGTTCGTATCTTTATTTTTGCCAGTACCAAGTAGTGGTCACTGTATATATCATAACCCCTTTTTACACTCACATCCAGCACTTCCGCTCTATTTATTTTATCTATCAGTATGTAGTCTATAAGAGATTTTTCATTTCTACTCTTGGCCTCTCTCGTGTACTTGTGAATGTCTTTGTGCTGATAGAAAGTGTTTGCAACTATCAGGTTATTTTCAGTGCAAAAGTCAATCAGTCTTTGCCCGTTATTATTTTTGACTTCTTCGCCGAATCGACCTATAACTTTATTTGTTTCATTTATTCCTTTACCCACTCTAGCATTTAGGTCACCCAGGATTATAATTCTGCCTGTTGCACATTCTGTAGTTTCAGTTAGTTTTTCCCAGAACTGGATTTTGACTTCCGATCTCATATCTTCATTTGGTCCGTATGCAATCACTATATTTGTTTTCCTATCCTTCTCCCACTGCATCTCTATCATCATAATCCTTTCCGACACACATTCCCATTTGTTTAGGTATCCAATATTTTCCTTTTTGATTATGCATCCAACTCCCTCCTTTGCCCTACCTTCTTGTTTTACACCACTGTATATCATTAGATGTCCCTCCTCTGTTTCCACTTCACCCCTTCCCTTTCTCTTTGTCTCACACAGGCCCAATATGTCTAGTCTTGCATTATCAAATTCTTTAATCAGTTCTCGTTCTTTTCCTTGTAGCCCTCTAATATTCCACACCGCCATCCTCAATACTTCCACATCGTTGTCCTTTTTCATTGCAGAAGCTTATAGTGAACGTAAAAAAACAAGTGCTGCAGGGGGCGGTATAGTGTTTATTTAAGAGGGCAAAAATGAGTGCAACACATATTGCGTCTTCTAAAATGTACTATATAACGTTGTAGATCATAAAATCTACAACAGTCATAAAGGTAACTTTTTACTATGACCTCAAATAATCCGAGAACATGGGAATGCTTGTTGATTCTAAGACAAAAATTGATAATTTTGCTTGCTTATGTGAAGCTTTATTATTCTGATTTAATGTATATAGCATTACTGTAAAAATAAAGTTTCGGGTCAAACAATGAAAGACTTCTTTTGTATTATTTTCCGTACAATTGAATGGTGTAATTGGTTTATCAATTTTCTTAAAAATTTAGACAAACTATGAACAATTACTGAACAATTCATTGTTGAAAACGTCATGTGATATTTTACATTTTTGAGCATGTTATTTATTATTATTATTTTTTTATTATTGTATCAAAAAGTGCATGTAAAAAGAAAAAATCTGATGTGGCCAGGCACATAACTTTATCATACAATATATAAAATTAATAGTTTAGCTGCATGAGAATCTATTTTATTGATATCAGTCGTGTCTGCATTAAAATAAAACTAGTTAGCCAGGATTTAACAGATAACTAAATAATTAAATAAATAAATAATACCGGAAACTTCGGGCTATCCAAATTCTGTAACACGACCTGCGGCTGTCCTACGAAGTAAAATATAACTAGGTATTATCTTTGACAGGAAGCTGCCATGGAATAACCATTGAACCAACAGAGTTAAAAAAGCTTTCGGTCAGTGTAGGAGAGACATGGGACGTACCTGCGGCCTCGCGCACGCTTTGGATTTACACGGCAATTATTAAACCCATGCTCACATGCAGAGCGGTAGCACGGTGGCCCAGAGTCAAGCTGGCCTCCAGGATCACCAAACAACCGAATTCAAGAATGGCTAGGCTAAGCGTCACTGGTGCAATGAATTTAGCCCCCACTGCTCCGATGGAAAAAGTGTTATACCTGCCACCTGTTAAGATCTTCGCAGAAGAAGTGGCCCTAGCATCGCTATCCAGACACCGTACAATGGAGTACTTTTTTTAAGGGCGAAGGGGCTCAGGAAGAACCCACCTCCTCCCCGCTGCCTGGTATAGTCGTGAGGCATTCTGCAGTGCAGGGGCATCTTCCTTATTACCACAACAACAATTTGAGTATAAAAAATCTGGGTACCTGCGCTCGTATTTTCTAGCAAATTTATTTTTTTTAAGAAATACAGCCAAACTCAGCCGGTGCACCTTAACACCTTAACCGGTATACATAAATTACCCTTAAAAGCAAACATATCAACTACCTACTTAGCTACCCTACAAGTGTCTATGCACTTTACCCTACCGATAAACTTCCTTTTCTGCTTGAATATCTTACCGTCGATAACCTTTTTCCATCTATACCTCCATGGGCTTGGTGGGCCTGGGGTGTCCGTCACCACCGGAGCGACGTCACATCTTGTCTTCACATCCCGAAGATGTTGTGGCTGAAGCACCAACAGGCGACATTGGGCACCCCCCTTATGGTCTCCTTTTGAGTGTTTTTTCCAATGAGTACCCATCTTACTCCTTGGCTATACCGTACTGATGAGGACTAACAGTCCGAAACACGTGTCTACGGTTGCTTCTACGTATGACGGAATTGCCCGATAAACTTCCTTTTCTGCTTTACCCTACCTACAGCCGTCCTCGCGCACTCACTGGGACACATCCTAACCTAGTTTTCCCAAGCAGCTGTTTTTCCTGCGGTTCCTCCCCAGACTCCGGTGTATCCAGAAGTCCGTGGTCTGGTATTTCCAGGACGCTTTTCTTTCATGCTGCGGTTTTCCGGGAGCATTCCCGTGCCGGTTTTCCGGTCGCTTTGATCCCTAAGGGGCGCGAGGTTCTCTCTCTCCTCGCCTGTCTTTCTCGTCCTTTCGTCGGAGTATCGTTCCTATGCTACAGGTAATCTGTTCCCATGATTCCGATCTTTGCAGCTATCTCCGTACATTCCTCCCGCACTGAGGTCATCCCCGAATGGCACTCCCTCCTATAGACCTCCCAGCGGGTACATGCAAATAGCGTGTCCTCTTCCTCCCCACAAAGTCTGCATTCTGGGCCGTCCCTCCTCTTTAATTTGTAGAGGTAGGCCCCAAAGTATCCGTGCCCAGTTAGGGCTTGGGTGAGCTCGTAGGCCACGTCTCAGTGCTTCCTACTCGTCCAGTCATCCAGATCCGGTATCAGTCGGTGCGTCCACCGACCGTTGTTGTCCTCGTCCTCATTCTTTCTGCCAGGCTTCCATCGTGCGTCGGCGATGTTCTTGTCTCGAGGTGCCATCCTGTCCGCGTCCGTCATGCATCCTCCGTCTTTCGACTGCTTTCAGGTGCACCGGCACCATTGACGCTACCACCAAAGCAGCGCCCGTCAACACTGTTCTGTATGCCGATGTGACACCGACCGTGGCCCTTCGCTGTATTCGCAGGAGCCTTTGTTTCCGGTTTTCCAGCTGTATGTGGTCAGCCCAGACGAGCGCTGCATATAGCATCACTCTTCGGCCGACGGTCCATCCATTTTAAGCATGAGTCTTAGCAGACCCCCGGTGGTTCTCTCCGCTCTGGCTGCCACCTCCTCGACGTGCACCAAAGCCAAAGCCTGCTTCTTCGCAGGCTTTGGAGAGAGCCGCTTCGCATGCTTCCACATTGGCCAACCCTCCTGGCGTCTCCATTGCGTCCTCGAAGGCGTCTCTAAACTTTGCGCGGCCCATTTCTTAACGTTATACCGCCGTGGCATTTCATTGCGCCCCTCTCTTTTCGCGACGACCAAGTCCCTCAGTCTATACTCAATGTACATGTGGTCGCTGAGGGTTTCCTCTTCGACTACACTCCATCCGTCGATCTTCCTGGCTACCCTGTCAGTGGCAAACGTCAATCACCGATCCTTCTCCTCCCCTCCTTCTAAAGGTGTTTAAGTCTCCCTCATTCAGGGGTATACAATGGGGTATACAACGGGGTCCTGGGACAGACATGTTCGTGGCAAGAGGATCGAACTATGGAGGAAGGTCACCAAGGATAAGACCTTTCTGGAGTATCCTACAGATTACATCCCTCTCCGCAGTTTTCAGTAAACCATATCTAATCCACACCACGGTCCTTAAGGCTGATCTCAGCGGCAGCCGGAAGATCTACTCGGATGGGGCTCTAACAGACCGAACGGTACATGTGCTGGCATCTTCTCGCACGACTTCGAGGTTCGTCGGTCGCTCCCGCTTGATAAATTCACTTCTGCGACACACGCCTAACTTTTCTCCATATAAACAGCCTCAGACATCATTAGTCAATCTAACAAGTCAGGCAAAAAAAGTAATATTCACCGACAGTAGACAATCCATTCTGGCTCTTGAGCGGTGTCGTTTCACATCGGAGCTCGTATTGAATTGTCACACCGATGTACGGGATATAATCGCAATCGGTATATCGCCTCGGTGCATCGTTCTCCGAGGCTCCAGTACGATTCTGGTTTTAGGACGATATCTAATTACATTGCGGTGAATAGGAGCGGCCACACTGGTGCCGTACACAGGTACTTGCTCTAGCGAATGCGTTTGGTACATCGCAGCGATAGGTAATAAAAGTAGCCATGGCCTTTTGAACATGAAGTTCTACTTTTGCCAGTAGCTCTTGATAAAGATGAAGAGAGAGATGAACCCCTGTAAGTACTGAATTGCTGTATAGTACATAAAATCTATTGTTGACTCTATGTTCATATCATATCGGGTCATCAAATTGAGGCGTCTATGAAAAAAATACTGTTTTCCGCTAAACGCAAACCAATACTTACTTCCACTTTTGGCGCAAAACAAATTCATACGCTAGCGTATTCATTGGTAGCATGGTTGTTATGTTTAAAACACTTTCTTTTAAAACATTGTATTAAACATGATTTAAAACAAATATTTTATTTTAAACTAGTTTAAACAGTTTATTTTAAATGTTTAAAACACTTTGTTTTAAAACATTGTTTTAAAAATATTTTAAAACAAATATTTTGGTTTCCTCCAAGATGCGAAAATGTCGTTTGCGCGTCGCTATGGAGACACGAAAGATGCTATTTGCCAGCCAGCCCCAGCCCGGCCTGTAATGAACACTTTTCTGGGCTAGGCAGGAAAATGCAATAACTCTGTCCATTAAAAACATTTTTCGATTCGGTTTGCTGTTTGTGATTAAAACGCCAACAGATTTTATTTGTCAAAAGCCAGTATGTCAGAGATTAGTTTTTAGAAACGGGTGATTTTATTACGATATTGTTGTGTAGGATAAAACATTATGTGTGCGCCACGCCCAGAAAGTGATTTCCGGGCCTCAAGAAGTGCCCAGGCTCGCTACGCTCGCCTGTGCAACTCTTCTCTCGCCCGAAAAAGAGCCACTTTCTCGGCTTGGTACACAATATACTATGTTTTAAACATGGTTAAAAGAGTTTTTTTATGTTCAAAACACTTTTTTAAAACATTGTTTTAAAACAAATAATTTGTTTTAAACTATTTTGTTTTAAACAGGTTGTTTATATGGTGCTTTTCAATCATGTTTTAATCTACCGATATTTGACCAGTTTTTGTTGTTTTTCATAAAATAATACTATACAATATCAGTGGTAGCAAGTAAAATAAGGAATGAAAAGACGCCGATTAAAATGCTTACAAATAAAATAATTGCACAATTTAAAACATGTTTAAAACAAGTTTTGTTCCTTGATTAAAACGTTTATTTTGTGTGTGTGTGTGTGTAATTTAAAACATATTTTATTTCATGTTTAAAACATTTTTGCAAGGTGTTTAAAAACATTGTCTCGTTAAAAAACATCATTTTATAAAAAAAACTGTTTAAAATAAGAAAACGTTTTGTATAACAACCCTGATTGGCAGGCGTTTATCCAAACTCAGTCGGTAAATGGTGCGCGCGGCGTTCGCTATGCAATAATATAATATTTATCTATATAAAGCGTCCGTTTAGCAGCCCTCACCAGCCAAGGAAATAAGCTGCTGCTTCCTCTACCACCTGTTGAAGGTTTGTGCTTTGATTCTTCATCATTTTTTACGGCAGCTAATAGCCGGGAGCGGTCGAAGGATGGTAAAACTTCGTAGTGTGATGGAAACATGTAACTGTCGTGTATCGCGATCCTATTTTTATATAGAAACATTTAGGCTGTCGCGTATCGCTAGACGCAGTCCTGTAGTATTCTTATACAAATTTCTTATTAAATACATATCTTATTTATTTATTGAAAGTTCTTTGTTTTTATGATTATGATTTTTGAGAAGAGTACTCTACTTCAATCCTGCATTTTTTGCGATATATAATATACATGAACTATCTATTTTGAACTGTTTTTTCATGAATAATAAAAAAATGTAAAGAATTACTAATAAATATTGTAATGGCGCCGGCTGTTACGACATTCAACCGGCATTCAACTATATTAGCCACGTACATAGTGGGGGTGGGGAATTTGGAAACGATTTGGATGCCCGTGGCGGTATAGTAGGCCATAAGAACTTTCCTCGAAAAAGCGGTTTGATCGACTACGTTATTTCTGTCAGCAGATGGCATCAATTGACTATTTAGCAAAATGTGTTTCATTTTTCTTATAAGCCATGACTACAATAAAGCAAGTGAATATCAAATCCACAAATTTTGGATAATTTTCCGAAATATTCCCCTTCTTTTTACTGATTCATTACATTGCCATCGGAAATCTGTTTACGTGCAAAATTTTCCACTATTTCTTTTATTGATTCATGCACTGTCACCGGAAATCTGTCCACATAGAAAATTTCAACTAGATTGAACAAATTTTCCTAATTTATTGATTCATGCATTGTCACCGTAAATTTGGTCGATTGGACATTGCCAAGTATGTAAAGTATCGATTCCAAGGTTTGATCGTAACAAACAACAAGAGAAGTTAATAAAGCGTAGAAATCATTAAATTCATTGATTTTTATGATGGAGCTTTTGGTGCGTTTTCTCAAGAACTAACAATACAAAAAACGAAAAAATTTAGGTAAGTTATGCAAAAAATATGGCAACAATTATTATCAATTTAAAACTATCTTTTCAAGGTATTTTTTATTTTATTCTAAATTAAGATACATACATATTTCTTTGTTATACAGGGTGTTATAGGGTATACAGTTATACACACAATTTTGATAATTATTTTGGAACTTCAGAAATTTTTGCATCGACGGCGACGGCGGTTCTTCGTAGTGGTGTGCCCAACCACAAAAATTAAAAAATACGTAACTTTTTAAAGAAAATGAGGAACTACTGCACACATGAATGAAAATAAGTAGGTGTTTTATATTGATTTTTTTACGATAAATACTTATCCGAACTTAAAAGTTGTGAATCAGGTCAGATTGTTTTTTGGCAGGATGGACTTCACTACAAGGAAATATCATCGCTGTAAGATGTTCTCAAGTGATAACACATTCAGAAGAGTAAAAGGAAACAAGTAGGTACATGGTTGAATTTGCAGCAATATTGATTTTTTTTCTATCAATTCGCCCGCTACACAAATTTGGCAATTGTATGAAATAAATAGCCACCCAAAACAGCCAATATCTCGATGACCATATAAGTTTGTATAATTTGTTTAAATACCAAAAAATACCGTCACCCTGCATATTATTGAAATTATGTATTGGTAGGAGAAAGCTTCTTATATAGAAATCTTTTGAATATAAACAAATCGGAGTTTCCAGAAAATACACTGGATGTTAGGTTTTGATTCTGTTATAACGATATCCTTTGAAAAATGTCAACACTTACTTCTATTACTCCGTTTCTCTCACGGAAGACTAAACTGTAAACTCCTCCAAGAGCTAAGTGAAGTGTTTCCGTGTGAAATGTCTTTGTCTTAGCGACAACTGTGCATTCGTATCTATAAACATTAGGTTTTGTTGCCACCGTTTATAAAACAAAATGTAGTTTACCCTCCGTGTTGTAATTCTATATATTGAGAAACTGAAAGGTCCTTTGGATTTTCACCTAAGTAGTATGTATCTACCATTCCAGTGGTGCCTCGTAGATTGATCGTTATATTTTGTAGAATATTGGATGTTTTTATATATGCTATCCTACAAAATTAAGATGATAGAGTTTTTCCATTACTGAAGTAGGTTAAAGTAGTACCCACCTGATTCTTGGTCGCTCGTTCATGGAAACCCTAAAGTCAATGGGGTCAGTAATGTAATCCGCAATTTCGTCTTTTCCATTGGTTGCAATCAGTATAGTATCTGTCTGAAAATGATAATATTGATTACTTGCGAAGGTTTTGCCACATACAATGGATCATTTATCAAATAAGTTGTTATGAACTGGATGATAATAAATCAATATGATTGTATTGCTACCATTACATTGCTACTATTATATTTCCATATGTGAATAGCCTAAGGAAGCAATATAATAAATAAACAATACGCATCAACTTTTAAAAAATAACGCATATCTAGAAATCTGCTTGTCTCGTCTAATTCATCATTGTCTAGTACAAACGGCTGAGCTTAGAAACTAATTGAAAGCGCAGATTATAATGCCGTACACTTAACCGCAACAGCAATCGCAATCGTAAGAAAATCTGGGGATATTATACTGCCGTTATGACCGTATCCCTATCGTAATGTCATGTACAGTAAAGGTGCGTTCTGATTGGTGGTAATGGTAGGTAATAGCAGTGGTAGTAGATGCCATTATAGTAGTTCTGATATCCATTGCTAGTGACTCATGTTTATGTACATGCAACCTAATATCTGTCACTATCACGTGTGGTAGGAAATACTATAATATTGTCTGCTACCATTGCCATTACCTACCATTACCACCAATCAGAACGTATTTAAAACTACAAATAAGCAACATAACCTAAAAAGCATTTCCAAATTTCTATGACACAAATCAAAATGATAATGTAATTTCTTCTTGCGTTGCATACATTTTTATTGCATACAGTTTGACATTGGGCGTGTCCAGCCGACTCACCGGTGATATTCCACTAACTTACCGATGGATCAGCGGCGACAATAATCGAAATTTTTAGCCAGATTGTAATCCTGAACTTCTTCTTGGTCGTAACACGAAGAAGAAGTTCAGGAATGAATTCAGGCTGAAAATTCCGATATCGTCGCCGCTGATCCCCCGCTAACTTATCGGTATGTCACCGGTAACTCGGCTGGACATGCCCATTGTTGTTATGCGGAAAACCATCAAAGCACAGTGGCCACGCGTGTGCACGTTTTATCGAAACTGCAAACAGTAGATCGGACAAATATTAGACAACTTATAGCGCCCGTAACAAAGTTTGCTTACGCACGGGGTTGCCTAAGTGACCGTAAAAAGATTTCTGGCCACTATAACGGCTAATCAAGAAACGTGCATGTTAAATTTTCTTAGGTTACGGTTAAGGTTAAGTTTAAGGCACTATAATCTGCACTCGTGGAGTGTAATTGTTATTTACGTTATAAGTCCGGTAAGCGACTGATAACAGTACAAGTTAAATATTACGGACGAGGCAACATAGGAGGCCAGTCTGGAAAATGTAAACGAGCACTGTTACAAGACCTAACGGACGTGTATAGGCTAACATTTTATTTCATATTGTCGAGTCCGGTTGAACAGCAATTAAGTTGTAAAAAATCTGATGTGGCCAGGCACATGACTTTATCATACAGTATATAAAATTAATAGTTTAGCTGCATGAGAATCTATTTGATTGAGATTACTCAAATCTGCATTAAAATAAAACTAGTTAGCCAGGATTTAACAGATAAATAAATATTAAATGCAACAAAATATGATATATATTTAGGGCGCAGTTCAGCACACTTGTTTCCAAATTGCCTTACTCTTCCACTCAACCCCTTACGCAAACTAGAACTAAGACATAATTGTAGCAATAATATGAAAATAATTCCGAGAATTATCAACACAAAAACAAACAAAAAAATTACTCTAGAGTCTAATTACACGTAATTACAGCAAATCCAACTCAACAAAACACCGCACCTGCAAAATTAAAATTAAAAAGCCTCCAATGTGCACTCGATGCCTAAAGTCCCCCCTGTTGAGCAAACAGACAACGCTTCATCTTTCCCCCAAAACTGTTTAACGATAAATTTTTCATATGTTCCCTGAGACTATTGTATATTCGACTGACCTGGTAAGAGAATGACCGTTTATACAGCTCAGTGCGATGGGCAGGTGGAGCAAAAAAAAACCCGAATCTTAAATTAAGGTTATGGACATCCGTTCTACAGCGTATCTTCCGCATGAGGTATTGTGGGATCCTAGTGGATAGCAACTTATGATCAATATTGCTGCATGCAACACCCTAGTGTTATCCATGTTCAACCATCCCAAGTCGCCCAGCCCATTCGATGAATGATCATACTTCGTCAAACCAAAAACAAACAGAACACATGCATTTTGGACACGCTCAAGACGCTGCCTATCCGACGCCATCAGGCAAGGACGATACACGGTATCACAATATGAGATCTTTTGATACTCTTAACTACTGTCAATATTAATTGCGAGATAATGTCAAAACATCAGCATTTGACACTACCGGTACTGTCATTAGACTAAAAATTTGCAAATCCTGGGTCACTATACAGGGTGATTCACAGCGTACGGAGGAGATTGAGGAGGGAGCTAGAGACGGGAAATATAAAGTATTTTCATAATAACCTTTTTAACCAAAGATCAATAACAAGACAATTACATCCGTTTAAAATTCATAGAAATTAACGTCCACGTGTTGAGAACCTCTGGGTTTTTCGTAAATAATGCTCTTTGTTTCCATGGAAACCCCTCTTAGCAAACCCTTGTGGCACATTCAAACTGTCATAAATTTTAAAATTGTTTTATGAAAAAGTCAGCGGTTCTCAACAAGTTAACTCCT
>OZ030390.1:41177133-41599633 GCA_964023965.1 Melinopterus prodromus | reverse complement strand
ATATAATGACATCACATGGTAAAATAAATAATTATATAATAGGTCCGACTTTGGGCCCGACCAGGCCCTGCCCGACACCATGTGCGGTCCAGTTCGGCCCGACCGGGCCCGGCCCGACTTCGGGCTCGGGCCGAAATTCTCAACACTAGAGTGTTTACGACGAGTGCTTCAAGAAAATCATTGTATTTGAACGAGGAAATGAAAAGTTAACGGTATCCACAGCTCTCATCGAACCAGAGCCGGATTTAGGACTGTGGGGGCCCCTGGGCTGAAAAGCTGTGGGGGCCCAGGGCAAAAAAGCTGGGGCCCTAGGAAAACCCCAGCAGTGACCCTTGAATAAATAAGCACACTACTTCATGACATTATTTTCCATTGTAAACACGTAAGATAACAAAAATACTGCGCCACTTTACACTAGGGTGACAACTTTTTAATACACATATGACATAACATGTCATAGGCCCCAATAGTGTAGTTAGTTGTGCATTGCGCTAGATACAGAAATAAGAAAAAAATATATACCTGAACAATATTTTATTGTAAAAAACTAACCAAAATAAATGTTCTATCCGACCGTTATTTTTCCACTGATTTCCAATACTTAATGGAGTTTTTTCTTAAATTGTCATTGGATTTTCGTTTGTTAACTATTTATTCATAGTGCAAGAGTTTTTATAGATTTAAGAAGAATGTCTAAAAATATGAGGTGGTTAGAAGTGATAATATTTCACAGGTACAGTTTTATCTTATTTATAAATATAATTTTGTCGCAACAAAATATACTTACGTTAAAACAACAAACTGTGGATTTTGCGGGAACAAAATTGCATTGGATAAAAAATAGTTTTTAACTTCATGATCGGCTGACCACAGAGAAATCTGAATGTAATCAGAAATGTACAAGGCGTTCGTTAAAGACAATTAAATTAATTATGGATTGGCAAAATTATTAAGGAATATGTCATTGGAAAACTTTGAAAAATAAATATTTTACGTACTACCAATCGAGTTGAAATTTATAGTTTTTAAAGAATGTATTATTTACATTAATTTTTATTTTTAAGTATAAAATAACCACATAAAATAGATACATTGCAAATAAAATAAATATAAACTTTGTCCTTCTGAACCAATTGGTATACACAACCACATTAAAATAAATTGTAATTAACGTATTGTGCATTAATTGCTCAAATAATGTAGTGTAACTATGCTTAATGATGATGACAGTTTCCTGAATTGGTTTTGTACTTACAGTTTCGATAGGCTCCATTTGTTGTAGTACTTGTTTGTTTTTGTTTTATCTCGTAAATGCAAAAGAATTGAAAGAAGAAATAACAATAACAATAACAAAATGTAACACTTTTTGAATGTTCATTTTCATGAAGAAATAATTTTGTGGGCTTAGGTGGGTCAGTCTAAATTTGTTTCAATTATGTGGAAATAACTCATAATTCCAAATCATAAAATATACTTACTCGTATTGATGTGAACGGAAGTAATTTTTACCTACCGATCTCTCCCGATCATTTATTTGTTTGGACATTTAATATAACTTTTATTTGTACTTACTGTAAACTTTTTACTGCAATAAAATATTGACTTAATTATAATCGAGAGTTTTAAAATGTTAAACAAAATATTCTTTAAATTTAACTGGTAGTAGATCAACAGGAGAGTGGTGATGATAGAAAACGATATCGTTATTTGTCATGCTTCATTATATTAATTATTCAGTCGCCAACTTGCATGACACCCAATTGGCCGTCGCCCAGCTGTCTCTATATTCCATGTTTTAGTTTGTAGCTCTGTCACCTAAAATATTTATCTATGGTAGACATTTCCACAAATTTAGAAAAAGGTTCAATATTTTGAAAATATGAAATTTAACTAAACTCTATTTTAGTTATTGTGGTCGTTCGGCCCATCATCTCTTCCAGTATGGACGTGGGTTTTTGTGACCCTATGCATAAATATAAGCAAAAAGCTATCTTTGTCGATCAGCAACCGAACCAATGTTAGTATATTTTATTTGGCGAGTCCATAATTGAGGATATAAATCGCGAGCATGTAAACTAAACATGCGACCGATTTATATGTTAAGTATGTGCGACTCAAATGCGACGTTTTATCTACAACTCAGAAATCCCATTTCATATAAAATATTTTAAATGTGTTTGACAATGGTGGCGAGGCGAACTGTCAAATAACTGTCAACCACGTAGGTTTTGACAGACTTGACGGTAGTTTCGTATAATGATAACAATTCATCATTCACAGTTCCTTTGAAAAGTGAAGTCATTATTCAGACGAGCTGTCAATATTATACAAAGCTACTGTCATTATAATCATCAGTGTGTATCATGGTGGGGATTATATACTTAGAGCCAATCTTATAATAGTATATTATTTGACGAGCACATAATTAAGAATATAAATCGCGAGCATGAAGTTTATACACGATCCGTAGGCGAGTAGTGAAAATATATAAATTTATACACGTATCGCTTGTAATCATGCGAGCGATTCATATCCGTTATGTGCGAGTCAAATACGACGTTTTATCTACGACTCATAATTTCCATTTTATGCAAAATATTTTAAATGTATTTGTCAATGATGGCGAGGCGAACTGTCAAATAACTGTCATCCACGTAGGTTTTGACAGACTTTGACACTAGCGTTGTATAATGATGACAGTTCGTTCAAATAATGAGGTCATTATTTGAACGAACTGTCATTATTATACAACGCTAGTGTCATTATATTCATTGACGCGTATAATGATGGGGATTATATAGTCAGTAATAATATAACAAGAGAGTGAGAATAAATTGAAAATAATTTGACAGATTGTTTGAAAACTTGTTGCCAGGCAATAGTCACGAGAGCCCGCAGGGCTCGAGTGGCTATTGCCAAATGGCAACAAGTTTGAACAAAATCTGTCAAATTATTTTCTAATTTATGGAACTCTCGAGTTATATTTGACTAGATTATTTTTTGATTCACAAATTTTTACAATAAAAAGGATCAATAAAACTATCATAAAATTATTGAAAAATTTTATTTAATTAGTATTACTTACAATATATGAAAATATCGTTGACACATTGTGAATATATTATCTGACAGTTGCTAGACAAATAAAAGCTACAGTGATTATTCCCGAGAATAATCACAAGAGATTTATTCCCACTATAATAATGACATAATTGGTTGAAACTTACCCTTGTGACAAATAAAGAAGCATTTCATTGGTTTTAAGAAACGTCAAAAAATAATCATAGATACGTATGTAATGAACTTATTATATGTGAGTCGTAGATAAAACACGTTATAGCATGGTATAACTAAATTCTGGTGTAAATATCAGAATAAGTTGTTATTACTATGGAATAAATATTTTAGCCAATGGGAAGCGGCACAGGATTATTTATTCTGGGAATAACTATTCTACTGGTTATACGTACACTTCTAAGATCAGCCCTTAGTCATAGATACGTTTGCAATGAATTATATGTGAGACGCATATGAAAAATGTTATGTTACCTGATATTCAACAGCAATCACGCTCAAAATATATTTCCTCTTGGCAAACTTAATATTACCGCACATGGTGGATTGAGTTTCAATTGTCACATTATAAATTGATGTGTCATGCGCTGGGATGTTGATAAATACGCATCTATCTGATGAATTCAACTGATTGGTTGCAGCAAACGGACTATAAACCCGAATATCACAGGGAAGAGTATTAATTAAGTTTATGGCTGCAGAATGACGGCCGGGTTGCCAAGGGGAGTTCTGCTGTAACACAAGCTCCAATATTCCAGCTGATATGAATGCCATCCCAGCTATCAGACCACCAATGGCCATTCGATGTAATGGGTTCTCCAAAATGCGGCGACGCTCAAGGTACGGGTATAGTACCTTGTCGAACATTGGAATAAAAACCAGGACCATGGCTGGGTTCACTACTTGCATCTGGTCTGGTAAAATTTGTATGCCAAAGAATGTGTCTCTCATTTTCGAAGCCTATAAGGAAATTGTGAGTTATAAAAATTACAGTAATACGTTAGCAACGAGTAAATATTATTTTAAATTATAACATAATTCTTATGTGGATTATACGACACTCCTAAAGCAAAATGTCTGCAAATCCGAAGATAATGCAGATAATCTCGTTTTGTGTGCTTTACAGAACGTGGTTTTCACTTTTTACCCTCTTCGAATAAGTTTAGTCATTATCAAAAATTCCGAACACCTACTACGTAATTAATATTTTGATGTTCGATAACTTTTGAACTACTTTACCGATTTTTATGATTGTTTGATATATTGTAAGGAACGTCGTTATAATTGTGAAATTAAATTACACTAAAAAAACTGGTTTCAGTATTTATGTAACTGTTTTTCTTTTTCGCTTTCACGTTGTGTCAATATATAATAAATGTTGTTTGGCGAATTTACGCTATGATTTTATTCATTTCATGCTACTTAAAAATCTCCCTCTTCATCACAATATTATCATTCATTATTATTCATTAGAATTCATCATTATCCTTGTTGATTACTGAATTGACCATTCATGCGATTTTAAACAATACACTGTAACTCCACCAATCTTTAAAACTATGGAATTATGAAATTAAGTATTAGGGAAAATATTTCAGAACTGCATCCTCTACAATATTTAATATCCTTTTCTGAGATGTATAGGAAGAAGTACCTTCAAATTTATAACCTTTTTTCAGCAGCCTGTATATGATGTACATTTTAAATATTTGTGACCATTAATATATCCATGTCGACAACGGTATATAATACAATATTTTTTAACAAAAAACCTCTGTACTTTGTAAAATATATTAAGTTTCTTAGGTACCGGTTTTGTGTTGCAACATCATCAGCCTAAATCTACAAACAGTATATTGGTGGTAATAGACAAAAAAACGACAAACTACATCTTTGTGTCATTGACCCTCAGGATATAATAGTAAGTTTTGACGGAACATCACCCTTCACGTCTACCAACCGATGTACCGGAGCTTGTAGAGTATTGTCTCCCCACCACATACTTTAAGTGGGCGGGAGCGATGTATGAGCAGGTAGCGGGTGCAGCCATGGGGTCACCTCTTTCACCGGTAATCGCCTCATTCTTCATGGAAATATTTGAAGAAGAAGCCGTAGTCAAGTCATTACAAACCCAAGCATTGGGTCAGATATGCTGATGTTACCTTTGTGGTGTGGCCATACGGTATAGACAAACTTACTGAGTTCCTTAACCACCTGAACAATGTTAGTCCTTCCATGAAATTCACGATGGAAATAGAAGAGGATCAGCTGCCATACCAATAAGACACATACCGATCGGTATTTGCATGCCAAATCACACCACCATCCACAATAGAAGAAAAGTATAAAAAGTGGCCCTTGCCTCCAAGACATGTATTCACGAACACAAAAAATCAAATAAAGTCACCAACACTACTAACTTGTTTACATCACCTTTTATAATTATATGGCTTTAAGCTGGACCTATCTATACAACATATAAAAGGGAAATGTTATTAACACTGTTCAACAGAGTCGAGAAGGTATGCGACTCCAGTACTTTGGACGACGAACAAAACACTTATGTGGGCCCTACATCAGAATGGATAGACCCAGTCTGACATACGGGGTGTCAAGCAACGAAACCGGAAATCCTACAGGAACCGCAAGAGACAAAGGGGCTTGCTTGTTTCCTATACGTATGTGGGGTATCAGAAAGACTCAGTAGATTACTGAAGAACTCTGGTATCACGGTAAGAGCACCAGCTAGGGTAAAGGAATTTGTTGTCTAACCCAAACGATATCACACCACTCCTGAACAACGAAGGGGTATAAGAAAACATGCGAGTGTGGAACATGCTATGTGGGACAAACAGGAGGAAACATCGAATGTTGAATCAAGGAGCACAGAGACACCCTACTAGGCAAGATTCTACAGTCCGCTATTGCACAACACTGCCATAAATCGGGACATACAATGGGCTTCGATGACACGAAGATGTTGGCGAGTAATTGGTGAGTAATTATAATCGTAGGCTTATTAGCAGTGATGTTCCCATCAATTTTTGTGAGGGTATACTATCAAGTACCAGTAATCCATTATATGCCAGACTTTTCTTAGTGGAGGGAGATGGGATTAACAAGTAACAAGAAAGTTTGTGGGTTTTTATTTTTGTATTGTTTTTTATTCAAAAACGAAACAAAATAATTTTTAGCAGAGTAAGTATATTGACAGTGTCCGATACGGATCGTCTTTATTGTTTGTTTCCTGACGTGTTTGAGTTTGCCACGACTACGAGGTATTGAAATTGCCGATCGATGGCCTTGGAGCGAGTGGTGGGCAATGTTTATCGATGTTTTATAAACATCGATGTTATGGTTCGATGGTCGATGTTTTTGCCATCAATGCTTCTATTTTTAAACATCGATGTAATATCGCTAAAATAACAGCAAAAATGAGATATAGAATCCGGGCTTTAAGTTGTGACGACTTAAGTTACTGCTGTTTGTGTTTAGTTAGACTAGTGATTCAATTCACTTTACTCAGCAAAATTAAAAATAAATTAGTTGTGCCAATGATCCGTTGTGTACGGGTGGGTTAGGTGCTACAATTATCTTGTTGAAAAATTTAGTGGTACGTAGGTACTAAGCACGTTGATTTAATCTTTGTGTAAGTAAAAAATTAAACAAAACACTAAATGTAAACAGTTTATAGAAATTGACTTGTATGATACTGCTTAAAAGTTTGATAATATTTTATGTTGAATAATAAATATGGAACGTATGAGAAAAAATAAATCTAGGTGTGTTTTAGATCTTCTTTCTATTCATTCTCATTTTGTGTTTACAATTGGAAAATAAATCAAAATTAAATTAAAATGAGCTGAATAAGCAGAAGTGATTATGATGTATTATTATAGAAAATTATAGAAAAATCGATGTTTTGTCGTCGATGTTTTTCTACCATCGATAGTAGGTATCGATGGTAACATCGATGGTTGCAATCGATATTTTGCATCGATGTCCCATCACTACTTGGAGCCAAATGTATGGAGGTGCATTTCTCCAGCCCCACCATGGCGGATTTTGAAATATCGCAATATACCAAAGTTTTGTGTTAGTTTTGTGTCGAATTGTTCCGTATAGAAAAAGTTTTGTTCCGCTTCTGTTCGCGAGATATAGCCATTTTTTTGAGGAGGGGCTGGGGAAATGCCAGCCCCACCACATTGGAATTTAGAATTTTTTTCGATGCCAAAGTTTTGTGTTAGCTTTGTATCGTTTTGTTCCGTTGAGAAAAAGTTTTGTTCCGATCAATTTTCGAAGATATAGGCAATTTTCCGAGGAGGGGCCAGAACAGCTTTTTTGGAATTTTGAAATTTTTTCGATGCCAGTCCATTGAATTAGTTTTGTGCCGAATTGTTCCGTAGAAAAAAAGTTTTGTTCCTCTTTATTTTTTTAGATACAAGGAATTTTCCGATGAGCGACTTCTACTTACGTTGGCGGCATTGCCTATATCAAAATTTATGTACTTATGTATGTGTGTGTATCAATAAAATATGTATATATGTGTAAATGAGGAAAAAATGTGTCAAAGCATAGTCATAAAAAAGTTATTGCGGTAATATTTAAGTCTGGTAGTCCGTTGTTGCGTTCAAACATGTACCGGCGGGCGGGCGCCTCGCTAGCGAGACAGGCGACACGTGTCGCTCGACCCCGGCTGGCCGAGCGCTAGACGGAGAGATGCACCCTTCGCATGTTTTGAAAAACAAGATAGTTAGATAATTTTATATTCTATTTTATACAACTGATTATTATGTTTCTTCCATATTTATATATACACTGAATATGTCCGGATTACGGTTGACTTACAGGAATGCAAGTGTCACTTTCAAATCTTTTCGTATAGTTTTGGCGGTTTATTAAAATGTACAGTACAGATTGTACAGCAACATATTTGTTCTGAATTATTTCCGTAGTTACAAGTAATTTATTCAATACGTCTGGGAAACCCCACGCTATTAGTTGGAAATTGAAGTATTTTCTTATGCCAACGTTTAATATTAGCCTAGTATCAAAATTATTCGTAGTGAAAAAGTTTTGTTCCGACTTATTTTCGGAAATACGGATTCCTATAAGCAATTTTCCAGATAGTGCTGGGAAGCCCCGGTTTATTGCTTGGAAAATCCGTTCCTTCTCGATCCCAACTTATTGTGTTAGCCATATTATTGAATTGTTCCGTACAGATAAAGTTTTGTTCCGCTTCCGTTCGTGAGATTTAGGCGCTTTTTTGCCGAGGAGAGGCTGGAGACAGGGCACGGCCTCGGCGGAAATTTGAAATTTTCTCGATGCCAAAGTTTTGTGTTAGCTTTGTATCGTTTTGTTCCGTTGGGAAAAAGTTTTGTTCCGACATATTTTCCGAGATATAAGCTATTTTCGGAGGAGGGGCTAGAAAACCTTTTTGGAAATTCGAATTTTTTTAGATGTCAAAGTTTTCTGTTAGCTTTGTATCGTTTTGTTCCGACCCATTTTCCGTGATATAAGCTATTTTCGGAGGAGGGGCTGGAAAACCTTTTTGGAAATTCGAAATTTTTTCGATGCAAAAGCTTTGTGTTCGCTTTATATCGTTTTGTTCCGTTGGGAAAAAGTTTTGTTCCGACCTATTTTCCGAGATATAAGCTATTTTCGGAGGAGGGGCTGGAAAACCTTTTTGGAAATTCGAAATTTTTTCGATGCAAAAGTTTTGTGTTCGCTTTATATCGTTTTGTTCCGTTGGGAAAAAGTTTTGTTCCGACCTATTTTCCGAGATATAAGCTATTTTCGGAGGAGGGACTGGAAAACCTTTTTGGAAATTCGAAATTTTTTCGATGCAAAAGTTTTGTGTTCGCTTTATATCGGTTTGTTCCGTTGGGAAAAAGTTTTGTTCCGACCTATTTTCCGAGATATAAGCTATTTTCTGAGGAGGGGCTAGAAAACCTTTTTGGAAATTCGAATTTTTTTAGATGTCAAAGTTTTGTGTTAGCTTTGTATCGGTTTGTTCCGTCGAGAAAAAGTTTTGTTCCGACCTATTTTCTGTGATATAAGCTATTTTCGGAGGAGGGGCTGGAAAACCTTTTTGGAAATTCGAAATTTTTTCGATGCCAAAGTTTTGTGTTCGCTTTATATCGTTTTGTTCCGTAGAGAAAAAGTTTTGTTCCGACCTATTTTCCGAGATATAAGCTATTTTCGGAGGAGGTGCTAGAAAACCTTATTGGAAAATCGAAATTTTTTCGATGCCAAAGTTTTGTGTTAGCTTTGCATCGTTTTGTTCCGTTGAGAAAAAGTTTTGTTCCGACCTATTTTCCGAGATATAAGCTATTTTCGGAGGAGGGGCTGGAAAACCTTTTTGGAAATTCGAAATTTTTTCGATGCAAAAGTTTTGTGTTAGCTTTGTATCGTTTTGTTCGGTCGAGAAAAAGTTTTGTTCCGATCTATTTTCTGAGATAGGTATTTTCCGAGGAAGGGTCAGAAAAAGGTTTTGGAATATTAAAATTTTGTCAATGCTAATGTTTTGTATTGGTTTTACTCCGTATTACTTTCGAACATATAAGTAATGGCCGCTAGAAAATCCCTGTTTTTTGGTTGAAAATGCTATCATATAAGATGAGTGACAAGTTTTAAGCTATTTTGCAGACATGTTATTTTATGTTGTGTTTACATATATTTTAAAATAATAATGCTGGTTGCACTAATTTATGCTTGCCTCATATACCTACCCTGATTCGTGGGTTTTGGTCAGCTTGGGTTATCGTGACGAGTGCCGGGATGCTTTCATCCAGCTGAAAATTTGAACTTCACCATCTCTATATATCTACGAATGCCTCAAGTACGTGGTTGCGAATATGGGCTCTCTTACTACTCACGATGGTGTGCATACGTATTCCACAAGAAATGGCCAGTATCTTCGACCCGATTGTTTGCGCTTAACAGGTTCCAGAAATGTTACAAACTATTATGGGCTAAAGTTTTATAATGCAATTGACATTTCTTTAAGACAATGGCCGAGTTCTATTTTACTGAAGCAAATAAAAAAAAAATAAAAAAAGGTCATACGTTAGTTCACGCTAGGTGAGAGCTCGCGCTAGGGTGAGAATTGACTCCCAGAACTGTCGACTGTTCCGAAGGAGCTCTCCGTTGAATCTGCTATCTACTTAGTATGCATTGTACTTATGCATCGGGAATTGGCTCACATGTCCAAATTTTTATGTTTTTTCTTCTAAATTAAATCTCTTAAATGTATCAATGTGTTATCACTTATCTTTTTTTTATATTTTTAAAACATTTATGTCATATTCGAATCGAAATATTTGAGGGATGAATTTTCTTCTAATTTAGAATGCAATATTGAGAGAAAGAGAATGTTGAACGTTCGAGCTCTGACTTTTTAACATATCTCGGAAACTAGGTCGGAACAAAATTTTTTCTCAACGGAACAAAACGATGCAAAGCTAACACAAAACTTTGGCATCGAAAAAATTGTGAATTTCCAAAAAGGGTTTCCAGCCCCTCCTCCGAAAATAGCTTATATCTCGGAAAATAGGTCGAAACAAAACTTTTTCTCAACGGAACAAAACGATGCAAAGCTAACACAAAACTTCGGCATCGAAAAAATTTCGATTTTCCAAAAAGGTTTTCTAGCCCCTCCTCCGAAAATAGCTTATATCTCGGAAAATAGGTCGGAACAAAACTTTTTCTCTAGGGCACAAAACGATATAAAGCGAACACAAAACTTTAGCATCGAAAAAATTTAGAATTTCCAAAAAGGTTTTCCAGCCCCTCCTCCGAAAATAGCTTATATCTCGGAAAATAGGTCGGAACAAAACTTTTTCTCTACGGAACAAAACGATATAAAGCTAACACAAAACTTCGGCATCGAAAAAATTTCGAATTTCCAAAAAAGTTTTCCAGTCCCTCCTCCGAAAATAGCTTATATCACGGAAAATGGGTCGGAACAAAACTTTTTCTCGACGGAACAAAACGATACAAAGCTAACACAAAACTTTGACATCTAAAAAAATTCGAATTTCCAAAGAGGTTTTCTAGCCGCTCCTCCGAAAATAGCTTATATCTCGGAAAATAGGTCGGAACAAACTTTTTCCCAACGAAACAAAACGATACAAAGCTAACACAAAACTTTGGCATCGAGAAAATTTCAAATTTCCGCCGAGACCGTGCCCTGTCTCCAGCCTCACCTCAGCAAAAAAGCGCCTAAATCTCACGAACGAAAGCGGAACAAAACTTTATCTGTACGGAACAATTCAATAATAAGGCTAACACAATAAGTTGGGATCGAGAAGGAACGGATTTTCCAAGCAATAAAGCGGGGCTTCCCAGCACTATCTGGAAAATTGCTTATAGGAATCCGTATTTCCGAAAATAAGTCGGAACAAAACTTTTTCACTACGAATAATTTTGATACTAGGCTAATATTAAACGTTGGCATAAGAAAATACTTCAGTTTCCAACTAATAACGTGGGGTTTCCCAGACGTATTGAATAAATTACTTGTATCTGCGGAAATAATTCAGAACAAATATGTTGCTGTACAATCTGTACTGTACATTTTAATAAACCGCCAAAACTATGCGAAAAGATTTGAAAGTGACACTTGCATTCCTGTAAGTCAACCGTAATCCGGACATATTCAGTGTATACATAAATTTGGAAAAATATAATAATCAGTTGTATAAAATAGAATATAAAATTATCTAACTATCTTGTTTTTCAAAACATGCGAAGGGTGGATCTCTCCGTCTAGCGCTCGGCCAGCCGGGGTCGAGCGACACGTGTCGCCTGTCTCGCTAGCGAGGCGCCCGCCCGCCGGTACATGTTTGAACGCAACAACGGACTACCAGACTTAAATATTACCGCAATAACTTTTTTATGACTATGCTTTGACACATTTTTTCCTCATTTACACATATATACATATTTTATTGATACACACACATACATAAGTACATAAATTTTGATATAGGCAATGCCGCCAACGTAAGTAGAAGTCGCTCATCGGAAAATTCCTTGTATCTAAAAAAATAAAGAGGAACAAAACTGTTTTTCTACGGAACAATTCGGCACAAAACTAATTCAATGGACTGGCATCGAAAAAATTTCAAAATTCCAAAAAAGCTGTTCTGGCCCCTCCTCGGAAAATTGCTTATATCTTCGAAAATTGATCGGAACAAAACTTTTCCTCAACGGAACAAAACGATACAAAGCTAACACAAAACTTTGGCATCGAAAAAAATTCTAAATTCCAATGTGGTGGGGCTGGCATTTCCCCAGCCCCTCCTCAAAAAAATGGCTATATCTCGCGAACGGAAGCGGAACAAAACTTTTTCTATACGGAACAATTCGACACAAAACTAACACAAAACTTTGGTATATTGCGATATTTCAAAATCCGCCATGGTGGGGCTGGAGAAATGCACCTAATGTATGGTCGCGGATTACAACTGGAGGACCATTAATGGAGAGGAACATCATTATTCAGCCAGTATTCCGATAGTTCTACACATCTCTGGTGGAGTACTGATGACAGTTGTTTTGCTTCATTGAAGCATAAAAGATAAAATTCCTAGTTGCCACAGAACGACATAGAAAATCACAAGTTCTTGTAGGAAAGATGCAGATTCCAATTTTCGTTTTAGCCCAGTTGCGATCTTGAGTAATGTGTGCATGCAGAGCCGTGGATGTTTTGTTTGAAACTCGGTCGCCTGCTCACTAGTCCACAATGAGGGCCAAACTTCTGATATTGATAAAAACATCGCGATCGCAACGAGCATCAAGACTGCGATCCTTCTGTGAGGATACGGATAGACCGCACAAACTGCATCGATATTACTAGCCCTACATTTACTTTTCTTAGCATGACTAGTGGAGAAACCAGTGAAGAGTGTGTCCCGTTTATTAGAAATCATTTTAGTACAAATTTAGTAACTAAAGTAACTTTGTACAGCACATGTACACAGTACTAGTCGATTCCGAACAACTGTCCGAACGTCGAGGCGACTTCGCACAGGTAAAAATTTTAACTTTGATTTGGCGTATCGGTCCAGTGGCGGAGGCTGTGCGGTTTGATTGACAGTATACGCAGTATGTTATAGTTTGGAGTATACGGCGTATACCCTATGGGAACACCACTGCTTATTCGAGAAGCCATCGAAATTTGTAAACCTTCAAACAACATCAATTGTGCGGACGGCACTGACAGTATGGTCTGAAGATCGATTATATCGCGGATAGGCGGTCGTGGGAGCGGTAGCTCCAGACGTGCGCAGTGAGGTATAAATTAGGTATTAAGGGAGATGTCGTTGGTAGCTCTTTAGTATTCAGTTAGCTCTGAAAAAGCGAGCAACATGGTTCGCGAAACATCAGCATTTAGGACTCTTGACACAAGTTATAACCCGGAAGAATTTTATTTTCTAATTTATGCTGGCCGTGAAAGCCTAGGTACGTACTTAAATAAATAATAGCAAACAGTAAATTTCTTTCGGGAGTAAGATCAGGAAAAGAACAGAAACTACTTTTTCATGTTATTATTTCGAAACATATTGTTTGTTCATCAGAACACACGAATTTATACAATATAAAAGGTCATACTCAATTAAAAATTAACAAACATAGACAGATCTACTTACGTAGTTTAGTGAAGTCGACAATGATATCGAATACAACAAACCGTACCATTAGACAAAACAATGCTTTAAAATCGGAAAACGTGGTATACACAACGGCCGACGTGAATGGAATGAAATGAAAACTAGTTTCTATACGCCATATGGGGAAAATAACTTGCCAAAAGAGCGCCCTCTGTTTAAGGCGAAGTTAAACAATTTTAATTTTAAATTTCAAAAGTATCATCCAAATTTCGATTATGAATGACATCAAAAATGTTAGAGTATATAGAACTAAGGTGATCGGTGTCCGTTTTAAAATTGACAGTGTTTGGAGTGTCGTTAATGTGACAAACTTCCAAAAATAAACGTCCATAGTAATTACTTTCAGCATCCAAGACGGAAGAGTCTTCGAAGTCAAATACATGGCCACTACTTAAACTATGTTGTGCAAGAGCACACCCACCTTTACCCGTTTTTATGTCACTCTTGTGTGAACTAATGCGTCTCTTCAACCATTGACAAGTTTGGCCAACATATTTTCCCTCGCAACCCCCGCACGGAATGCAATAAATAATGTTCGACCGGTATTCAACAGGAATCCTATCTTTAAGTTTGCCAAACAATGTGTTAATGGTAACTGGATAAAGTTCCACTATCCTTAAATTACTGGTTGAATGGTTTTTTATAAACATTTTAATCAATTTATCGGTGAGCTCCGGGACATAAGTTAATTTTTTGTATATGATATATGTCATTACGTTAGTAACATTCTGATTATTGGTATCTACGTTAATATTGTCTCTGTAATTAACAGTTGAAAATAAAAGTCTGTTAAGCAAGCTTTCAGGGTACTAATTTTCTATGAAAATCTGGTTTAATTTTAACAAATTGCTTCTCAAAAGTTCAACCTCACAGATGTTCATGATTCTATGTTTCATTACTAATACGGTATTCATTTTATGTTTTAATTTATGGGTAGAAGAATAGTGGATATATCTTCCCGAAAAAGTGGGTTTATTGTACCAGTCGAACACTACGCTATTGTTATGACTTCTGATCACCTTAGTATCCAAAAAGAGTACTAAGTTTTCTGCATTATCTATCTCTATTGTAAATTGAATGTGACTATTGAAACTGTTAAAAATGGCTAATGTGTCCTCGCAAGCATCCCTTGGAATTGCCAAGATGATGTCATCAACATACTTTTTATAAAAGGTAACTGAAAAGGTAATTTGGGGATGACCATATCCAAAACATAGTCCATGACGATCTGTGCTAATATTGGTGAAATTGGTGAACCCATAGGAGTCCCGAAAGTTTGTTGGTATGTCAAATTGTCAAAAGTGAAAAAAGTTGCAATTTGTTAAAATTAAAACACATTTTCATAGAAAATCAGTACCCTGAAAGCTTGCTTAACAGACTTTTATCTTCAACTGCTAATTACAGAGACAATATTAACGTAGATACCAATAATCAGAATGTTACTAACGTAATGACACCTATCATATACAAAAAATTAACTTATGTCCCGGACTTCACCGATAAATTGATTAAAATGTTTATAAAAAACCCTTCAACCAGTAATTTAAGGATAGTGGAACATTATCCAGTTACCATTAACACATTGTTTAGCAAACTTAAAGCTAGGACTCCTGTTGAATACCGGTCGAACATTATTTATTGCATTCCGTGTGGGGGTTGCGAGGGAAAATATGTTGGCCAAACTTGTCAATGGTTGAAGAGACGCATTAGTTCACACACGAGTGACATAAAAACGGGTAAAGGTGGGTGTGCTCTTACACAACATAGTTTAAGTAGTGGCCATGTATTTGACTTCGAAAACGCTTCCGTCTTGGATGCTGAAAGTAATTACTATGGACGTTTGTTTTTGGAAGTTTGTCACATTAACGACACTCCAAACACTGTCAATTTTAAAACGGACACCGATCACCTTAGTTCTATATACTCTAACATTTTTGATATCATTCATAATCGAAATTTGGATGATACTTTTGAAACTTAAAATTAAAATTGTTTAACTTCGCCTTAAACAGAGGGCGCTCTTTTGGCAAGTTATTTTCCCCATATGGCGTATAGAAACAAGTTTTCATTTCATTCCATTCACGCCGTTGTGTATACCACGTTTTCCGATTTTAAAGCATTGTTTTGTCTAATGGTACGGTTTGCTGTATTCGATGTTATTGTCGACTTCACTAAACTACGTAAGTAGATCTGTCTATGTTTGTTAATTTTTAATTGAGTATGACCTTTTACATTGTAGAAATTCGTGTGTTCTGATGAAGAAATAATATAGTTTCGAAATATTAACATGAAAAAGTAGTTTCTGTTCTTTCCTGATCTTACTCCCGAAAGAAATCTACTGTTTGCTACTGCTAACGAGATCGAACAAAATCTCCTGCTCGGATAAATAAATAATAATTAAACATATAACTTACAGTTAGGTAATTAAAACATTAGCAACAACGTGTGCCATGCGTGAAAGAGAAAGTAACACTTGACATACGGCTTCAAGTAGGCAACTTAAAAATAAAAAATCTGATGTGGCCAGACACATGACTTTATCATACAATATATAAAATTAATAGTTTAGCTGCATGAGAATCTATTTTATTGAGATAAATCATAGGTATTGTCAAAGCATCAGCATTTGACACTACCTACACTACGTCATTAGAATAATAGTTATTTATGTTCACTAATGCCGAAAGTATGGAATAGCGCGACGAGCGGTGATGCGGGGCGTCACCGAAGGCGGAGTGTCGCCGTCGCATATGAGCGATTCGCGCTATCTAGTTTTTGGCAGGAGCGACATCAACG
The DNA here is from genome assembly GCA_964023965.1 of Melinopterus prodromus. Lineage (NCBI taxonomy): Eukaryota > Metazoa > Arthropoda > Insecta > Coleoptera > Scarabaeidae > Melinopterus > Melinopterus prodromus. The sequence continues at coordinate 41,583,086 of OZ030390.1, read as the reverse complement.
TTTATTGCGTTGCTTTTTAAGAAATACGTCTTAAAAAAAAATATGTGTATAGTAAATGTTGGTACCACTTTGACGAAAGGTGCGTTCCGATTGGTAGGTAACGGTAGCTAATGGCGGTGGTAGAATACGAAATTATAGTATTTCTTACATATCGTGATAATGACACATATTAGTTTGCATGTACATAAACATGAGTAACTAACAATTTTCTATTCGAAATACTATAACGGCGTCTGCTACCACTGCCATTATCACTAATGAAAACGCACCTTAAAAAGGTAATTCAAATTCTGACAGATTTATATTTGTTCATGACACATCCCTACCAACATACTAAAATAAAACTACACTCATCGCTATACTTTATTTATAATTTTCTCAATGTATCATTTTTAGAATTAGATATAAAGACGGGTTGATATTTCTTATCAACAAACAATCAAATTGGTGATCTTATTTTATTTGAAATTTATATTTTATAATTTTGCGCACTACAGCGGCACGTTCCATAGTGGTTCTCCAACCTCTGATGAGATCAGCTGTTTTCGAATGTGACAACACAAAAAAATATTTGTCAAAATCCTGGCTACTATGTAATTTCATATCAATGCAGATGCGACCGATCTCGATCAAATAGAATTTGCTCTTGAAGGTAAACTATTAATTTTACCAAAAAATGTTATAGGCATAAATTATTCATAATTTCCTCTGCTTTAATTTATTAATTAACTATTTTGTCGAAATTACAGAAATGGCGGCTCATTTCCAAAATCCTTAAAAAAGGCTTAGATTAAACTAAAAAGCTAAACTATTAATTTTACCAAAAAATGTCATAGGCATAAATTATTCAAAATTTCCTCTGCTTTAATTTATTATTTAACTATTTTGACGAAATTACAGAAATGGCGGCTGATTTCTAAAATCCTTGAAAAAGGCTTAGAGTAAACACCCAGTTCCTTTGGACCCTTTTGAACCAAAAGCTTTTCAACTCTAAGTTTGGTCATGAAACTTCTAAATATGAAGTTCCGTGCCGATACCTTTAGTAGTTTCTCCGGAAATGAATTAACAAAAATTGGGTACACACACACACACACACACACACACATACACACACACACACACACAGACATTTTTTTGTACCTTGGTCAAAAATGTTCAGGGGACCCATAAAGACCTATTTCCGCTAAAATCTCAAAAATTTTTTTCGGCACGATTACAATACTTTACATACTGCGTATGATAAAGTAAAAAATAAAAAATTATTGTAAAGTGAAGATGAACAATGGTTTTTGTTGAAATTCTAATTGAGCGTTAAGGTTGCCGAAACGGGTGCGGAACGCACCTGCAAATTGTACGTAAATGGTAAAAACGTACTTCGTACCGATCTTTTAAGTTTGCTTTTAAATTTGAGATTTTTTGAACTCAAACGGTATTAATTGAATGTAGCTACAGCATACGAACAGGACAACGATAACTAAAAACAGAATACATAGCGAAAATTGGTCAGAATTGAACAATAGACAATCACTTACAATTTTGCTTTTGGATTTAGAAATCCTTGCTTCATACAATGCTTAGTATAATCACCTATCAATACATGCAGTAAAATATCCAAGACATGATTTTAATTACACGACGATTTTTGTGCGTTTGAACGTTGTCCTGTTCGTATGCTGTAACTACATTCAATTACTACCCCTTGACTGCAAAATATCTCAAATTTAAAAGCAAAATTAAAAGTTCGGTACGATTTACGAAGTACGTTGCTGAACTTTCTAGGGTGCGTTCCGCACCCTGTTTCTGTAATTCAAGCTGTTCTAATAAATCTAATTTGTAGTTTTTATTGCATTTGTTAAGTAGCGTAGGTACATTGTATTTTATGCATTAACCTACACTACAGAAATTGTATGTTGATGTTCCGCTATCCGACTGAGTAGACACCATTAGTAAATGGTGTTACTACTCTTAAAAGCAAAATAAATGTAAAATTTGGGTAAAATATTGTTTAGTTTCATATTGACGCTCTTATAAGTGAATGGCTTATATATTTTGTAGGGTGTTTTTTCATATATGTACAATTCCGCTGACCCTCTTGCTAACTTGCAGCCATATGTCATATGTTAATTTGTCTTTCACACATGGGACCCGTTGTAGCTAATGTTTTTATTTACCTGACTTAAGTTATATGTTAAATTATTATTTATTTATTTTATTACCACCAACATTTTTTTTTGTAGATTTAGGCTATTGGCGTTGCAGAACAAAACCGGGCCTAAGAAATTACGTTATGTTTTTTATTCAAGAATAATATTTTTATTATTGGCCGCAATGCACAGTAGTAGAATAAACTGTGTCGCATATAATTGAAAAAAGACAAATTGAAAAGTATCTTCAGATGTTCATGTATCCTTTGCATATATATTATGCATTATGCAAGCGAGTTAATGATAGAGTACCTGCCCACAGATATATTTCCTTTGAATATTCTTTATTTAAAAGTTCTACCAGCTGTTCATGTTTTGTAATGATACTGTGGGCGAGGAAGTACCAAACCATACGAATCAATATAATAATACGTTCGGAACTTCGGCGAAGTCTAGTTAGGAACTTCTGCACGCTTACTTGGAAAGTCCATCTGGATCCCTGTTGATCGAAGAGCGACCAGAACAACGGTAGTGGGGTATAAAGGAACAGAACAGCAAATACAATTTTCATGTCGTGGATGAGTTTCCCACCGAAACGTTCGCTTGCATTATCTAACCAATGCACTTCTTTCTGCTTCGTGTTCCGTATCTTCTGCATTACGGCGTACTGAGAACATATTTTGTTATTGCGTGTGGATGGTATTGGTATTTTTTTACTTACTATTGTGCAATGGACAAATTCTAAGACAACGTTTCCCTTTGGAATCTTCAATCGATACCATTGCTTCCCCATGACAAATATAACTGCGACAAAAATTAGCTTTAACAAAACAAATAATTTTGGGCAATAAACTCACTAGATTTTTTTTTGCAAATACATTTAATAGATGTTTGCTAGATCTTAAAATTTATTATTATCGGCATTACAGGGGAACACGCTAGATTTCTCAAATTGAAGCAATGCTAAACCTCGCACATTGCTGAATGTCACGCCATAAGCATAATGCAATTAGAAAATTGTAATCCAGGCCAGGATTATGGTCATTTTAGGCATTGCAGCCATAATTTGTGGCGATGTAGCAGAAATGCCAACAATACATGACCACGAGTATTTTACTCAATTACACTGTTAGCCCGTGTGTCCACCGGATCGGGCCGATGAATGTCGGCCCGATCTACCGAGTCGTACGATAAATATCATGCACGTATTCTTATTGGAACGTGTACACTGACGCGATATTTATCGGGCATGGCACACATTGTGCCAGTGTGACGGTTCCAATAGACATGCATGTCCACGATATTTATCGTAGGACTCAGATCGGGCCGATATTATTGGCCTGATCCGGTGGACACCCGGCCTTACTATCGCAGACGACACATCAAGTGTCATCCATGCTGTATATAGCATTTTGCAAGCGAACCGAGTTTCCAGTTTCTTGATATATGTTTTTATTCTTTTTTTGTACGTAGTCAGGTTTAAGTTTCTATACGTTGCTCTGTAAATTTGAAATATGTATGTATTCACGATGGTCATGTATATTTAATGGATATTTGTTTATAGTAAATTGAATGCCAACGATCTTAAACTGGCCCACATAAATGTAAGATCACTGCTGCCGAAACTTTTGGATGTCAAAACAATGCTGTACGACAACGACTTTGATATTCTTTGTGTAACTGAAACTTGGCTTAATAACAATATATCAGATTATCAGATTGCGATTAGGAATTATGATTTTTTCAGAAGGGACAGGGGTGGTAGAGGTGGTGGTGTCGGGATTTATGTCAGGAGTTGCCTTGGGGCGGTGGCTATTGAATTGACAAATCTTATAGAGCAGTTGTGGGTGACAGTGAGAACGCGTGAATGTATTGTAATTGGTGTTGCCTACAGGCCGCCAATGCTCGACCATAAATTTTTCCTTGATGAATTAGAGAATTCATTTCTTTTAACTATGCCTATCACTGATAGGATATATTGCACTGGCGACTTCAATATTGATATGATTAGATCTGATAATTATAAGTGCTTTTATTTAGAGGATTTCTTGGCATCATTAAACTTAAGGCAGATAATTGAGGATCCCACTCGAATATCGAACGGGGGTGGGTCGTTGATTGACTTCATAATTACTGGTTGTGTGGAGAATGATTTGTTGTGTGGTGTGATTGATTGCGATTTATCCGATCACGATATAGCATTTTGTAGTATTCCTTTGATGCGCGCAGCTGGTGGGCAAGTGTTCCGAACCTATCGGGTAATGTTAATATGGAATTATTCCTACTTGATCTCCGGGCTCTGCCACTGCATGGTATGGTTAGGCTTGATAATGTTAATGATAAGGTGCAACTAATGCAAAGACTACTGATCGAACTGTTTGACTTACACGCCCCCTATATAACAAAAAAGATTACAAAGAAAAGGGCACCTTGGTTGACGGCACATCTAAAATTACTAATGAGCAGTAGAGATGAGGCGAAAGCAAAGTATAAGAGAACAGGGTCGTTATTGGATTTGTCAAAGTATAGATCGCTACGTAATTTGGCAACAGCTACCCTTCGGAGTGAAAGGAGGTCTTATTTTGCCAATATTGCCAGTTCTGGGTCATCTAGGGAGATGTGGTCACGTCTTAATCATTTAGATTTGGGAAAAAGAGGTTCTGTTGAGCTGCCCGTTCTCTCAGAAACGTCAACAAAATTAATGGGTTCTTCATTGACACTGTACGCGCGCCGGTTGTTGACGGGTCGGGGGTCGATGGGCAGGCATTGGGGTTGGGATTGGCGAGGCCGGCTGGTGAGGCCTTCCATTTCGAGTTTGTTAGTATAGCAACCGTGGATAATATAATAAGATCTATTAAATCAAATGCTCTTGGGTCGGATGGAATTAATATACGTATGATCAAGATGTGTTGTCCCCATGTTGTTCCCTTTATAACACATATTATTAATTGCTCAATTGAGACAGGAGTATATCCGGATGCATGGAAGAGAGCGATTATAACACCACTCCCAAAAGTGAGCAGTCCCTCAAGTTTGAGCAAGTTGAGGCCCGTCAGTGTCTTGCCCTCATTATCAAAGATTCTCGAGCGCGTTATGCAAACGCAAATTAACAGTTTTGTTGAAGAGAAACGACTACTACCGGAAATTCAGTCGGGTTTCAGACGGGGGTATAGCTGCGAGACTGCTCTGTTGCACATAACTGATGATATTTTACGCGCTACTGACCAGGGAAATGTGACTATCCTGATATCTCTAGATTATAGCAAGGCGTTTGATACGGTGAGCCACAGCATATTGCTGCGGGTGCTTGCTGATATGGGATTTGGCCCTCACGCGACGTCGTTCATGATAGACTACCTGAGAGGTCGATCTCAGTGTGTGAGAATTGGGATGAATGTTTCTGAGCCCCTTGATTTGGTACAGGGTGTTCAGCAGGGTTCGTTGCTTTCGCCCTTGCTTTACAGTATGTATACGTCTAACTTGGTAAAATTTATTCAATACTCGAAATTTCATATGTATGCGGATGACTCCCAGTTATATTTGTCATTTCGAGCGGAACATTGGGAGCAGGCGAAAAAATTAATAGAGCGGGATCTCCAGGGTTTGTTTCATGTTTCTTGCCGATACGACTTATCTATAAACTCTGCAAAGTCACAGTTAGCATTGTTTGGCAATAATAAAATTTGCACTGAATTAAAGTCCGTGATGAAGATATATGTTAATAACACCCTCTTGCCATACGCTGATAAGGTAACTAATCTTGGACTCTGCATGGATAATGAATTCAGGTATAGAGAACAAACTAATAAATACATCCGGAATGCGTATGCGCAGTTGAGGAAGTTGTACCCATTCAGGTCTATATTGGCGCAGGATTTGAAGATAAGGCTGTGCGACCTGTTGGTTCTATCACAGTTTTCGTACTGTGCAGCCATTTATCACCCTGCGTTGGACGGTATAACTGCCACCCGTATCCAAAAAGTACAGAACTCGTGCCTTAGGTATATATATATATATATATGGATTGAGAAAATTTGACCACATCTCTCACAAGTTAAGAGAGGCGGGGTGGTTAAAAATGGCTCACAGACGGTTGGTGTTGTCAATTTCCTTATATCATAAGATTATAATTGAAGGAAAACCTCCCTACCTGTATAGTAAAATTCGGTTTCGAACGGATATACATAATCTGGGAACAAGATTTAGAGGGTTGATCTCTCCTCCGCACCACAGGACTCTCCTATTTGAACGCTCTTTTACCTACAATGTTTACCGCCTCTACAACTCTTTACTACCAGATATGAAGGGTCTTAGTTTATTGTGTTTTAAAAGAAGGTTAAGGTTGATGATATGCGATTTGTTCGATGTCTAGCAGCATGACTTGTTGCGGTATCCTTAAGACTGGTGTGTTAATTATTGGGGCAGTGTGTGCAAAGTTTGAGATATTGGCCATTGTTGTATGTGAAATCTATGGGGATAAATTGGGGCGCAAGAATATTTAGTTAGTTATTACGTTTTGGTTTTTAGGCAAATAAGTGTATTGTTTGGTTTCATTTATGCAGGGTTTAGATAGAGCAGTTCTACTGGATCTCACCCTGAGGTTGAGCTCAGTAGTAGCTTATTATTTTATTTTTGTATGTTCTCTTTGTAATTTTGTACTGAGACACCAATAAAGGCATTTATTATTATATTATTATTATTATTATTAAGTATACTTTATAGTTAAGGTTTACGGATACTTAAATCAAAAGCCGAGGAGGATGTTTGGACCATTTTCAGGGAGAAACTCGTGCTATTGACCTCTGTGCCCAAAAATTTATCCGTAGAAACAAATGAAAGGCAAACATATAAATATGCTCCGATAGTCAACAGTGTTGAAACTAGAGCTGTGGAGTCGGAACAGGGTTTAGACAAATTTCAGAGGTGTCGGATTCGGATGCGGATTTGGATAAAATGTACCGACTACGACGTTGACTCAATGTTTGTTTATATAGTTAAAAAACATTCGCGATAGTCGTTGGCCCAGTAGAAAGTAAATAAATAAAACTAAACGTATCATTAGATATTTTACAAAGCAACTACATTATGTAAATATAATCAAACTATTTTATTGGAAATTTGAACAAGAGATTTTAAATGGTTAAAAAGATTTTGGAAAGCCTTCCTAAATTTGGAAAGCGCCCACACGCACACGCACACGCACACGCACACGCACACGCACACGCACACGCACACGCACACGCACACGCACACGCACACGCACACACACGCACACGCACACGCATAATATATACATAAATTATTATTATTATACATAAATTTATGTGTTCAAGTGAATACCGTGATATCAAAAATTTTCTTGGTCAATGGTTGCCATGGAATGTAAAACGGTTGTCAAGCTAAACTGACACCATCAATAACTTCAGAACAATGACTTGAGAGATTTTAACACTCAAAAAAAGGTTGAATGTAAAAAAGGTTAATTGTACGATGGGAGCTGCAACGATTATTTTAAAATCCATGACCAACCTTGACCTAGGTAATTTTTTATATAATAATAATAATAATAATAATAATAATAATAATACTTTATTGCAAAAAAAACACATGCAACATACTAATAGAGATAACATATAATATAATTTCTGCAATCATAAGGCGAGGTTCAGATTGCAATGCATCTGATCTTCCACCTATACCTTAAAAATCTAAACACAATAAAATACCAAGTACTATACGAACATTCCGTAGATATCCTGTAAGCATATCTAGTATATCGATCGTGTATATGCTGTCTAAGAATAATTTTATTAAACAAGTAATTCGGCGACTCCGAAGTAATAAGACGATGATAAAACACCAGAGTCTGCAGTTCCCTCCTGTCTGACATTGACAACCAACCAGCATCTCGCAGTTTATACGAAATCCATTCGTACTTTCCAATGCCATAGATATATCTCAGACACCCATTCTGAACATTCTGAATTCTGCGACACGTAGCACTATCAATAGCAGGATGATATACAGGGACCATGAAGTTAAAATGTGATAATACACAGCTATCAGCCAACCGCCTCTTCAATGATACTGGGAGAGAAGAACGATGAGGATAACAGCTTTAAATAGAAGTAAGCATTCTTAATATATCTAGAAACCTGCGCTCGGTACCGAAAGGTATTGTCAAGAATAAGGCCCAAACTCCTCGCCTCCCGAACAACCGGCAACAGAATACCGTCCAACCTTAGTTTGATAACCGAGGGCAGGCCTTTGCATACGTTATCACTGCCAAAGACCAGCACGGCTGATTTTGACAGATTTAATTTCAGGTAGTCTGCTATTGAAGGCATAAAAATTTTGTCCAAATTATGATTGATTTTATCGACTGCATTGCTCCAATCATCAGGTCGAAAACTAAGGTACAACTGGACGTCATCCGCGTACATGTAAATGTTGCAATGATCAATCATCCTAACAAATTGTGACGTATACAGCGAGAACAGCAAAGGCCCCAATACCGACCCCTGCGGAACACCAGAATGGACAAGCAAATCAGTAGACACACTTCCCATTATATCCACACACTGCGACCTGCCCCTTCAATAATCATCCAACAGCTCCCTAGCTATTGGTCCCAACCCAATGTAGTTAAATATTTCGCCAAGAATACCATGGTTGACTGTGTCAAATGCTTTACTGTAGTCAAGCAACACCAATATAGTTGCCATATAGTTGCATAACCCTGATCTGACGCGGCAATAATGTCATCAGTGACCTTCATCATGGCGGATGTGCAGCTATGGCCAGCCCTGAAACCATACTGAATACAAGGCAAGATCCCTCTTTGTGATACAAAAAGACTTAACTGACTCTTAATAACCTTCTCAAAAACCTTTGACACAGCCAGGAGAATGCTTATTGGTCTCAAATCCCGCAAATCATCCGAGTTATTCTTGTTTGGGAGGGGCTTGACCACAGCATGCTTCTAGCCACATGGAAAATGTCCCTCCAGGATGCAGGAATTAAAAATATGTACCAAGTACTGTAGGATGACAGGAGAGCACATTCTAAGCATGGGAAGATTAATACCATCCGCACCAGTCGAATCCGAGTTAAAGGATGCAAGCGCATCGGCCACATCCGATGAGGTTACCAATTTAAACTCAAAATTCTCCATATGCAAACGCACGCCATACAATGAAGCGAGTACCGGACTCGACCGACGACCACCTCCACCCCCACCCACAGCATTCTCGACAAAAAAGCGATTCACCTTCTCCACATCACGCAAGTGGATCGGAATTGTAACCGCCCTAACTCCCGTCACCCCAGCGATCGCACATCCCGCCACGTCTGCCTCAGATCGTCAGATCGCAGAATGCTCTCGAAGTACGCTTTTTTTCTAGTGAACAGGTCTTGGTTGCCAAGTTTCTCAATTGTTTATAATAATCCCAGCTACTAGCCCTGCCATCCCTTCTATACTTTGCCTTTGCGTCGTCTCTCAAAGACATCAATAACCTCAAATTATCTGTCAACCACGGAACACACTTTTTCGAGAAAGAACTTAAATGCAACGGAGCATGCAAATTGAACAATTCAACAATCAGATTCGTCAGGCAAGCAACTTTTACATCGATGTCATGCAAATACAGCATCGAATCGAACGGAGCATCACGCAGATCTCTAGCGAACAAATCCCCATTTATCCGGCCAAGACTTCCCACCGATCTAGTCACCGGAGCACTAGCAGCCGCCGCGTCCACACCGATTGAACAGTACACCATATCATGATCTGAAAAATCACAACCCACCACTCCAGAGTCACACACACACACGAACCATCAAACACGACAATTAGGTTCAACAATGAGAGAGAAGCCGCCGTAATTCTGGTTGGCACATCAATAACCTGCACTCCACCTAGAGAATCCAACAAGGAAAAAAATAAGGAACTGTCCGAACTATCCAGATCCAACAGATTAATATTGAAGTCCCCACACCAAAAAATGTAGGGAGGCAACATGCAACGGAGGCCTCAAATTCGTTCAGAAATACATTACAATTAAAATTTGGGGGCCTATATAGCGCTCCAACAACAAACCTGAAAGAACCCACAATCACCTCCAACCATAACTGCTTAATCACATCAGGAGTATCGATGATAGAGTACCTAAATTCATCCCTCAAAAAGACACAAACCCCGCCACCTCTGGAAGGCATATCACGCCTCACCATACAATAACCAGGGATGAAAAGAAGACCATCCGGAATCAACTCACTCAACCAGGTCTCGGAAACCGTAAGAATATCTACCCCGTTCACCTCACCAAAATCCCTCAACTTACTCAGCTTTGGCAGGAGAGATCTAATATTCAGATGCGCCAGCTTAAACCGCCCATCCAATCGCCAAGCAGCGTGCGCCATATAGCAGATTTGCAATTAAGATTTAAAACAGACTATAAATACATGAATACACAACAAAAGTGTATCAACAAAAACGTAATATACCGGGTGGTCGTTTTAACTTGAGACTCCTAAATATCTCGTGAAATATGCATGGTACGACAAAAGTGTCTTAAACAAATTTGTATGAGTCAAAGGGGGAAATGAGATGACGATATCACTTTTATTGCAGATGGCGCTGCAATCGGTGAAAATGAGGTTAACTTCATTTTTTTAAATGGGTGTACCCAGATTTTTTATCAAATTATAATTTTACGCTAAATAAGAAGCATCTTTTGTCTGAAACATTTTTTCGTCCGATGCATTTTTTTCGTTCATATACAAACCCTATGCGCATGACGGCGCAACGCGCAAAACGTATCCTAATTACGCACATACCTTCCTACGTTGTACAGTGAGTGTCTACTCAGTCGTTGCATTGACGGCAGTCAATGCAACGACTGAGTAGGCGAGCGCATCCCATGCAGTGGCAGCGGTCGTAACTACCGCAGCCGCCACAAAATTCCATCGTCAATAACTTTTAATAGATGCATCGTACGAAAAAAATGTTCAGACAAAAGATTGTTCTTATTTAGCGGAAAAACATAATTTGATAAAAATTTGGGTATTCCCATTTAAAAAAGTGAACTTAGCCTCAGTTTCACCGATTGCAGCGCCATCTGCAATGAAACTGATATCGTAAGCTCATTTCCCCCTTTGGTCCCACAAGTTTATTCAAGACACTTTTCACGAGTTATTTAGGAGTCTCAAGTTAAAACGACCACCCGGTATATAGATAAATAGCAAAGTGTGTATACAGTAAATCCTACGTAGGTATCTATACGCACCGGCGCCGGCGCTGTTCACCCAATTACTACATGAAATCATAAACCAAATACAAAATAAACAAACAACGTAACTAAAACGGTATTGAAGTCTAATATCAATTTATGGAGAGCAGCAATATCATACTTAATAAAATAGAAATATAACCCACTTTATGCAATCTAAATAAATCACAATTCGCGAAAACAAAAATCAACTAAAACTTCTCAAAACAATATAAAACAATTGAAAACTATCAGCAACAGTAAATATAAAAGAAGTGTATAATATGCAACACTGCAGAATTCACAGAAGCGACTATTAAATAAAAATAAATAAATAGCATTCAACAATCATTAGAATTTAAAACATAAAACATTACCATCCCCAAATCAGCCAACATTAACGTACGACACAAAAATTATTGAATTACAAGAAAAGTCAGTAATAGGCACAAGAATCAAAATACAATATTAAATAAAGGCGGGCAACGCAAAAATCTATATATGATCAGATATAAACACATAGATACATAACCTATTAGTGCAAATCAATCTAAATTAATCATAATTCATAAAGAATCAATAAAAAATAAAAAAAAACATCTGAATGCAACAACAAAGCTAAAAGAATAATGTCCAAGATCAATAATACTATAATAAACCCTAAGGGTTATAAAGCATGTCAAGCAGCCACAATCATAAATATTAACATCGCGTATGACAGCAAAACAGCTACATTACATAAGCAAAAGCCACAAAAAGATAAATCAAAACAGTCTACTATTTATCAGCGTTCAAGAGTTTATCCATATCACCATGCGTTTCAACTTTAATTATCTTACCGCCCCTCTTACAACAGATAGTTCCATCCACGGACCAGACATCCCCACGGCCAAATCGCACCCTCAACTGCTTTAATAATTAATATCTAGCCCAGGTTAAATCTTCCGCAATCACAATCTTGGTATTCTTCAGTTTGCTCTTATTTCTCAACACGAACTGTTTAAACTTGTAACTCGTGAACTTAACTATCACATCTATCAATAGAGATCTGGTCAATGCGAACATCCAATTTATTTTGAAAAATTGAGAGCAAATTATCTTCCAGATCACTACCATTAACTGAGCTATTGACACCAAAAACACGAACATTATTCCTTCTGGAGTACTGCTCTAGTCCGTCAATCTGATTATGAAGAACCACATTTTCAGCCACCAACTTACTATTGTCGATCTCTAGCTTGTCAATCCGCTGCTAGTATTTTTCTATTAGATTATCCAAGCGGGTATTGAGCCCGGCGGCAAGTTTTTGGAAGGTCTTGTCAAGGACGGCAAAGAAGTCAGTATTCTTCCACATGTCTTTAAATGACTCCTTAAATACACCTTTCACATCTTCTAACTGAGTTTTTGTGAAAACAGGCATGTTCACTACCGTCTATTGCACTAACTCACGAAACAACAGCAAATAAATCCTTCAATAAACCACATAAATTCAGCAATAACAGCACCGGCACAGAGCGCCACAACGTCTACTCGGTCATACCACGTGTAATCAATCCGGTATTATTAAAATAACATATGTGTGAGTCTTTAGTATCACGGCGGTCGATAGTTAACAGATAGTTTGTTTTTTTTTATAATAGGCATATTGTGCTTAACACATTGAAACTAATCTGAAAGATTAACCATCAATTTAAATCTGAATTCTTAAAACTAGGTACTTGTCTCTAATAGGCTATCCACTGATGTCCTATATTAACTTTGTCCTAAACAAGAAGCACTAACACTTCACGCACTGTGCTCTGCTTTTTCACATTTCACTGAGTCACTAGTTCGAAGGGTTTAGTTCTTTTTAGTCTTCTCACTAGATTCTGGTTGTCCAGTAGCTGTAGGGCCTCTACGTTGACGTGGTGGCTTAGGCGAGATTCATGTTTAGTGGCGAATCTTTTTATCTCTTGGATGACTTGTGGGACACCAAGATCACGATGTAGGTTACTATTCCGTATGTACCAAGGAGCGTTAACCATATTCCTTAGTACTTTATTTTGGAAAGTCTGGATTCCTTGTATGTTGGAATTTTTTGCGCAACCCCAAAACTGGATACCGTATAACTAGATCGGTTTTAGTATTTGGTTGTACACTTGTAGTTTGTTCTGTACTGACAACTGAGAGTTTCTTCCCAGAAGCCAGTAGAGTTCTCTATATTTGAGGCCAAGCTCTACTCTTTTCTTCTTAACATGTTCTTTCCACCTTAGTTTTGTATCCAGAGTCATACCCAAATACTTTGCAGTGTTTGCATAAGGAACTATGGCGTCGTTAATCTTTACATGAGGTATGACCTCGATTCTTTTATTTGTGAAGTTAATGTGGACAGATTTCAGTTCGTTGAGCTTGGTCTTGCATTTTTTGGTCCAGTTATACATTTTATTAGTAGCTTGTTGAAGATTCCTAGTAGATTCTCCAATAGTTGATCCCACTGCCACTAGAGCCGTGTCATCTGCGAATGTGGCGACTGTTACATTTTCCAGCTGTGGAAGGTCACTTGTATACAGTAGATAGAGAATTGGTCCCAACACACTACCCTGGGGTACCCCAGCTTTCACTTCTTTTAGATCCGAGTATTCATCGATTTGTTTTATTCTGAATAGCCTATCAGATACATAGGATGTTAGCAGCTCGACGTATTGTAGAGGAAGCATACTCTTTAGTTTGTGTATCAATCCTTCGTGCCAAACCTTATCGAAAGCTTGTGTCACATCCAGAAAGATTGTTGAGCAAATTAGGTTTCCTTCTAATGCTTTCTCTACGATGTCTGTTATTCTATGAACTTGATCTATAGTCGAATGCTTTTCTCTAAAACCAAATTGGTGATTAGGAATTAGTTCCTTTCTCTCAATGATAGGTTTCATTCTCTTTAGAAGCAACTTTTCAAAGAGCTTCGGCATCATTGGTAACAGTGATATTGCGCGATATGATTTGGCTTCGTTTGGTGGTTTGCCTAGTTTTGGTACCATGATAACTTCTGCTACTTTCTAGACATGTGGGACGTATTTTAGTCTGAACGATGCATTTATTAGATACGTCAGCATAAGAATACCTTTCTTAGGTAATTGCTTAAGAACTTCTCCTGTGATAAGATCATATCCAGGTGCCTTCTTTGGATTCAGGTTTGTCTTGATTTCTCTGGCAACTTCCTTTGGAGTAACTAGCTGTATGGCTTCTTCTTCATAGGTTATATGTTCATTCGTGATTGGCTCTGATTCGATGTTGTGAGGCTGAAAGATTGCTGTTAGATGTTCTGCAAAAAGTTCAGCCTTCTGTTTATTGTCTCTTGCCCAGGTACCATCTCTTCGTCTTATAAGTGGGACATAGGCCACTGGCCTCTTGTATTTCCTCAGTGCTTTCCACAACGAGTAATCTGTTTGTTTATTGGGAGTCAATTTAGTTAAGAAGGATTCCAATGATGCCTCTTTTAGTTTTTGAATTTCGCGCTTAAGTTGTTGGGAGTTATTATTAAGTATGGTTTTGTCAGCTGGATCTCGTGATTGCTGCCATCTTCTTCTAGCTTGTCTTTTTTGTTTGACCATTTCTCTAAGTTCCATAGGATAATTATTTCCAATAGTTCTGTGGGTGATTTCTTTAGTGTTGTTCCAAGCGGCTTTCTGGATGGTGTTGATGAATTTCTCGGCTTCTACGTCGAGCTGATCTCTTGTTTTAAGCTGGATATTTAGCTGTATTGTGTTTTCAAGCTCTATATTAAAGCTTACCCAGTCTGTAGTTTTATTGGTCAAAGTTGGGGTACATTCCTTTTTGATTATGCTTTCGCTTAGAGTCATTAGTACTGCGGAGTGATCAAAGTCAAGATCAAAGTTTTCCTCAATATCAATGAAGTTTGGTGAAAATTTTCTTGTTATAAAGAAGTCTAAAAGATCCGGGATTTTGTCTTGGTCAGTAGGCCAATAGGTTGGCTTACCTGTAGAATGGAATCGACATCCTCTAGCTTGGATTGCTTTTCTCAGCTCTCTCCCTTTTGTGGTTATCAATCTGGATCCCCAGTCTGGATGTTTACCCAGTATAAACCTTTCCCCGAGATGTTCTAAGAATCTATTATAATCTGATTGTTTGACATTGAACCTTGGGGGGCAGTATATCGCACCCACAGTAAAATTCTGTTTGGTTGATTTTATACCAACGACCGTAAGTTGTACTTCTGCGCCCTTGAGATGGCACTGCTCATAGTGATTTATGCTATTTTTTATTATTACGGCACTTCCTCCTCTAGCTTGGTTATCCGGATGACGTGCTTCATACACCTGATATCCATTTAGCTTTAGATATGTCTGATTTGTTGAGTGTGTTTCAGAAACAAGACATATATCGATTTTATGTGAGTTTAGAAACACTTCTCTAGAAACACTCTTTCTGTTTCGTATACCGTTAGCATTCCAAGTTGCGATTCGTAAATCGTTAGTCATATTATGTGTGTGTTTTTTACTGTTCTAGCTTAGATAATCTCTCTTCGATTTTGTCCATCCTTTCTAGAATTTTTTGTAGCAATTGCATACTAGAGTCACCTGAAGTTGATGGCTTGTCTATTTTTGAGGAATCTGTGGCTTGTGCATATGTTGTGCTTGCATTTGTTTTTTTATATGTTGTAATTGGTTTTGATTTTGGGATGTTACTTACACGCTGTTGTTGACCTACTTTTGGTTGTGTTGGTAAATTGGGTAGCCCTTTCTGGTCTCTGATTCGTTGTATTTCTTTTGCCACCATACAGCCTCTGTAGTTTGCAGGGTGAGCATCTCCACTGTTCCAGCATTTTGGTGGTAATTCTTTTGGTTTCTTGCATTCTGTCGAAAAATGTTTTCCCGCGCATTTAACGCATCGGGGTTCTTTGTTGCAGAAGCGGTGGGTGTGTCCAAAAGCCTGACATCTTTTGCATTGCGGTACTAGTTTAGGCTTTCTTACCGCCTCTATTTCTACCTTCATTCCTAAGATAGATTTAATATTATAGATTTTCTTAATATCTTCCTCGTTACTAAACGTAAGCATAAACATCGGTAGTGGAGTTTTATCGCTTCGTTTTAGTATATTGGTGGCGTCAATTATAGATTAGCCGTCTTCTTTTAGTTCTTTCACTATGTCATCATTTTTGCAAGTTGGATGTAGGCGCCTCACCATGACCTTAATTTGCCTTGTTTGTTTGTTTTCATAAGTGTACCAGTTGACTTTTTCTTCATTTAGGAATTCGGTGAGTTTCCTGTATTCGTCGATTTTCTCTACGTTGAGTTTTATATCGCCAGAATTCATTAGCGTAGCTTTGTACTTGAATTCTTTATTGTTTAAGGAATTTCGCATTGACTCGTAGTTTGTTACTTGGCTCACAATGACAGGTGGTGGCAAGAACGTTTTGTCTTTTTTGGTTTCTTTATTTTGATTTGTGTTTGTGGGCTGAGGTGAGACTACAAGTGATTCATGCATTTTGCGCTTTTTGCTTTTCCTTGCCTTTTGCACTACCCATTCTGTTTCTCTGGCCAATTCTTCCTCATCTGTATAATACTCTTCATTATGCGGAGTACCCGGTTCTGTTTTACTAGACTGCTCCAGAAATTTCTCTTGCAGGGCCTTGAGTTGTGCCTCTAGGTCCTTAAATTTGGTTTCTATCTGTTTTCTTGCGGATATTTCCTTTTGCAATTGCTTGTACAAAAGATGTTCATTTTCTGATGTAATCACAATTTCTTGTGTTGACATGGTGTCCTACTTATTGCTAGTGTTCTTGCACTTACATAGTCAGCACTATAGTACGCGCACGTCACTATTTTTGTTTATTAAGCTATTGATTGGGCAACACGTCTGGTAATCAACATACGTGTGTATTCTTCAAAGGTTTGCACAAAACAGATAGTTTGAGAAAGAAAAAAAGTTTTATACAAAGTTAGACAACTAGAAAACTATTATCATTTATACAGGGTGTTGCATTTAGGCATGATGGAAAGTATGTATTTCTTTAAGGAACACCTTATATCATGCCATATTGTGAATACTAAGGAAGTCTTTCAACTGTTGCACCTGTGTAATGTAAATAGTTTCTGAGATATTCAACTGTTTGTCGAAACATTGGCAATTGCAGACCTGTTTAAAAGCTACGTAATTACTACATTTTTGGATATGTTCTAAAATTGTTGTCACGTTATAAGTAATACCATGGCTAGATGCTGATGTCATGAAAAATTAGATGCACTATACAGAGTGATCGTAGCATACAGTAGTTTTCGAAACCTTCTTAAATGGCTTTTTCTTTAGATTGTTAAATGGAACACCTGTATATTACTCGCTAGTTGAAATGTCCCTTAAGTTTCCATCGCTAAAGAGATGTGCACAGAATAGTATTTCTGTAAGGAGTTATGGGTGGTTGTAGAGTTCTATAAGGAATTATCGAAACCTATACGCTATAGAACTATAATGCTATAGAATTAAAAGAGTAAAAACACAGAATCGACCATAGGCTTACCAAGGATATCACAACAAAATAAACTTTACCTGATGGGTAGTGTAGCCCGCAAAGTATGACTCTGAGGAAAACAAAAGGGATTTAAGCAATTTGGCGGCATTTTTTATCTTGTAAGACTTTTTTGAAATAAAAACCTTTTTCTCTACAAGAATGGAGTTACTGCACGAGCGGCGGTCATAAATAAAGACCTCCGCTCCATAGGGGTCGGCTCGCTGACCCAGCTTTCGCCATACAGCATCCATGGTACACCACCTAGGAAACGTGTCTGCCCCCGAGAGTCCGTCTCAAGTTGAAAGAGGCCATGGGTAGCATTTGTAAATCCACTAAGAAAGTTGTGGTGCACCAATAGTACCATCACACGCAGGCTCCCTTGATACAAATAAGACCTCGTAAGCACAGACCAGCCATGGGGCCCTCCTTCCCCTCGGTACTCGTGTAAGTCTGGCTTCCCCGACACAGTTGGATGAGTCGCCGGCGAGGCCACTTGCGCAAATGTCTACCCAACATGTACATGTACACACATGTACACATGTACACACCGTAGAAGGGCGGCCATTGACCCACAGTTAGGAACCATGGAATAGGGTAGCCCCCTGTGGTTCTAGGAGTCTACACCGAAGAGTTAGTGCATCTCACAGCCTTGAATTACTCCAAGTACTTGTGTCGGAAACCTTTCGGAATCCACGTTTGACGAGTCGCCGCCGGGAACTCTAACGCGTTATCTATACTCATCGAGGTTAGAAACATTGCCCTTTCATCGGAGGATGGGTGCACCGTCGAGCACACTTACGCTGAGAACTCTACCACATGTCATCTCTCTCAGCGGCTCCTCGATCCCCACATACGTGGGATAGGGTAGCTCCACATCGAGAAAGGTATAAACGTCATGTGGGCTATACCGTCTATCCGCAATTGCCTTAATCCCTATTCGGATGTACTAGATATCAGATCGTTAAGATAGTCTGTCGAGATCGCAAGCTTGGTGTCATACATAGACAAGTATCATACTTAGGACCTACAAGTTTATACTCCTGTCATATTTTAAGTCTCGCCGACTTTTTGCGTCAAAACACCTGTATAATTTCCCCAATTAGTGGACAACACCGCAAAAGTGTAGAGTGTAAATTTTGTGTCGTGTAATATTATTTGTATATATTAAGTATTAGGGAAAATATAAAAGATGTATGTCTTTCGGAGGTATTCCTGAAAGCAACACAATGACTATTGGCCCTGTGCATACCCCATGGAGGGGTTTGAGAAAAGATCTAAGCGCCCATAGGAGAAATACCGACCAACACTATGTAGTTAGTGCAGGGCGCATTATGATGTTTTCCGATCTCTCAGAACTCATAACACATCGATGGTAGAAATCAGGATAAATAATTATAATAAGTGTTGCGTGGTCAATTTTAATAATACAGGATAAACTAATAACAAATACAACATTGTAATAAAGAAAACAAATTTGACCGGACCACATATACACTACAGATAACTGTAACATTTAGTAGCAAACTGCACTATTTACGCTTCGTAGACATAGTACCGCCAACTCCTGTCGAGACGCATGCATCGCACACCCAGCCAATACTGTTGTTCATGTAGTGTATTTCTTTTAAAATATATACCTAGTTGAGAAACGCTCGACACATATACGTCTTGTTTTGGCCACCATGTGGATAGCAGTAGCACAGTCCGTAATGCCCGGTTTCTGGTAATTTACCGCTTGGGTATTTCTCTGTTGTAAGTTAAGAGTTAAAATTTAAGAAACCGTAAACCATGATCTCAGTTCAAGGCCTAGTGACATTTGGTAACACTACAATTCAGTAACTATACCAGCGACACGAAAGTACAGCATACATCTTATATGACACGTATAAAATACATGTGACAAAACTCACTTCTATAGGATGCAGTGACATGTTGCTTTATCCATAATATAACCGTAGGCGGCGTAGCCAGATAGTGACAGATCGTACAAAAATTAGACTGACTTAGTTTCAGCAACTGGAATAAACGCTTTTGTTTGCAGAAAAATAGTTAGGTCACAGTTGGCTAACTCACGGGTGACATAAAAAACTTTGTATTACCTCCTTAAGTTTCTACCTCTTAGGCCAATGATCAACTAACTTTTCGCCTTCGATCGATTCTATGAATACAGCAAAGGAATAATAGATAGTTATTCAGAAGGTTTTTTCAGTGTTTTCCATATTTGAATTTAAAGGTTTTTGAGAAAAATCAGCATGCATTGTGTTCTAAATAGCCCACTTTGTAGAAACAAACGGAATATACTTACGCAACGATAAAAATATTAACACCGCCGGAAATCCAAATCCTAATGCATAGCAAGTATCATCACCAAAACAAGTGACAGCTTTCCTCATTATCGGAGTTATAATCATACCCACAAATCCACCTAAATTTATGCTAAAGTAGAAAATGGAGAAAAACTGTTGCAGTTGTACCCTTTGCATTGGAAGATAAAACTGGTCCCCGCCAAATGCAGCTAAACATGGCTTTGCACCGCCAGTTCCAATTGATATGAGCGCTAGGCCAACAATTGTCGTTGTACTAGAAACAAAACATTGTAATATTGAAATCTCATTATTTCACTTAACATTTGCATAGTAATCAGACAACAATCTATTAAGTGAGCACAAATAACCATACTTCAATTGACTAAGCTCATTATAGCTCTTTACAAATAAGATTACTTACATGGGATTTAGTTCAAGTACTGGTATAGCGGTGATTACCATAATGATATTCCCTATCAAGTATACTATCGAGAAGTAGAAAATTGTTCTAAAATGCATAAATTAAGTATCGTTATTTATTATGTGGTATGTTGTCATACTAACCTGTATCTTCCTAAGAAACTGTCTGCACATATAGCACCCAACACGGGTAGAATGTAGCATATCATTATAAACACGTGATAGACCATAGTGGAACTATTCTCAGAGAGCCGTAACTCATTCCTTAGATATAGCGACAGTATAGCTGAAAATAGATTCATTTTACTCATACGAACGTAATAATATACATAATGGGTTGGAAAAAATGATGACCAAAATATATTTCTTGGTGATAATTCATTACCAAAGAAACATTTTGCAAGAAATGATTTTTCTTTTTGTAATAATTGAATGAAGCGTTAGTCCGTCTACACAGAAAAATAAAAACTATCTGACTAGTGAAATGGACTAGACCAGCAATTGAATTTTGTTACTGTGAATTCACGGGCAAATATCCCACTTATATGTATGTCGATGTTTACAAAATTTACCAAAGTTTAATAGATTTTCAAAGATTTATCAAAATGTACTCGCAGATCGTTTATGTCAATTTAAGGTTCCTAAGAGATTCCAGCGACTACAGAGGGTTGCTAGGTTCAATTTGGGAGAGACCAGAACAAATTGGAGGAAATGGTATGTGATTGATATTGGTTTACTGGAAAAGGTTCTACCTGTCTAGTACTTTGCGCGGGTTCATCATAATAATAACTGTAATAGAAGTTAGGTAATACTAATAGACCTTCCATTTCAGGACAATTCTCTATTGTACTACCGTCAGTCACTATTGTCATAGGCCATAGTTTAGTCGTAATCAACCTTGGGAGTAAGGTTGCCAACATTGTGCCTATGCTGACCCGGAGAAAAATAATTATATTATGGAACATAATAATTAATTCATAACAGTAGTGTAGATTCGCCGATTCTAGAACCTCCGCAAGCGGACGTTCTAGAATCGGCGTAGTATTATACTTACCACTATGTAACTCTCCCTCTCAATTCAATATCTATCGGCATTTCTTAATATTAAGGTAAATATAGACTGGTAAATAAAAATCTGTTAATAACATTAAAATATTTATTCTGCACAAGTAAAAAATATGCAAATTATAATTATAATAAAAAGTAATACATAATGTAGAATGGTGAACTCGTAATTGTCGTCTTCAAATATAGTCTTGATCACCATCAACTTGCTGCGTACACAAATTGAAATAATCACAATATTTATGAAGAAACTCTACCAAATTTGGAGTTGTAACCCCGGCTAGTAATATGACCATACTCGGTACCCTCAACTGTAATCGTTGTCTGTTCAATAGTTTAATCAATACGTTCCTCGTCATCATCTAATTTGCTTTCGTCCAGTTCAGACTCGGAATCAGAATAAACAGTTATATCATCTTCTTCTTCATGGAAACCAACTATTCTAATTATCGTTGCACCAGGAGGTATAATTATATTCTGTCCAACTTTTTGGAACTTGTAGGACTCCAGAGTATCCAGCTCCAATCTTTTACCATTGTCATCGAAGAAAACGTACCGTATATAATAAGAAACACCCATGACGACTAGTAAGGTTTCTTAAATTTGGAGGTTTTATAATAAAAAAAGTTAGTGAACAATGTAGTTATAATAAAAGTAGGAAGCCTCCGTAAGTTGAGGTCCTAGAATGGGCGAATCTGGATGAGGAGTTTTTTTTTAAATTTGGAGGTTTTATAATACAAAATAGGTTAATGAAAAATGTAGTTATAATAAAAGTAGGAAGCCTTCACAAGCTTAGGTTCTAGAATGGGTAAATCTTAAAGAACAGGTTTTTTAAAGTTTGAAGTTTTATAATAAAAAAAAGTAAATGTGGATATATTAAAAATGTGGAGAAATAGAAGTGTTGTATGTATGAATTGTGACAGCAACGTGAGTTTCGAAACGATGAAACGGTTTGAGTGTTTCATGTTTCATGTTTTAATGCTTTCCACAGCAGAAAATGACCCATTTTTTCAAGAAGAAGCAGCGCGTTTTACTGGTTTACAGGCAGAGCGTGAAAAAACTAGACAATGTCTTGTTGAACTTTCAAAGAAGAAGATACAACTGTGGGATGTGCCAGAAGGTGTACAACACCAAGTGTCTCATATTAGAAAAAAGGGAAACCAATTAATTGTTAAATTGGGAATTGGTACAGTCTGTAGTCCTACCTTCCTCGACTACAAGCTTGATTTTTAATATTGAATATTTTATGAACTGTCATTGCCAGATTGGACTGTGGAGAAATGGGGAACAAGTTCAATTCGAAAAGTGGGGAAAGCCGGTGTTACGTTGGGAACCGCCTAAATATTCATATGATTTTTGCTAACCCACCATGTTAACATTATAATGAAAAGTGAATAAAAAATTAAATAATTTTGTGTTTTATTTTTTTACTAATCACCTTTTAATGTAAATACTAATTACTATTGGATATAAAAAAGAATTTCATACTTAACGTTTGATCAGTACATCATCAACAATCAACCAGAGCGATCACAACTTAGAAATGGATCGATCATTAGCTGAGGAGGTACTAAAAACTCGTGCAGCGGTACGTGAAAAAAATCGATCATTGAAAGGAGACATTGAGAAGTCACAACGTCGTCAAGAAGTTGAATACAGTCCAATAACGGGACCAATTTAGTTCTTCCAATTTAGTTACTAAGCCTATAAAAACTAAATTTTTACACGACATATCACTTCTAGAAAGTTTACCTAAAAAGAAGAAAAATGTTAGTGACCTTGATGATGAGTCATCATATGTTTTAAATCTACCAAAAAAACAAAGACGGACGTCAACACCAGAAAGAAAACCAATTTACAAGGATTTATCTGCACTGGAAGATTTCAGTAAAAGTCAGTCCCATTTTTCAGGTATTGGTGGAGACGAAATAGCCCTTATAGAAGAAGGAACTTCTGATGATCAGTTTGAGGATTTAGATAATACTTCACAATTGATTCGATCCGCTCAACGTGATGTAGAAGGTAGACTATTTGAACAAATACAAATACTAGAAGAACAATTAGATACATCAGCCGTACAAGCTGTTTTGCAGCAATTTTATCCACTACCACGAAGTTACTTAACTGGACTGAAAACTGACGTAGAAAACGATTTTGATACTAAATATGGCGTATACGAAACTGACCAAGCCTTATATATAGGTAGTAGTGAGCTATTATTTGATGAAGGAGATATCATGATCGATGGTCTCACGTACAAAGGAACTCCTGGTTTATATGAACTCTTATTCAAAACGGATCCCGGCAAATTTACCAAACAAGATATGAAAGAATATAAGAACATTTTACAACGATCAAACTCCTACAAAATTAATTACGACCCTTCTAGAGGAATTGCTGCGAATAGGGGAGTTAAATATGTTAATATTATTAAACCTTTATTGCAAAACCAAAACCCTAATGTATGGTGGGCTAAAAATTGGAAAGTTGGTGGACTTGACAAACATCTTATACCGGGAAAAGTTACTGAATATCAATATTGGGATAACGGTAATGAACTCGTTGACAGGTTGCGATTATTAATGGCTTCACAAAAAGCTGGTCATACAGGTCACAATAATGAAATCATTTCAATTATTGAAGCATTAAAACAAGCAAATGTAATATGATAATCAATTGCCAAAATTTTGTATATATACTTGAGCACGGATTCTTATTTTGTAAATGACTTTGTTCAGTTGAGAGCATAACATGTCATTAAGCAAGTTTGGTGACCACATACATATCACTATGACATTAGATAGGTTTGGAAAACATGTACAAAGGTATAATGTTATCAAAGCACTAAAACGACCAGAACATCGGAAACATTTACGTCAAAATATCATCTTTACATTAAGCGGAGATGGTACTCTGGACAATACTCACAAGGATTACTATATTATTGGAAATAAAGGATTTCAAAGGATGTACCGCAATAAGTTTTACACTGGCAACATAAAAGATGTAAACACTACCACTAATGTTCAGTTAGAAGTGAATGGTCGCATATTTCCACCCAAAGGTAACATTTTACAATCTGGAGACAAAATTACTTGTAGGAAAATTAAATGGGCTGGAGCGGTACCAAATTCACCATTCCTTATAGAGCTACTAATTGAAATACAATAATGAAAAATAATAAAAAAAATCTAAATATTAAGCGAGATGTTATTAATGAAGTTCATGCTCCAGCTAGAAGATACTTCAAACGAAGAAGAGTAGTTATACAAGGCTTACGCGATTTATTCCAAGCAGATTTGGTTGAGATGATCCCATACGCAAAAACAAATAAAAATTATAAATATATTCTGACAGTAATTAACACATTTTCAAAGTACGGTTGGGCATTACCATTAAAAAGCAAAACTGGTAAGGCAGTTGCAGGAGCAGTGAAGAACATTTTAGAAGAAGCTAAACAGAATATACCAAAGAATCTTCAAACTGACAATGGAAAGGAATTTTATAATAAGGACTTTAAAAATCTCATGGGCAAATACAACATTAACCATTACGGCACGTATTTCTACCTAAAATGTTTAATAGTAGAACGCTTTAATAGGACTTTAAAAGAAAAAATGTGAAAAGAGTTCAGTATGCTGGGAAGTTATCGTTGGTTAGATGTGCTACCTAATCGCTTATCATCTTTTGCTGAGAGTGCAACTTTATTCTTCAGTTCGGTATAAATTGTATGATAATCTGATCTAAATATATACATATTTTTATACACTGTACCACCCTGCTCAACTACTCTCTTGTAATCCTTAACACTTAAATGCTTTTCGGTAACGTATTTTTTAATACCCTTCGCTTTTTTAACGGTATCTGATAACAAATCTATACAATACGCTTTTGCACCAGTGCCAACAAAAGATTTAATAATTTGAGTAGGATATTCATTTTTTTCATTTTGCCCAATATTTGATGACTACGTGGAATTCCGTGAATATTGTTTACGGGATAATTGGAAGTGTCAAATCTATCCATATTTTCCTTATTATGATAGACGTTGTTTCTTATTATTTGCAATATGAGAGAATCTGTATCCGTATACAAGAGTGTGACATTGTCACCATACTGTTCTTTTAAGAAATCGGAAAAGAAACTGTAGATGACTGTTTTTGAAAGTTCAAGTATACTAAAACATACATATAATGGTTTATTATAATTAAGTTGAACAACTTGCATTTCAACAGCGGCTAGATTGTCACAGAAAATTTTGGCAGACTTATAGTTAGGTTTTGCAACTAACGCCTCCACACCCAATTTTTTATGTCGCTTTTCCCAATGTGTTAATAATTTAACGTCAACTCGATTATCAACATTGTCCATGGTTTTTCCAAATACAATATTATTCATCGCTTTATAATGGTTTCTTTCAAATTCATTTTTGGCTTCAGCGCGTTTATTCGAGTTGAAATCTATATATTTTTGCATCCAATTTGATTGTTGAAATTTCAGTACCCGACGCATATTTGTTAATATAAGACCGTGTTTTAAACATTGTTTTAAGTTTACGTAATGAATAATATACTCTTCTTTGTTTGTTAAGTTTTGAATAAGTTTAGGATACTTCGAATCTGGTGGAATAATACTCTCGACACAGAATGGTAAATCGTTATGATGATTATGTAAATATTCCGGATATGATAAATCTACTTCACAAACATAACCAATTTCAGACTCGTCATCAATATTTAAAATATCAATTTTTAGTTGATCGATCTCTTGCTCAGTCAACCATCTAAATTTCCCAGTTGGTAGCTTACGACGCTTCGCATGTCCATATAGATTTGTTGCATCTAAGTATAAAATGTAGGATGATGGTTTGCCCAAATCGTACGGTGGTAAAAGTTGATTGTTAGCATCCGCAATTCGTTTGGTGCACATACTTAAACCTCCACGAATTCCACTTTTAAAGAAATGCAGCATATCGATGTCGGTTAACAATTCCAATTTTATACCTACCACTTTGAGAAGTGCATCCCAACCAAACCCTGGAGCTGTAAAAGAGTGGCATGGATCTAACTTATAATAATCTAGACTAATTTTCCTGAAATTCTCAAATACATCAGTCAGGAGAAGTACATCGGAAGTTAGATATATATCACTATATTCCCCTAACGTTTTACAATTAAAATTGAACCAAACTGTTTTTGCTCGAACATAATCTATTTCTGATACGTGCTGATCTGACAAAGAGTCATAAAAATGTTCTCGCGATGGCAAACGTGGAAAATTTAATTTATCAAACGAGTCAACAAATCCGTATGGAAATACACCCGTTTTACGTAACAATGCAAATTTCAGATTATCTTTAAAATACTTTCTTACATCTACACATTGTGAATCATCTAAGAAAGATCCTAATGTTTCAAGTGAACAAGTCAAAAATCGAAAGGAATCAACAAACCTTAATTTCAAATATGACTTTCTTATTTTACCGCTTAAATCTATAATATTTCCAACATCAATCAATTTGGTAAATGATATGTACTTTTCTTTATTTTGAGCTATTACATCTACAGATTCTCCATTTATAGCAAGACCTTTTACAAACATATGGCAATCATATTTTGATAGGTTGTGAAAAAATACTGGTACAAACTTTGGTATTTTATAATTAATATTACAAATGGAATGTGCAGCACCGCGAAATAATCCCGTATTGTGGTCATGATCGCGAACTTTATCTGACACATCCCAAATATCTTTCTCACAGATATGACAAACAGTACTAGCATTGTATAGCTCCTGCTCGACCTCTGTTAAAGGAATCATTTCCTTAACAATACTTAAATGATCCTTATAAATTTTAAGAATGTCTGCTTCTAGATCGGACATGAATTGTTGAGATGCATTATTTCCACAATATAGATGAAATTTTGATTGATCATCATTGTATCTACATTTAATATAATATGCGAAAGCATAAGGTTCGTGCTCAAAGCATTTTTCAGTATACGATTTATGTTCGTCTAAAATTTCATTTTTTTTGCAGTGGTTTTAAAATGGCTTCAAAATCAGCATATACAACAAACGGTAATTTCAACAGCTTTTCAAAATTTTCGAATTGCAAAATATTTTCCATTTCTTCATGACCATATTTATTAATTTTCATATTCGTTGTTGGTAGGGTGACTTTTACACGATTACAATCTTCATTTCGATGTCGAAGCAGATTATCAGTAGTTGTAAAGAACTGTAAACAACCCTCACAGATATATTGCTCGTGTCCGTGATTTGAAGATTGTGATGCAACTAGTCTGGACAAATTTTTAATCCAACAATAATGGCTAATACCATCATCATCCGTTATTAGTAACATATTCACATGACGATCATTTCTAATTTTACATAAATAATATGGTACAACATCATGGACCGTTTTATCAATTTCGAAATATGAATTCAGACCATACACATTGACAGAAATGGCATTTTGTTTCTCGAAAACGGGAATGTCACATAATTTTACAGGGAATTCAATATTTGAAAAATCCAAACCTATCTCCAAGTAATTCGGATACGAGGTCACACGCTGTGGTAACCCTTCCGGAACCTTTAGTGCTGAGGTGATTGTCCAGGCGAAGCAAGCCTGATCTGCATTCTGCACATTGATGACTGCACGCTTGAATTTTATCGGTTTGGGGAGGTCAATATAACTTGATGCTCTTATTGGATTGAACTTGCTGATATTTATTTCCATGTTTAAAATTCGAACTAATGTCCATCCTACAAATGATTGGAAAATTGTATTAGTTGTTAATCGATTTAAACCCATTAGACCAACTCACCCGAATCGCGTTCCTGAAATTCAGACATCTTTGACGATATTTGCTGAATAAAGTCATCAAAGATTTCAAATAGATTTGTACTCACAGAATTTCGTTCTTTGTATTGAGTTACTTTATTTCCACATCCTCCTTACTGGAGAGGTAATATAGCCCGAAACATTCAAAATTAACTTTAACACTTCTATGTAAATCTATCAAGTTTTGAATTAGTGATATACATGTCACTCGGATTACATATGTAAACTCATTAATATCGATCAGTAATATCAATAACCCATGGGTTCTGTATGACTAACTCGGTAACTTATTAATTTATCTCCAAAAGCTCCAGAAAGTCTTTCGATTCCATCATCCATGATGACAAATGCATTGTTCTTGTGAGCAT
Source organism: Melinopterus prodromus (assembly GCA_964023965.1). Classification (NCBI taxonomy): domain Eukaryota; kingdom Metazoa; phylum Arthropoda; class Insecta; order Coleoptera; family Scarabaeidae; genus Melinopterus; species Melinopterus prodromus. The sequence continues at coordinate 41,554,162 of OZ030390.1, read as the reverse complement.
TGCTGCGTTGATGTGCTGGATAATTTCGCTTAATTACAAATTCATTACACGCTTCACATTTTGTATATTGGCAACTGGGACGAACATCATCTACCTTTCTTCTTTTGCCTAAACATGATGTTGTTTTATGTCGACGTAGATTATCTTTTCTTGTAAATGACTTGTTACAAATTTCACACTCAAACATTGCACTGGTGTATGTCGACACTGTCTGTGTTTATAAGAACCCTCACCGTACGCAGGTAATTGTGAACTGGCTCTATTGGGGAACAAGGCCGCTTATATAGAACCTCTGCGCTAACACTATGATGTGGAGGGGTGGACTTCTTCTTCCCATTTGGTAAATTGGCAACTGGAAGGAACATCGCTTCGCTTATATAGAACCTCTGCGCTTAAAGTTGAATGTATGTGTTAAATCAATTTCGAAAACTACCATTATCTTTGCTACAGTCCAAGTCTATGACTAATACTCCCTGTGGATTTTGCCAACAATTTTCAGATATTCGCCTGAGTTCATCAAAAGTAATGTCGTATGCAAGGTGGTCATCATAGATATGTTTTAAATTAGTCAAATCTTGTTTGAACAATACCAGAAGATTGCAATTATCTCTAACTAACTGTTTAGGAATTGTTGTATAGCACTGACATAAATAAAAGCAATCAACATTCTTGTGTCGTCCATAAGAAATATATTCTTTAATACCGTTTTGTCCAGAGCAGCATACATCATCAAATATGATTCCACTATATTACTTAACATTTGATGGCGTAACCAATGTGTCTATATTAGAACACTCAAAGTATCCACACTCCGGTATTGCCGTTCCGGTTAGTGTTTGAAATGCCCCAACAGCCTTTTCGTTTGGAACCAGTGATTACTACTATCATTCTCACCACACTTCTTTTCTATCTTAACTACTTTACCTTTTCCATCACTCAACACTCTTCCACCAACAAATACCATCTCACAGTTTTAAATAAAAACTCCTTTCGTACAGATTTTAAAGTTTTTATTGAAGTTCAATTACACTATGTGGTGAATATCGACATTGATAACAATCACTAATTGCAGTAGGCGGACCATCGATGTGGGTGTTCTCGCTCTCAAAATTGTAATGCTTGAAACATGGCAACCTCTTCCGCAGCTGTTCATTTTTTCTATACTTGACGGGTAGTTTAAACCAAACGTTCCGCAAATGTATGGGTCGCACTTTTTTAATCATGTAGTAAATTGGAATAAATGCTAATTCATGCTCTTCGAAGTTTTCAAATGATTGATCACTTTCATATCGTGTAATTGCCTCACCAACTTTGTTTACTACGGATGTTGTTAAACGTAATTTCACCAACGAACGCCAAAGGAACTCCATTACGCTGTTCCACTAGACTTTGTCTGACTCCAGATTTGGAAGCTTCCAAACTTATATAGGTTTCTTTGGTGTTCTTTTCTATTTTGCTCTTCGTTTAAACCATTCCAAACTGCATATAAATTAAAAACGTTTGTAAGAGCACAAATGCACTTATCTTTTCTATGAAAAGCACACATTTTTAATTTTTAACTCTAGTCTTGATATTTGCACCTTTCCTTGACTTTCTTTAAATTCCAACACAGGAGCTTTCCGAATGATTTTCCTCAAAAACTCAGCTTTTTGATGTCCTTTTACGTATACTACTCTCGCAGAATTGCATAAATACGATAACATTCAACATCAAAATATTGTAAAGGTATGAATCCAACATTCCAATCTATGCAATGATGAAAATTCATTAACCAATTCGCAGTATTTCTATATTTTGGTGACAATGAAGAGAAACTGCAGTTCAATTTAAAAACGTGATGTGTATACAATGGTTGCTATTATATGTGGCTAATTCTTTTGGAACAAATTCTCCATCACCTATGGTAAATCCTTGAATATCTACTATTATGAATTGCTTCATGATGTAGTACAACACTACACCTAACACTTACGGTGGCATGAAAAATACTAAATTGTCCCCTTTTGCATAAAATGGTTTTACATGAGCTGTCTCACTATTTTAGTTAATGGTGAATACTGATAAGCCTTATCGGGTAATATTAAACAGTAGGCTGTTGTATTATCAGGTACTTCGGTTTTTGTTGTATTCTCAACTTTTATTTCAACTCCGGTTCTATGTACAGCTTCAGGTTGGTGTGTACAATCTATTCCTATTAAATGTGCATTTTTTTAAAACTCATCTGGTGAAAATAATGGTTCGCTTTCTTGGTAATAATAGGCATTTTGAAATCTCACATACATGTCGTACGCAAACGCAAAATGATTATTTTCAAAATCTAAGTTTAAGTTATCATATGGGAACCGTTCCCCATTTAGAAAAAAAGTTAAATTACTTAAATTTATGTTATCAAAAAACGCCATGTTTTTTGTTACATTTCCTTTTCGACCAGTTTGAAAACCGATTATGATAAACCGCGGTGTCTCCAACATGGGTGCAGTTTTAATACTCCATGACTGTTTTACAGACTTCGGCAATTGTGGATATTTGTGAATTTCCCATGATCTAAACGGAATTTGTACCTCTACTCTCTTATCCGACAGTTTATTCTGTGCCCACTGGTCCCGTAGTCTGTGTGGAACCGTCCATGCAATTTTATCGATTACTATTTTCACTTTCTCAGTTGACCCTGTCGGTTGTAATATTACATCACTGTCATCGTTATTTCTAATCAATAGCAATTCCTGTCTGACATTCATTACATTTTTTTAAATCTTCTGCAAATTCCAAACATGTTCTCAACGGTATTCTAATTCCAAAATTTCCGTTTTTATCTAAGGCGTTTGATACTCCATGGTTTTTCCTAAGTTTGTCATCTTTTTCATCCCTCACTATTTCCTTCGTTTACGTACCAACCCGCATTCTCCAACTTTACTAATTCATTTCTCGTATACGAAAAATACCCCTTCATACATGATGTCACTCCAACGTTCCGTACAGAATCTGTTTCCACTCCATTCAGTAAATACCTCATATCGCTGAACATAAATGCTCCAGGATTACTGATCAACTTCGCTGTACTACTAGCATTTTTTGTCAACTTGCCATCAGAGTCAATTACACGCAAACTACCTTCCACATATAAAAAACTCTCGCATGGAAGTGTATAATTATCAACTTCCGGAACAGTTATTCGAATTTCGTCATTGTTGTCGTAACCAGCTGATCCAAATGGTTGATGTGTGTGATATTCATATCTAACTATTGAAGTGTCTACTTTTGCCTTATCGGTAACGTTTAATAAATCCATTTTAAACTTTTATATTAATACCTGATAGGCCTGCGCGGCCTTATGTTCACCACTGCTACCGTCAACATTAATCCCACTATATTTATACAGTTTTAGTATGTCTGTACCTGGCCGCCCTCTGCTTCTTCGTTGTTTTCCGATCTGTCTGCATGTGTTTCTTTGATACACTACACTCATTCCACTGACCGTAAGTGAACTCTAACGGTTATTGTTTCCCCGCGAAAATTTACCAAGTTACCGTCTTGATCCAATATTCGTACCACAAGGCTACTGATAAATCTTCCACTAACAGGTAAATATATAGGTGTCTGTGGAGATTCTATTATTTTATATCCGGATGGAACATTTGGAAAAAAATGATATAAAACGTGTACTGGAACGCTATTATTATAAGACCCAGCAATATATTTGCAAAGCATTTACTCGATGAATGTTTATTAAGTGATCTGAAGTATCAAGGGTTTTTGCCTTTATAATTCTTTGCTTAAATCCAAGCAAATTGCCTATGCTCCTCTCCATATTAAAATTGAATCTAGCTGTACTCTTTACTTTGCATTGTTGAGTGATACTATTTCCCTTTATTCTTATTTCCAAACCATCATCCCGTTCCTTTGCTTCTTTCCACACACATTCTGCTATGTCATCTATATCATAGACTCCCACAGGTATTTCAATACTTGACCAATCATCTTGCTTCCCGGGAGTTTCATAATGTATCAAATTGTTACTTTCCTCAACATTTGCCAACGAATTGAATGTTTCAAAATTCATAAGACCTAATTCGTAATCATATTCGTCACTTAAAATTATTGGTGGGCTAAAATTACATGAAAATTCGGTCTCTGCTCCTGTCAAAGTGCAAGTACACGAAATTTTCCTTTTTCTTTCCACGTCGATGACTAATTTATCAAACAAATTATTGTATTCGTATTTCCGAATGCTGACTCACACTACTCACACTACAAGTCACACACCATTATTATATATAAATTCTAAACTCAAGTGACCGCAATTTATGTCTGATGCTTTCTGAAATCTCTGGTAATTATAACTGATGATATTTCCCCTCCCATCGGATAATAAATAACGTTGCACCTCCAGCGGTGGTCTTAAATCACCATAACTATCAACGTACTCAATATTGTCATCTTTCTTTCGATATGCAACCCAATGTGTACCTTTACCATCTGATCATCGATATTAACAATCCCTCTTTCATTTTTCCATATGATTTTCGGAAGTTTATTTCGCATGTACACCCCTCGAAAATTAGGATTTTTTAATTTTTTGGAATACGCTTCTAACTCAACATTACTTAAGGAATGTTGAGGTAACTTAATTAGTTTTTTAAATCGTTACCAAGAAATACTCCACAACCCTGCTTATAGGGTTTTATATAGAATCCACCACCAGTTATTCCGCATCCTTTTTTGTATGGATTCACATAATATCCTTCACCGATTGCGCTGGATTCCATTGCCCGATTATGTCGTGCAGCTTCCTTTATTAGCTCCCTAGCTGCTTTTGCTTCATTTACAGATTTCGCTATGGCGGCTGCACCGCCTCCAAGTGATCCAAGAGCTCCTAAAGCGGCGAATAATGGTAATAGGGGAAGAAAGCCCCCAGTTTTAGGAACCTGAATCACTCTTGTTCGTGGCTTCATTACTTTTTACCATTATCCTTTAAAGCCTTGTACGCTACCTTCGCGTTTTCTAGCAAACCTTTAGCGCGGGCACAATTAATTGCACGACGCGGTACCCTCATTGCAGCACCAAAGGATAACGCACCACCCCGTTTTATACCTTTCGACTGTCTACGTTTCCTCTTTTTACTACGTCGTTGCTTAATTTCCATTCCAAAAGTAGTTTTAGCTTTCATCAAGGCTCCAACTGTACCCGCCGCGAGCTTCTCACCTTTTTTGCAACTTCGTACAACTCCTTATCGGCTTCGTGTCTCCTATTAATTCTGACGTTGCACTATATGCAATATCGTGCTTTTTGCACGCTTCGTTTAGTACCTTTACTCCCTTATCGCCTCGAGCTAATGTTTTTTTCAACTTCGTTCCAGGACCACAATAATTGTATCCAGGGATGTGGAGTTCGATTGGTAACTTATCAATTAAGTTATTTAGGATGCCAGGACCTTTTCGTATGCTTGTCCGTCGAGAACTAATACTATTTTTTATGAATTCATTCATTTATAATATATCTTTTTTTACTTTTCTGATTGACTTTACTTCTAATAAGTCAGTATCACAATGAAGCAAAATTATGACGTCTTCAATATTTAATAACTTTCCAAATCACCGTTCTATAATAAAACTCCTTACATTTGTAATTTTATTATTTATTTACGCAATCCATAATTCAATTATATTAATCGTTCATTATAAATTCTAATTCTATGCTTTTCATCTAAGTATGGGTGCAACATTTTTCCAATTTTTCCAATACGATTCTTAAATCTAATTTCATCCAATATGTTTTGTTCCCAGTCACTTCTTCTGGATTGTCTATAAGCATATGACCAAGTAACAATATCGTTAATATGCCATATTACAACCTTTTTCATTGACAATAAGCATGTCAATGATAATTCACGTTCTAATTGGTTTTACATTTTCATTAAACTGCTGAAATCTCGATCTAACAATATTCTATCCATACCATACAGTAATAATTCTCTGGTAATGCAACTCTGTTCTGTTAATGTACCATTCATGATACTATAAACATTTTCATGTACATCACCTGTCATGTTATTCAACATCTCAATGGCGCTATCATAATACTGCCTGTAATCTAAACCCTTCAGCAACTGCAATCGTGAATTCATTACATCAGTCACTTTCCACAACTGGTGCACGGAATCATATGCTAGATAAACAAATTCCGGACCGCGCTCCATTTTTAACACTTTCTTGGTCTGTTGAATCCATTCACTTGAAATTCGTATTCCTGCTACTTGCACTGGCGTCGTTACGTTACCCGAAAAAATCCCATTAACGTAGTTTTGTAGCACAACAGGTGTTTCCACTCACTTTCAGTTAAACTGATGCATTGACCTTTTCCCATTATTCGCACAATGGGTTCAAAATACAGGGTCTCCCACGACGAGCTGCCATTAGAAGTATATGGAGAACTAAATGAAATGAGAGATTGAGAATTTGTGGAATTATATTGTTGGACACGATCGTCTCAGCTAAAATATATTGAGTTTTCGATTACTTCCGGTTACACCGGAAATGATGTCAACTTTTCTGTTTCAAATGGAATACCCTGTATTTTATTGCATTATCGAACTCTTCATTAAATTTTAGATCAACTTTATGTTACATTCCCTATACCTAACCTGTGCAATTTTTGAGATATGCATACTTTTCCTTAAAAAATGACAGCTGCACGGTTACTTTCAATTACTTATAAACTAGCCCCTGTTACCGTTGGAAAAAAGTTGGCCGACAAAATTGTTGTGAAGGTAACGTATTATCGACACATCGGTAGAACTCTTGTAAAAGTTATACAGGTGTTCAAATTATAAGATCAAAATGGAATTCGAGAAAAGTACTAAAAGTCGATTTTTTCAAATGGCAACCCTAACATATGAATACATTTCTCAATTCTATGGAAAATTTTAGGTTAATTTTATGTACAATGTCCTATATCTAAAATGTACTTGTACCTACTGAAATCGATTTTTAATCATCACAGTAGAAATTGCAAACATTTCCGCATCTAGATTGCTTTTGAAAACAACTGAACAATTTGGAATAAACAAAACTTTATTAAACAGGTTTTTTACATCATTTTTCTTTATAATTAAGTATTGATAAAATTATGAGGCTACAATAAAACACAATATTAAAAATTAAACAAAATCCTAAAGTAAATTTAAAAATAGTTGCTTAATTCAATTTCAGTAACCGCTCAAAAACGTTGCCGATTGCCGCTAAACATGCTTCAAATCTTTTTAACACAATAACTGATGAGGAGAAAATGAAAGATAGGGTTCGAGCTGCTTTCAATGGGTTATGTGCGAACTCTATCAGGGACGCCGCCAACCATAGTATGTTAAAAAGAATTGAAGCATGTTTAGCGGAAAACGACAACGTTTTTGAACCGTTACTGAAATAATATTTAGCAGTTTTTTAATTTTCTTAACGATTTTGTTTTATTTTTAATATTGTGTTTTAATGTAGGCCTATAATTTTATAAATACTAATTATAAGGAAAAATTACCTAAAAAAACTTGTCTATTAAAGTTCTGTTTATTCCAAATTATTGAGCTGTTCTCAAACGTAATCTAGATTTGCCAATATTTGCAATTTCTACTGTGATGTTTAAAAGTCGATTTCAGTAGGTACAAGTACATTTTAGGTATAGGGCATTGTACACAAAGTTGGTCTAAAATTTTCCATAGAATTGATAAATGTATTCACATATTAGGGTTGCCATTTGAAAAAATCGACTATTAGTACTTTTCTCGAATTCAATTTTGATCTTATAATATGAACACCCTGTATAACTTTTAAAAGAGTACTACTGATGTGTTGATAATCCGTTACCTTCACAACAATTTTTCAAGATAACTTTTTTCCAACGGTCACAGGAGTTCATTTATAAGCAATTGAAAGTTACCGTGCAGCTGTCATTTTTTAATGAAAAGAATTAATATCTCAAAAATGACACATGTTAGGTATAGGGAATGTAACATAAAATTGACCTAAAATTTAATGAAGATTTCAAAAATGCGATAAAATACAGGGTGTTCCATTTGAAATTTAAAAGTTGATATCATTTCCGGTGTAACCGGAAGTAACCGAAAACGCAAAATATTTTAGTTGAGACGATCGTGTCCAGCAATATAAGTCCACAAATTTTCAATCTCTCATTTCATTTGGGTCTTCATATACTTCTAATGGCAGCTCGTCGTGGGAGACCCTGTATAGTTCCGCACACAATCCCATGGAAACACATTTTGTATGACTTTTGTTTAAAAAGTAATTATTTTCGGAATACATTCTCCCATTACTTCCAATTAATGAATTTTCTTTCCTGGCCTTTGCAACATCATTTGATGTCATTGATATTAGATCACTTGCTCTCAAAGTACTTTGAGGAATCACTACGTCCATGGACTGTGACTGTCCAGTGACCATGTCGTCGCAAGCTGATGTTGGAGATTCAAAAGATGTATTATGGGCAGATCTAGAAGATTCCGAAGGTGTATTCGGAACATTTGATGTTGATTGGCGAACCACCCTTCGAGCATCACTTTCTCTCAAACTGTTTTGAGAAAACATTGTTGAATTTCCATTGAAAGGGTTGTCAAGAGTCTGTGACTGGTCTATTTCTTCACAAGTTCTAGTAGATTCCGAAGATGTATTTGGAAGATTTGATGTTGTCGTGGGGCGAACAATTGTTCGAACAGAATTCTTCTCGGCACCATTGACTCTTTTTGAAGACATTTTTGGAATCTTACACGGCTCGTATCTAAATGACACGAAAACATTTAAATTTATTACATATTTAATTATTTTACATAACAATTAATTTTATTAACTACTTACTGAATTTTGGTTATTTCCTTTCTTTCACATACACTCGCACAAGTATTAGTACCCTTCCACTTTCAGTTTATATAGAAATGCTAGATGGTGGGGTGGGAGGCTCTTACGAAACCTCAAAACCTCAAAATTATATTTTTTTTTCAGATTCGTCGGTTCTACAACAGAACCTCAGAACCTCACTCCCTGTTCTGGAATGGGTGAATGTTTACCAACAACTTTCGAAACATCCATATGCATAAAACCTCAGAACCTCAGAACCTTCCAATTTTCCCTCCTGGTTCTAGAATCGGCGAATATACACTAAAAAATTGGTCAATGTTTACCAACAACTCTCAAAACCTCAGAACCTCAGAACCTCACTCCCTGCTCTAGAATGTGTGAATGTTTACCAACAACTTCCGAAACAACCATATGTACAAAACCTCAGAACCTCCCAATTTTCTCTCCTCGTTCTAGAATCGGCGAATATACACTACTCATAACAGCCGCCACAAAAATGTGCGGCTTCGACGAATACTTTTTAGTAATGCTTTGGCTTGCGATGGAGTCCCAACATCGATGCGTTTCTATTCTTAAACAATTCTTATACCAGAATTTGTACTAAAAGAAAAGTTTTATCGTTAAGAGCTCGTCTCTTTGATCCATTGGGCTTCTGCTGTGACCTTGCAAATTAAGTTGGCAGTTCGTAAGCTGTGGATGCTTCGTCTTGATTGGGATGAATCTCCTCCTGGGTTGTTGGTTGACTAGTGGGTACAATTTCAACGTGATTTAAAGTTTTTAACAAATTTTAGGGTATTTCATCATTTCGGACATTATCAGGAGAGCATGGTTACATTGACAGGTTTTGCGGATGCGTGTGCGTCGTCCTATATATCTGTTGTACTTGTATATTTTAGAGCTGTAACCGATGAGGGTAGAACAATAGTTAATTTAGTTTGTGCTAAGACCAAGATAGGTCCAATGAAAGTGAAATTGATACCACGACTAGAATTGGGGTCTTGCATGATTTTACCGAACTTAAGAAATAAAATCGTTGGTAAGGTGGTAAGAAAAGCGTATGTAAAATTTTTCCGCCTAATATTGTTGCACTCAATTGTTACTGAACATCAAAGTTTAAACAGGACTAAGAGCTCGTTCCCACTATGTCGGGTGTCGGATCCGTTTTTTAATCGGACATCGCCGCCTCTGTTCACACTAGACGGATGTCGGACGCGATTGAAGCTGGAGGCAATGTTTGACAATTGCTGCTAGGCGAGTCACAATGGCGAGAAATCCCGAAAACCTGGCCAAAATTCATAATAAGCTTGGGCTATTGAAACACAGGTATTAAACATGCTCGTAAGAGATTTTTGGAGTCTCTGATTCCAAAACTGGTAACAGATTATTAAAATTCAAAATGGCGTAAGCAATATGGCGACCAAAAATGTAAACAATTTCCTAATTGCATGAAGCTTATATTCTGCAATTCTACTTCTGATTTCAAATCTGATATCATATTTTTTAAACTCAGAATGGCGAAAACAACATGTCGACCGAAAATGTTAAATATAGCCGATTTGCATAAAACTTATTACCTGCAATATTCAAATTCTCCTGATTCTTAATCTTATATCAGAATTTATAAATTGGCGGAATCTGGCGCAATCAATATGGCGACCAAAAATGTTCGATTTGCATAAAACTTATTTTCTGCAAAACTACAAGATTTTGCTGTTGGGGCTTATACGAAGATGAGAAAGACCTTAAAATTACTTAAAGTTACATTTTATGGATCTTCTTCACACAAGGAAGTACTATTGTACTATTGTGCGTTTTTCCATAGTTTTCCTAAATGCTTAAAAATGTTAATTCAAGTCGAGAATTCAGAGCCTGATGCCTCTGAATTCTGTTGAAAATTTCACAAATTTCACAGAAAATATCACAGGAAATAAGTTTTAATTAAATCCGACAGTTTCTAAACTTTGAGCTGAAATGTTACATCCGCCATTGTGAATTTTGAAAATCTGAGAACAAATTTGGGTTTAGAGAGCGCCAAATGCCACAGAGAAAAAAAATCATGTGAATCTGAATATATTTAAATTTTGGGTCCGCCATATTAAATCAGTTCATTCCCAATTTACAAAATCTGACATGAGATTTGGTATAAGTGAGCTTGAATTATGATAGGAAATAGGTTGCATGCAAATCCAGAGCTTTTACATTTTTGTTCGTCATATTTAATCCGCCTTTTTGAATTATTTAAATCTGACATGCCTCATTATACGGTGTCTGGGTTGATACTGCGATGTATATTATACAACTCAATTTGCAACTCAATAGAAATATATTGCATTTGCTATAAAATCCGATGAAGTCGGATGACATTTTCATACCATCAGAAAGCTAGTAGGTACTACCTATCTGGTAGTATGTACCATTCTGCAGGATTGAGTGGAATATGTATCTTTTCCACTACTTAAAGTAAAATAAACGCAACGAATACTAAAAATACCGAACAAGATAATAATAATAATAATACTAATAATAAATATTAAACGAATTTCAATTTTAAGATATTTTCTAATTTAAATTATAATGAAATTTTTTATGTTTTTCATCATTATTAAAGTGCATTATGTAAGTACAAACCTCAAGGAAGAATATCCATTGTAAAAAAACTTATTCTCATAACCACGAATATAAAGAAAACTGCACTTTTTTTTTTTTTTTGGGGGGGGGGGATGAAGCCATGTGCACAAAACCAGTGGCTTGTCTGTGCGGCAGTCGGGGAGACGGAGTATTTGAAAAATCCCCTGCCTAACTTGGGCTTGAACCCTGGACTTCTGAGTGGAAGGCATTCGCCTTATCCACTCGGCCACCTCCGCTCCTTACATTTTATATTAACTTAAAGGCAGTATTGAATTATTGTACTTACAGTAAAGAATAATTGTACCTAGCAACAAGTTGGCTTTGGGGCTCATTCTACGAACTAGGTGCAACTAGAAATCAAGTTTTTTTTGTTCCACATATGCATTGGTACCTTGTTTTGCTAACTCCAGTGGATTTTTGACAATTGAAGCATTTTCATTCAATTAGGATTTGGCCAGCTTTTCGGGTATTTTCGCCACTGTGGCGACTGTTCGCGATGGACCTCGACGAAGCTTTTGTTGTGCTACATTATTTTCGAAGAAAGCAAAAGCAGCAAATAAAAGAAAATTTTGGGAGAATCCAGTCCAGAATTCTCCAGGATTTTTGTCCAGAGGACAAGATTCACTTTAGGTACCGTTCAGAACTTAAACACTGAATTAAGAAGGGACGAACGGAAGTTTTTTAATTATTTTAGAATGTACATAACCACATTCAATGACCACTGACACGACTATTAGGGAGCATAACCTATCGGAATACAAAATTTAGAGACTGCATTTGTCCTGAAGAATAGTCATTTAAAGTTTTGTCTCAAAGGATAGCTCTTTCTTCAATTAGTGGGATAAAATCTTCAGGATTTATCTCTATCTCCATTGTTATAAACACACAAACACTACACGCGTGCCCGCTACTGCGATATGACTGCAGATGGCCAATGAGAGCTAGCGGGCCGTAAAGAGCGGTCGAAAAAACAGGACCTACGGGTACGAGAACGGCGGCGGCGCGGCGTCGAGTTGAATGTATAGTATCTGGAAGACGAATAAGTATAGGTGGGTCATGGGATCTTTGCGTGTAGTCAAAATTGACAATCATGCGACAGTCGTCTGAGAAGACGTACGTCCAACGTTAATGTCAATCTTTTCACATGTAGAAAAGGTTAAGGCATGACAATCGCATTTAACTAGCTCATATCACGGAACCTTCGACCAAGCATGCTACGTCACACCAATCACAATAAATCCATCGCGAACAGTCGCCACTGTGGCGACTGTTCGCGATGGACCTCGACGAAGCTTTTGTTGTGCTACATTATTTTCGAAGAAAGCAAAAGCAGCAAATAAAAGAAAATTTTGGGAGAATCCAGTCCAGAATTCTCCAGGATTTTTGTCCAGAGGACAAGATTCACTTTAGGTACCGTTCAGAACTTAAACACTGAATTAAGAAGGGACGAACGGAAGTTTTTTAATTATTTTAGAATGTACATAACCACATTCAATGACCACTGACACGACTATTAGGGAGCATAACCTATCGGAATACAAAATTTAGAGACTGCATTTGTCCTGAAGAATAGTCATTTAAAGTTTTGTCTCAAAGGATAGCTCTTTCTTCAATTAGTGGGATAAAATCTTCAGGATTTATCTCTATCTCCATTGTTATAAACACACAAACACTACACGCGTGCCCGCTACTGCGATATGACTGCAGATGGCCAATGAGAGCTAGCGGGCCGTAAAGAGCGGTCGAAAAAACAGGACCTACGGGTACGAGAACGGCGGCGGCGCGGCGTCGAGTTGAATGTATAGTATCTGGAAGACGAATAAGTATAGGTGGGTCATGGGATCTTTGCGTGTAGTCAAAATTGACAATCATGCGACAGTCGTCTGAGAAGACGTACGTCCAACGTTAATGTCAATCTTTTCACATGTAGAAAAGGTTAAGGCATGACAATCGCATTTAACTAGCTCATATCACGGAACCTTCGACCAAGCATGCTACGTCACACCAATCACACCGCGTTCTGGTATGACTCATATTTAAAGACACGACACAGATATTTATCTAGGACTCCCCATCATGATACACGCCAATGATTAAAATGACACTAGCGCTGTATAATAATGATTGATGATGAATGTTCGTTCAAATAATGATTTCATTATATGAACGAACTGTCATCAATATACACCGCTAGTGTCAAAGTCTGTCAAAACCTACGCGGACGACAGTTATGTGACAGTTCGCCTTCCCACGGTTGACAAATCCATTTAAAATATTTGATATAAAATGGAATTTATGTTTCGTAGATAAAACGTCGTATTCGATTCGCACACAACAGATATAAATCGCTCGCATGATTACACGCTCGCCTACGGCTTTCGTATAAACTTCATGCTCGCGATTTATATCCTTAGTTATGTGCTCATCAAATAATATACTATAATAGTGTACGAACCGATATTTTACTTAAAAAATCTGATGTGGCCAGGCGCATGACTTTATCATACTATATATAAAATCAATGTTTAGCTGCATGAGATTCTATTTCATCGGGATCGGTCGTGTTTGCATAAAATAAAACTAGTTAGTAGGGATTTGACAAATATTTTGATACTGTTGACAGTGGGTATTGTCAAAACATCAGGGCTTGACACTACCTCCTATCATTAGAATGAAAATATCTGTCAAATCCTGGCTAACTAGTTTCATACTAATGCAGTGAAGAACTACCAAAGAAAATTTAGGGTCGTGTATCTAATTAAAAAAAAAACACCAATACTTAAAAAAAAGAGGTTTACTGGTAAATTTATTCATGTCATATAATAACTAATATTGAAGAGGGGAAAACTGGTCAAAAGCTGAAAAGGGTAGCACAATAAATAAGAAGTTCAACCTTATTGTGGTAGAATATTTACAACATATTGGCTTATATCCACCTGAGACCCCTTTATTGGACACTTGGTATTTACGTGTAATGTCTTTAAAGTTTCCATATCCTAATTAAACATAGTTGGGCACTTTTTTGACTTTTACAAATAAACCAAGAAGAAATATTACCATAATACACTGCTTAAAAAATAGGGGAACACTTTTTTCGAAACCTGTAACTTTTAATAGTTCTAGGCAAATCAAATATGGTATACTTGAAAGGTATATATTTAACTAAAGGAAATTACAATAACAATGTTACAACTCTTAGTTACTTCTAAGTTACACTTAAAAATGTAAATTAATACAGCAAAACAAAATGGAAATGTTTGCCATAGTATCGATGACAGTCGGGTTTTCAGTGGAATGATATATATTTTTTTATAAGGATATGTTTTAATTCTAATTTTTAAAGGTTTTAAAGTTTAATACAGTGTATGCTCTCCACGAGCACGAATCACTTCCTCACACCTATGTGGCATGCTTCGCACTAGTCTGCGAAGAGATTTTCAGGGTATGCTTTCCCATTTCTCAATTAGGGCTTGTGTCAGTTCGTGTATGTTTAGTGGTGGACTAGGGCGTTTGCGAACACGTCGGTCAAGTTGATCCCATACGTGATCAAAAGGATTCAGTTCAGGAGTTGACCTTCAGGACATGTAAAAAGTTTCTGGTGATGCCGGGGGTATGCATTGTCTGTATTACGATGAAATTTTGACCGACGCCAAATGCAACAGGCACGACATGGTACTCTAAGATGTTTTCGATGTAATTCATGGCATTTAGTCTACCTGGGAGTCACTTTCGTCATCTTTTTGAAGCGAATGGGAGACTTATCGAATGGTTAGGTGAGACGGAGTGGGGATATCGGCATGTAAAAAGTTTCTGGTGATGCCGGGGGGTATGCGGCTTTGCATTGTCTGCATTACGATGAAGTTTGACCGACGCCAAATGCAACAGGCACGACATGGTACTCTAAGATGTTTTCGATGTAATTCATGGCATTTAGTCTACCTGGGAGTCACTTTCGTCATCTTTTTGAAGCGAATGCGAGACTTATCGAATGGTTAGGTGAGACGGAGTGGGGATATCGGCGGTTGCCCTGTATTTGGAACGTATGGGCGTGGCGCGTGCGTTATTGTTCTTAGCAACAACCAAACTTGCTCATAGATACATACCACACAGAGGGCAACCGCTAATATCCCCACTCCGTCTCACCTAATTATTCGAGTAGTCTCGCATTCGGTTCAAAAAGATGACGAGAATAGACTACCAGGAACCACTACAAGAACAGCTCTGTTGTCTATACTGATTCCAGCCCAAACCATCACAGATTCACGACCGAATCTATCCACTTCCTGTATAGTAGCGGCAGTGTAGCGTTCACTAGGACGTCTATATACACGTACTCGACAGTCGTAAAGAGTTAAATGAAATCTGGACTCGTCTGTAAACAGTACAGGCGTCCAGTGACGAAGTTGCTAATCTCTGTTATCCAAAGCAAACCTCATTCATTCGCACTGCTTTGTGATGCTGCGTAAGGCGTGGTGCGCGGACAGGTGTTCTTGGTTTTAAATCCGCTTCTTTTAACCTGTTTCTAATAGTTTGATCAGAAATTACTATTCCATATGCTTGTCTTAGGTCGTTTAGGAGATCTTGTGCTGTGGCAGTACGCTAACCTAGAGAGGAAAGGACAAGAAATGGGTCTTGCTTATAAGTAGTTTTTCGATTTCGAACTTGTCCAGCTCTTCTACGATATTGGCCAGTTTTTGAAACCGATTCAATAAACTATGAATAACAGAAGGGGAAATTCCAAGGTCCCTGCTAACATGTCGAATAGAGTGGCCATGTTGAATAAGGGCGACAGCACGACTAATTTGCAGTTCACTAGATGCCTCAATTTACTTCTAATGACGTTTCTAATCAACGAAAATTGACAACTGAATTGATTTGTCATCTTATGGTCATCTTTAGTAGGCTTTCATAAGTGAATTCAAAGCATACTTGACCTTTTTTCCATTTTGTATGGCGTTATTAATTAAATTTACATGTGTAACTTAGAAGTAACTAAGAGTTGTAACATTGTTTTTGTAATTGTCTTTAGTTTAATATATGCCTTTAACGCATACCAAATTTGATTAGAACTATTATTTAAAAAGTTACAGGTTTCGAAAAATGTGTAAATTTTTTTGAGCTTTTGTTACTTTATTTTTGGTACCGTGATTTAACCTTCTCTCAAACCTAGCAAACCTATCATCTATCAATATTTTAAAGCAAATCTTTTTTAATTTGTATTCACATTTTTAATTTTTAGTATGATGTATAGTTTTGTTAATCTTAGTAGTTTTGGAAATACTGATAAAAGCAAGTATTAAAAATAATTAAATATCATAATTGAATAAATCTAACTTAAATGAGCAGATAAAAATAATATAATTACGTTATAATTATACGTAGCTCTTATGTGAAATTATGTAAAACACTTACTCCGTAGACCGCAAAATGAGAACCTCTCACAGAACTCGGTTGCAATAATGCAGACGATGGAAGATGGTAGTGGATTTGGGTTTCCATTTGGGCTTCGTTTAAATTCCCCCGCCATTTCAGGATTTACTTATACCGTTATTGGAACTGTCGTTTGTATATCTTAAAGTGTTCCATGTCCTATTACAGAGCCATTAATCATAAGTGTCAAAATGACAAATGAAGTGTCAGAGCACATTTACTTCAAAATCCAGGGCAGCCCGCGAGGCCACAACAAAATTTTACTGTCATAAAAAATGAAGCACTGCGAAAAAATCATGTGAAAATTAGCGATTCGGACATGATATTAATTAGGGTTCAGTAGTAAATATGTTTGAGTATAAGTTGCATATACAGTACGTTCGGTCGCGGTTTTTAAATTTTCAAATTCGGTATTGTGCATACATGGAAAAGTTGTGATGTTTTGAACTGCCGCAAAGGCTTTAAAACTATTGAATTTTTTTTTTATATTTATTAGTTTTTGTTTTGTTTTTTAAATTTTATATAATAATAATAAAAATCCACGCCTTAACATAATAAAAATCCACGCCTTAACCCAAATTATCATTATTATGGCCCGCGTCTGTGGCACGTCTAAAGTTGCTTAGCTTTCATCATTCGCCAAGGAGTAAATGGCCCGCAGAGACGCGGGCCATAATAATGATAATTCGGGCCTGCCGATGCCCAGTAGTGGCAAAAGCAGTTGGGGAAGCAGTGGATTATTATTATTATTATTATTATATCATAATTTTAAAGCCTTTGCGGCAGTTCAAAACATCAAAATAAGAGAAAAAGTAAATTAGGTATTTCCTTTAATTCATAACTCACAACTTTTCCATGTATGCATAATTCCGAATTTGAAAATTTAAAATAATCGGCCCACTCTAATATACAGTGTTAATAGCCATTGTTAATATTTTGATTTAACATACAGGAAGCTTTGAAAACACGAACATGTTAAATTGGCCAAAGGTTTTTCGGAATTAGATCAAAAATGTTATAGGTAAAAGTTAGTTTGAATTAATTTTATGCTCAAATATCAAACTTGAATGTTCTATTTCAAATTATACATCTCGGACCAGTGAAAAGACATTACATCAATGTGAACAAAAAATTTAGAGACCACAATTATGAAAGTGAATGTTTGGTGTGGGATTTATTGGACCATACTTTTTTGACGGTGCTGTAAACCATAACACTTATTTTGATATGTTGGAAAATTTTTTGCTATCTACTTTGGACGAAATCAACTTATAGCTCAGGTGTTCACTACACTATCAACACGACGCGACGGTTGTAAGTGGATTGGACGATTCGGCCCTATAGAATGGCCACCACGTTCACCTGATTTAAATAGAATCCAAGAGAGAAGTAATTTTTTAAAATTAATTAAAAGGATACGGTCTCAGCCCGGATTCGAACCGGGGCCTTCTTCCTTGCCGGGGAATTGCTCTACCGCTGAACTACTGAGCCCGGTCGGAGGATATAGATTTAATTCGTCATTTCAAACGATAGTAACAGTACGGGTTGCTGTCTAACTACTATTATCATGACATCTATTGGACACTGGTGGAAATTGGTTCAATGGTATGTCAAGTTTATCGCAAATCTTGCTAGTGGAAAGTAGGAAACTGGTTTAATCGGTTTAAATATGCTATATAGGGAATATGACGTAAATAGAATCCAAGAGAGAAGTAATTTTTTAAAATTAATTAAAAGGATACGGTCTCAGCCCGGATTCGAACCGGGGCCTTCTTCCTTGCCGGGGAATTGCTCTACCGCTGAACTACTGAGCCCGGTCGGAGGATATAGATTTAATTCGTCATTTCAAACGATAGTAACAGTACGGGTTGCTGTCTAACTACTATTATCATGACATCTATTGGACACTGGTGGAAATTGGTTCAATGGTATGTCAAGTTTATCGCAAATCTTGCTAGTGGAAAGTAGGAAACTGGTTTAATCGGTTTAAATATGCTATATAGGGAATATGACGTAAATAGAATCCAAGAGAGAAGTAATTTTTTAAAATTAATTAAAAGGATACGGTCTCAGCCCGGATTCGAATTTTAAAAAATTACTTCTCTCTTGGATTCTATTTACGTCATATTCCCTATATAGCATATTTAAACCGATTAAACCAGTTTCCTACTTTCCACTAGCAAGATTTGCGATAAACTTGACATACCATTGAACCAATTTCCACCAGTGTCCAATAGATGTCATGATAATAGTAGTTAGACAGCAACCCGTACTGTTACTATCGTTTGAAATGACGAATTAAATCTATATCCTCCGACCGGGCTCAGTAGTTCAGCGGTAGAGCAATTCCCCGGCAAGGAAGAAGGCCCCGGTTCGAATCCGGGCTGAGACCGTATCCTTTTAATTAATTTTAAAAAATTACTTCTCTCTTGGATTCTATTTACGTCATATTCCCTATATAGCATATTTAAACCGATTAAACCAGTTTCCTACTTTCCACTAGCAAGATTTGCGATAAACTTGACATACCATTGAACCAATTTCCACCAGTGTCCAATAGATGTCATGATAATAGTAGTTAGACAGCAACCCGTACTGTTACTATCGTTTGAAATGACGAATTAAATCTATATCCTCCGACCGGGCTCAGTAGTTCAGCGGTAGAGCAATTCCCCGGCAAGGAAGAAGGCCCCGGTTCGAATCCGGGCTGAGACCGTATCCTTTTAATTAATTTTAAAAAATTACTTCTCTCTTGGATTCTATTTACGTCATATTCCCTATATAGCATATTTAAACCGATTAAACCAGTTTCCTACTTTCCACTAGCAAGATTTGCGATAAACTTGACATACCATTGAACCAATTTCCACCAGTGTCCAATAGATGTCATGATAATAGTAGTTAGACAGCAACCCGTACTGTTACTATCGTTTGAAATGACGAATTAAATCTATATCCTCCGACCGGGCTCAGTAGTTCAGCGGTAGAGCAATTCCCCGGCAAGGAAGAAGGCCCCGGTTCGAATCCGGGCTGAGACCGTATCCTTTTAATTAATTTTAAAAAATTACTTCTCTCTTGGATTCTATTTACGTCATATTCCCTATATAGCATATTTAAACCGATTAAACCAGTTTCCTACTTTCCACTAGCAAGATTTGCGATAAACTTGACATACCATTGAACCAATTTCCACCAGTGTCCAATAGATGTCATGATAATAGTAGTTAGACAGCAACCCGTACTGTTACTATCGTTTGAAATGACGAATTAAATCTATATCCTCCGACCGGGCTCAGTAGTTCAGCGGTAGAGCAATTCCCCGGCAAGGAAGAAGGCCCCGGTTCGAATCCGGGCTGAGACCGTATCCTTTTAATTAATTTTAAAAAATTACTTCTCTCTTGGATTCTATTTACGTCATATTCCCTATATAGCATATTTAAACCGATTAAACCAGTTTCCTACTTTCCACTAGCAAGATTTGCGATAAACTTGACATACCATTGAACCAATTTCCACCAGTGTCCAATAGATGTCATGATAATAGTAGTTAGACAGCAACCCGTACTGTTACTATCGTTTGAAATGACGAATTAAATCTATATCCTCCGACCGGGCTCAGTAGTTCAGCGGTAGAGCAATTCCCCGGCAAGGAAGAAGGCCCCGGTTCGAATCCGGGCTGAGACCGTATCCTTTTAATTAATTTTAAAAAATTACTTCTCTCTTGGATTCTATTTACGTCATATTCCCTATATAGCATATTTAAACCGATTAAACCAGTTTCCCACCTGATTTAACGCCGCTTGATTTTTTTCTGTGCGGTTATTCAAAACAGAAGGTGTATGCAAATAATTTTCATTGGAAAAATGTGTAGCTGTAGGAGGGGAACATGTGGAGTAATGTTTTGTTAAACTACTTTGTTAAAAATAAATAAAATATAAAACTTAGAATACAACATTAAAATTTGACATCTGGGCATAAATTAAAATATAAAAAAAACATTTACCTATAACATGTTTGTTCTAATTCCGAAAAACCGATAGTTTACTATTCGGCCAATTTAACATTTTTGTGTTTTCTAACTATCCTGTATGTTAAATCAAAATATGGCTTTCGACCTTTTAGGACATTCAAACCTCTTTCTAAAGAATGACTTTTTCTCGAGAAATTTAAAATTACCAAAATTATAGGTATGCGTGTCCCCTAATATGTCCCCCGTCCATCGAGGGACACGCTGTATATTAGTACACTGAACATGTACCCCAGTGCTTTTTTTCTTCTTTTAAATATCAATAATATATTCTAATATAATCATAAATCACTAATATAGTCTGCTATAAATGCGATAAATGGTATCTCCCAAGCTAGCAGCTTTCGGCAAAACCAAAATCAATTAAAATCTAGCAAAGTTTGCTATTAAAATATTGCTGTTTAGGCTAACTGTTTCAAACCAGTAAAGATTTAAATGCTATACGTTGAATAACCACTGTTGTAACTAAATTTCACTTTCCTCGTTTAAAGAGTTACCGAAAATTACCAATTAAAGAAATAAATGTATTTCCCCCGCATGAATGCAGATAATCATTTCTCCGGTAATAAATAATACCATAGGCTGTAAAACCATAAAAATTGAGAGACATAAAATACCATTTCAGTCGCGAATTTTATATTCTTCAATTTTTCAAAATATGAAAAAATTAATATTTGGCTACCTGAGAACTTACATGAGAACTTCTGCTTAAGTCACAATCCCGGGTGAGGACGGGTATATAAATATTTCTAGTTACAATGATTGTAACCAACATCATTTTCAATCTCTCATTTAACTTGGTTCACCATACTTCTGATATTTCTTTTACTTCTGATACTTCTGATACTTGTTAGCTATTTTTTTCTTTTAACGGAAGACTGAAAATCGAAAGAGAGTTATGAAATGCTTTGTATAGAAATTTCAAGAACTACAAGTTTAATAGCCAAATTTTTTCTGTGTGAAATATAGTCTCCGAGATAATATTAAGATGCTACTTTTACCGCTTAAACAAATTTTTGCAGCTGTGGTATCGGTGGCAACTTTTAAAATTGTGTAAAAGTTATAAATTAAAATATTTTTAATCATGAAAATAAAGCTCTATACACAAATGCAGCTTGTTTTTTTGTAGAAATTGATGCGAGACTTACGAAAAACACAACCAATATTTTAATGGCAAATTTCATGACAGAGTCCGAGGTAAGCGTAAAACCGTGTAAAGCAAACAACAACAAAGGGATCTCAAGTTATCTACGATATTTGAGATTTAGACAAATAACGAAACTGACTTATATAAAAACTTATATCCCTTATAAGTTCTTCTATAATTATGGCAAATCATTCTAATATTTTGTGAATGTGTCACACCTATAATAATTGCTCTAATTAAAAATAAATTTATGGGCGGCGTTGCTTAGGCATGCAGCCAGCCATTTATTAACTCTCTATATTGCTTTAGAACACATAATTTTTTGAGTTTTTTTGTGAGGGTAGAATTTCCTCGCGGCCTCTTCATCGGTGTGGCATAGAAATGAAAATAGCAAACTTTGACTTTTCATAAATAATTTTATTATACAACTTATAAAATCTACATCAAATTTACATATGCATGACATACACATATTAAATACATTACGTATTGTACAAGCGAGCTGTAGCAAAAACAACATACCTCATAAAAACAAAAATATAGGATCTAAAAGTTGCAATGTTAAATATTCATATTATAACATAACATATTATGTGCACAGTTGATTTGATTTGTAGATAGTCGTATCTTTACTTTTTTTGCTATATTCGTATCGATATCTTTTTTATTATCACAACAATTTTGCATTGTAAGAATAGAGAATACTTACATTTAGAATACCGCTTAGACCTCGCACGATCTTCGAGATCAAGAAATTAACGTATAATGAATTATTTGCATGACATAGATCAGTTTATATACAGTTTTATTCAGAAACTGCTGACAAACACACAAAATCATAATTTCTATTGCTGTCTATATACGGTGAGGCAATTAAATCGGGAGAATATATTATAGAGCAGTTAACATTTCTTTGAAAAATTTTCAAATCTTTGAAATGTTCAACTAAATAGTCTGGTAGTAACATTGACAAACTTCAGACAATGTTTTACATGCTTATGTTATGTTGAATAACCCTGAATATTATTAAACATAAATATTATTAGTATCAGTCTTTTGAAGAATATGAGATCTTTTGCCTAGGACGAATCATGAAATCCTCGGAAGTATACTAAATAATAAAATTACTGTTTATAGTATCAATATTTGTATACAGCAACTGTGCGTTAATATTTTGTGCAGTATGTAAATAATGTTATATTGGATAATTACTACACTGGTTTACATCATGCAAATGAATTATGCTTATATACAATAAGTAGGTACATACATACAAATAAAATAGTAAGGAAATAAAATTGCACATTGAACACTTAGATATTTCATATGGTTTTTAGTTTACATGTACAATTAAATACTTTCTGACTACTAATACATTTAATTTACTTAGAATTAACATTACTAAATAGTTACATATGGGTACATCAATTTACATTTATTATATAATTTGTATACAAAATGCAGAAAATTACACGTTTACATCATAAGATTATTCACATATACTATTTCTTTAAATAAATAATACTGATCAACGACTAAATAATAATTAAATAAGAATAATCTTCTGTACAAAGTTCGTTGTATTCAAAAAAAATATGTTCTATAACAAACAATAAATAAGAAACAACTTTTAGTATCTACGCGTAGAAAAACATTTATGGCTTTTTCATTTATGTTATCATCTCATGAAAGGATTTATTAACCATTTACTAATTGATACTAAACACAAATTACTTAACAAAAACAATCCAAATATTTCCCAACAAGCCACTATTACACGATGGTCCCATATCATACAGTTTGAAAATGTATATTTAATTGTAACCTTGTTCTTGAATAATACCTTGCATAGACTTATTTGTTTATATTTTCGTTCATTTTGCAAGTAAAACACAGATCACAGTTAGGAAGAAGGCAACACTTAATTTCCAAATTCGCATTTTTCAGTTCTCTCAAGTACCTGCCAATATTCGTTAGTACTATTTTTATTTTGACAGCATTCCTTTTTATTGATAACAATATTCTTTACAACTGTACTGCATAGCGTGGTAGCGATATACCCCCATATAAATAGAAATGTTAGCATTTGGATGTAACAAATTATTAGTATTGTTTTCGGAAATATTAGTACATAACACATAATTATCAAAAAAGTAAATAAATAGGAACGGATTAATACACTAGGTCATTTCATAGGAGGCCCAACTACTGGATTTACGGTATTTATTTTTGGGTAATTATTTAATCAGCAAAGTTCTGGACATGCCCGAATACATTCTCAGGATCAGAAAAATAATCTAAGGTAATTACGCAGTCTTATGGAATAACACATTTCCTAACGAAAAATATAGGAGGATCCACGTTATTTCTATCCAAAATAGATACCTAAAATGTACACATAGGCTATTTTGAAAATTGAAAATATTCTTCAAATATAATACAAAATATGTTATAAGTACTGTAAGTATTGGCATCCCTAACAAACAATAAAAATTTTATTACGGTTGGACCATAACTTTTGAATCTTACACATTTCATAGTTCATACAACAATGACATGTTAGTAAGTCTTTCAAAAATGTTTTTCTACAAAAGATATTGGTCGGTCTCATTCTATTTTTACTATTTGTTATTGATGCCCAAGCACACATTTTGACAACTCTTATGTTTCCATCTACCAATTTGTGTTTTCAACTTTTTAACTGACACGAATTTTTGAACTGGCTTCTGAGGTAAAAGTCCCGTTTAACTTAATATTTTAATCGTATCTGATTGGCGTAATTAGAGAGGTTTCGGCGCCCCATGCATTTTTATCCGATAAGTTTGAAGAGCATACTGAGCAAGTTGCACAAGTTGCTCTATGTGAATTTCTAGACATTCGAGGAGCTCTTGACATGCTTTTGACACTACCACTTACGAATCCAGAGACAAAGCAACGCGTATAGAAGGCATAGGTGCCACATATATCCAAGAAATGCTTAAGGGGCGTAGGGTCACAGCAGCCATTGGTGATGAAACCGCTTCCATAATCACTGTTTGAGTCTTCCCACAAGGGATGGTGATATAAGTGTGGTAACTTGTTGTTGACGAGCTGATGGTCATGTTATCGAACGATGGATTTGACATACAAGGTTATGCAGACGACCTGGGAGTTTATTCTTGTCATCTTTTTAAAGCCAATACGAGACTTCTCGAATGGTTAGGTGAGACGGAGTGGGGGTATCAGCGGCTGTCCTTAGTTTGTAACGTATCTATGAGCAAGTTTTCTCTTCGCTAAGAACAATGACGCACGCGCCACGGCCATACCTTCGCCACGCCCATAGATATATAGATATTATTTATTCATGTAACACATACAAGCACGATCATGAAATGTCAAGTTACAAACAGTAAACTAATTTATATATGTATTACAATATCGGTACAACACTACAGCAAGACGTAACTATGAACACTGAAAACATTGAACATTGAAAAAATCGTCGGTGGAGTAACAATTAACATTTAAGAACGAAGATTCAACACCCTGCCTGAAAATGTGGAAAGATTCTGCCGCCCTAATGTCGTCGGGGAGAGCCTACAGCCCATGTAGCATACACTCCTCTGAAAAGCAGAGCGGCGATGTTAAGCAGGCAGCAAACGATGTGAGTGGCGAGTATTGTACGCAAGTCCCATGATAAGATCAAAGTCACAACGATTCTTGTAAACAAAGCAACCCGTCTCGAAGACATACACATCAAAAAAGGTCAGAAGGGATTCAGTTCTGAAAGTGTCTCAGCATGACTGGCCATAATGTAAATTAAAAATATTTCTTACAGCTCGCTTCTGTAACAAGAATATTCTCCCAACAGCTGAATTCATACCCCAATGAACAACGCCATATTTCATTTTAGTGTAAAAGTTCGCGAAATAAAAGGTCTTAACGACATCAATGCTGCAGGATTTCCTCAACTGATACAGGCGTAGCAACTTCTTGTTAGGTGCGTCGACAACTCATCCACATGACAAGACCATCCCAGATAATCGTCGATCTCAAGTACCAACAAGCGTCATGAAGTGTCGCAACAGGTACCGCCTTACAGCCAAGTTAGATGTCATGGCAGCTATTCTGCTTGCCAAATACAACGCACTTTGTTTTAGATGCGTTCATGACCAGCCTATTGACAGGCATCCACCGCATCACACTATCATACGCTGTCGATGCCTTCACACGCAACTCATCGAAATCGTCAGCAAAAAGAAAGATATTAATATCATCCGCGTATAGCGAGACACCAGCGTGGCCCAAGATAGAGGGGAGGTCATTAATACATAGTAAAAACAATGTCGGGTCCAGAATTGACCCCTGTGGCACACCCACATTCAACTCAGTAGCTCCGGAAATCTTGCCAGCAACACAAACTCTTTGCCGACGACCTAAGAGGTATGATCTGAACAACATAAAGCCACGCCACGGGTACCGTACCTCTCCATCTTGTGCAACAAAATTGAGTGGTGAACGCAATCAAAAGCCTTCGAAAGGTTGATAAATAGGCCAAGACATGCGGGTTTTTGGTCGACACAGGAGTATATGTCCTTGGTGTAGCTGAAAATAGCTGTGTCGGTTGATCTAGCTCGACAGAAACCATGCTGATTTTCAGAAATGGTATCATATTTCGATAAATAATCATGCAGCCTAGAATTAATTATTTTTTCAAGCACTTTGGAGAAGAAGTTTAAAATACTAATGGGGCGGTAGTTTGAAAGGTTATTGCGGTCCCCTCTTTTATATAAAGGTTTTACGAGTGCAGATTTCATCTTGTATGGAAAAACTCCCATTGAGAAGCAAATACTTACAATAAACACAAGTGGGGCTACCATTAAATCAATAGAGTGTTTGACAATAAATGCCGGAATGTTGTCATCTCCGGGGCTAGTAACCGACAGACCGTGCACAGCATTTAGAACAAGGAAAAAAGAGGTCGCCGATTGAGGTACACAACCATCAATTCCGCCAATTCAATCGGACGATCATCGAGCGCACCGGACACAGATCACTTATAACAGATGAGAAACAGGATGAAAAGTGCTCCTCAAAATCACTGGAAGAAGCAGCATCAGGTAACGTACAGCTCTTTGCATAATTTGAGCGTTTGTTGTTAATGAGAGACCATACTGGTCTCGATTGATTTGAAGCGTGTAGCAAAAATGAGCCATTCACCTCTCTCTGCCGCAATCTAAGCATTTCATCGTAAATACCTCATCAAAAATACGTTTAAACAGCGCATACCGAGAGCTCATGTCGTTAAGAAATAGAACCCTACATTTGAAAGCCAATAACTCAGGGGTTATCCACAAATAATCATAGATACGTACCACACAGAGGGCAACCGCTAATATCCCCACTCCGTCTCACCTAACCATTCGAGAAGTCTCGTATTTGCCTCAAAAAGATTGCAAGACTAGACTCCCTGGTTGTCATGATAAGGAGTATGCACGATGACGCGTCTTATCGAATCAGTGCAAACGGCCCTATGATTAATTAACAACTTCAATTAACAAATTAACACAAAAGGAAGAACATTCACATAAAATCACCCGTTATGTAAGGGGCTATCATCAACTTTTCAAGAATGGTCAAATACCTGAAGATCATCCTGAATCATAAACTTGGCACATTGGCAGGACCATAACTAGAGCTAACAGAGCGACATGGTCATAGAAGAAACTATTCGGTAGATGTTGGAGCCTCATCCCGAGGATGATTTACTTGTTCTGCACTACGGCAACCATACCGGTCATATCATACGGGTCGATTGTATGGTGGAACAAGACATGTGGAACTTAAGTAATACCGCAGGTGTCGATCATAATTAAAACAAAATAATGTCACAAACATTACATGCTAATTATAGGAAATATAACTTAGGTACAGTTGGCCTAATATTGAACGACGAAACCCAAATAAAATACATTTGAAACACTTGAAAATATAGTCAATAGAAAATTGATGATAAGTTTAGTTAAAAATACCATACCAATAAAATTTGAAATTAAAATAAATTTCTTAGTTCAGTTGGGTTTCTATATGTTTACAATGTATGTTGTCATGAATGGCTCTGAATTTAGTTCAGTGTAGTAAAACTGCGTTTAGTGTCTACAAGAACTTTGCAGATACAAAAACCTAAAATAACAAAATCATATTTTATGATGGCAATTATATTTTGTTCAACGCGTCCATGAAGTAACGCATAATCTATGCAGGATGCTATTCAACACTGAAAGATACACACAAAATGTAAGTTCCTAAATTGCATCTCCTAAATTTTGTAACATGGAATCATATCAACGTTACAGATGGTTTCTAAATCTAAATGAACGATGTTTTGGCTACAATATATTTATCACCCTTTTTTATCAACTATTTTTAAACTCCACGCTCCTAGGCGCCCATGTTGGCTATCTATCCAGCATAGTGCTTCTACTTAAAAACGCAACCAAAACTTTCGCGTGTAGTAAGAACCAGTATTGCAATGATGCGTCACCACACCCATCTTTACATATACAGGGTCCTGCAACTAAGCTCCCGTCTTCTGTAGCTCACTTACTCATTAAGCTAAGATTTTGACATTTTGCAGGCTTACCCTGTACTTCAAGGTACAATTCGAGAAATTATTTTTTATTATACAGGGTGTTCCAAAAATGTGCAACGCCATGGTAAGATATTTCTTTAAATTGCATGGTATACATTTTTCTACACATTTGGAAGCCTTTTATGGTTGCCTACATATCACCAAAATTTTATTAAAATGGGTTGAGTGACCGCAGCGGAAAAAAATAAAAAACAAACAAAAATTGATTTTGCATCGTAGGCTTTAAAAATTAATAAAAACCACAAAATGCACCTCGTTAATAAAATTTTGCGACGTGCTTATTAAGTTAGATGTAATAGTCTCGTTAACCAAGTGACATTGATCCAAATTATACAGGGTGACCAAAATCGAGTGTCAAACTTGTCAAACTTCAAAGCGCGCTATTGCTCTTATTTTAAATTGGAACCCATATTTTTTTTTAGGTGAAACGATGCGGAATTAAAGAATAAATATTGTTTCTGAATACAACCCCATCACAATTCCCAATATTTTAAAAGTTATTCGCCAAAAACTCATTTTTCAACGTTTCCAACGGCAAATTTAGGTAATAAATATCGTACGTGGCGTTGAAAAACAATTTATTACATAAAATATAACGCAGAGAGGTATTTTAGATTTTACTGTACTTAATTAAGTAGTTATTCAATTGCTAAATTTACTGCGAAATTTACCTATAGCCACATTTCCGTCTTTACCGCTATAGGTAAATTATGCAGTAAATTTAGCATTTGAATAACTACTTAATTAAGTACACTCAAATCTAAAATACGTCTATTATTTTTTATAAAATAAATTATTTTTCAACGCCACGTACGATATTTATTATCTAAAATTGCCGTTGGAAACGTTGAAATATGAGTTTTTGGCGAATAACTTTTAAAATATTGGGAATTGCGATGGGGTTGTATTCAGAAACAATGTTTATTTTTTAATTCTGCATCATTTCACATAAAAAAATTTATGGGTTCCAATTTAAAATAAGAACAATAACACGCTTTGAAGTTTGACAAGTTTGACACTCGATTTTGGTCTCCCTGTATAATTTGGATCAATGTCACTTGGTTAACGAGACTATTACATCTAACTTTATAAGCACGTCGCAAAATTTTATTAACGAGGTGCATTTTGTGGTTTTTATTGATTTTTAAAGCCTACGATGCAAAATCAATTTTTTTTTGTTTTTATTTTTTTCCGCTGTGGTCACTCAACCGATTTCAATAAAATTTTGGTGATATGTAGGCAACCATAAAAGGCTTCCAAATGTGTAGAGAAATGTATAGCATGCTATTTAAAAAAATATATTACCATGGCGTTGCACATTTTTGGAACATCCTGTATAATAAAAAATAATTTCTTGAATTGTACCTTGAAGTACAGGGTAAGCCTGCAAAATGTCAAACTCTTAGCTTAATGAGTAAGTGAGCTACAGAAGACGGGAGCTTAGTTGCAGGACCCTGTATATTACATCGACCGGGTATGGATACTAGAAACGATTTGAGAAATGTATGATTACTATCACTGAATAGTGACGACTAACAACCAGTTCTGCCAAGTTATGGTTAAATTACATTACCTATATTACTTACATCCAAGTTTCTGTCCAAGTTTCATACTTTTTCTCCGCTGTCATCGGTTGCAAAAGTATTGATATTAAATAAACTCCTTTATACTCCCGAATCATTTCCATATATCATGAAGGAGTAAGAAAAATTTTGTTCCCAATGGTTTAAACATAAGCGCGAAAGAAGTGTTAAAAGGTACCCGATTTTACGGTTTTAAAATAACGCTCAACTTTCAGATTTTTTTACTCCTAAACCGTTTAGCAGAAAAATTTAAATTTTTGTTCAGGTTACATTTAGAATCTCTTCTATAGATTGAGGTTTTTATTTTTCAATTTTATATGTATTAAAGTCTGTAGGCGAGCTTTTTATGGACGCGGATATCTCGGAAACGAACGATAGCAGGATAACGCAGTTTCCACGTAAACAATCTTTATTTACTGTGATTCGCATCCTTTGAATACGATAGATAACATTTGGGCTAGTCGTTAATTTTTGGAATGAAATGAAGATAAACTGTAGTATGCGCCGATTACCTCGCCTCGGGGAAGGAGAATTACACGCGGGCTCCTCACTTGAAATCGCGCATGGTCAACACGGCCCACTTTCACGAGTCCAGAACCGAATTGAGCCGTCCGCCCAGATTCTATGTGCGTTTCCTTGCAATTTTTAAATGTGCCACCACATGTTGAAAATAATGCGGTGCAACTGTGGTTGACAATTAAACCCGGTTATCCTTTGAGCAGCGGCATGAAACACATCTTGTTGTTTTTGGTTCTTATGTTGGTTATTTAAAATTATGTTATTTTTAAAATAGCAGACATATTATTTTTGGTTTATGGGATAATTAATTGCTTTATAAAATTTTAAGATATTATTTATTTATAAAAAGATTTGATCACCTTTTGCTTTGCAATGGTGAACTATTCGGTCAATGACGTACCAATATAATAATAATAATAATAATAATAATAATAATAATAATTGTTTATTGACTCAAAAGCAAAGAAAAGCAATACATATACATAACCTAATAATATTACATTGCTTAATTGGTCAAAAAATATAAAAATATTTTAAATGTATTGCATAATTAAATTTTAAGAAATTGTTTTTCAGTATATTAAAACTTTAAGGATCACATGACAAATAAATAAGTTATGGCCATATTTCAAAATCACGCTGTTTGGAATAAATAAATTGGAATAAATGCATGGAATAGTGAAGAACGTATCAGTTTTTTTTATTTCTACTTTAATTATTGTTGTTTTTACAATTAAATAGTGCGCATATTGGGCGGTTTCAATAAACTAAAAAAATCTAAACGTAAGTTGTAGGAG
Source organism: Melinopterus prodromus (assembly GCA_964023965.1). Classification (NCBI taxonomy): domain Eukaryota; kingdom Metazoa; phylum Arthropoda; class Insecta; order Coleoptera; family Scarabaeidae; genus Melinopterus; species Melinopterus prodromus. The sequence continues at coordinate 41,522,542 of OZ030390.1, read as the reverse complement.
GGTTTCTGTTATGAAATGAACTTTTATTGTTTATTAATTGATATTATTCAACCGAAAAAAAAATTCTTCAATTATTTTTATAGTAGTCCTATTTTGTCCTATTTGACAAGTCAAAATTTATTACACACTTTCCAACTTGTTTCTTGTGCAGTGAACACTTTTGGATAAGATACAACTGAAATGTCATACAACTTTACTTCAACTGATTCGGCACCAGTTAACCTGTATTGATTTCAACTATCGTCAGTAACCTACGTATGTGCATAAATAATTAACTGAGTACTTCTATACTAAGTTGTACTATTATACAATCAACACATTATAATATTATGTTGTGATCAGTATAAATCTGTGCATAGAGCTTCAACGTTGCGAATTGCTAACTACGCTCCTGATATTATAGGCTAGTACGGACCGTGCATCAACTGAGTTCGCATCTACCACCGGGTGTGACGTTACTGCGCAGTGGTCGAAAATTAAATCGCACATATAAATCGCTTTAAAAAGCTAGCAACTCAATTGTGATTCTTTTTCAATAGTCGTACGAAGTAAAATACGACAACTATTTTCGTCCTTATCGCGTCGTCGTCCCATAATTCATTACTGAGATATTTTGTTTCCTTCCAACGAAAGCACAAAAGCCAATCTATAGACGAGATCTTAAGTTGCCACAGACGTAAATATGATTTTGTTTTGAACCAGCGGTTTCGTAAAAAACATCGGAAAAAAGACGGTTCTTTAAAACTGCTAACATCGGGTACATTTTTACACTTCTCTCGCTCTCATGTCCAAACCTTGGGCAACAAAGTTTAGAAAGTTCTACACATTATGTCGAAATGATTCAGGCGTATAACGGACTTTACTTTATTTTTTTATAATTAGTGGTTTCCGAGTTATAGGCCTTCAAACACTGGGCTCTATACTTTTGCAACCGATAGTAGACATGTCCAACTGCTTCCCAACTAAATATAACGACGAACATAACCTACAAATAGTTGCTGCTAAAACATCTGGCACATGTTTGAAAATATCCCCCCCAATGTCTGTTCATTATTCTAGTAAATAGTAAAATTTCAAAAATTTTTAAAAAATGGTATTTTCACATAAAGTTGAGTATAATCTCGTATAACAAACTTCATATTAATGCTCATGAGGACATACTTGTAGCATAATCTCTTTATTATTCATATCAGATATTAATTAAGTAGTGTAACACACTACACAAATTATCAGTTTACGGACATAGCACGAGAACTTCCGGCGACTTCGCCAAAACATACATTGCCATCGACGCTAGAGTTTGCCCTCTATTTATAACTGCTCTTTGGGAGGGGCGTACTACGCCTTGCTATTGAAATATGTGTACACAATGTGCGTCGTTCGTAGAGGTCTGACATCACTCTGACCCATATAACCACCCAAGTTTTTCGCTCAGAAATAAAACTAACGAAAATACTATAAATCACTGTCTATCTGCTTGAAGTTGCGCCATCCAAATGTATGTAATTTATATGGTGAGATCTACGTACAAATGAGCAGTGCAGTATCTTGTATTTTGTTACTTTCTCATGACCAGAGGATCCACAAAATATTAACTACGTACGGTTACTAGTCGACCAAGCGGGTAGAGTATGTGTGGTGTGTTCGGCAATAGATTATACCGTACACACTAATGCAATGTGCGACTGCCGGCTGCTATTGTGACATGGGCTATCTGACCATGACCCAATTTTTCCAATATATTTGTATGGTTGATGGGGAAAGATGGAACTTTTCCCAGCGGCATCAAGATTAATTAATAGTAAAGTCGCCGTAAACTAAGATTATTTGATGATTACGTTATTATTGGGCTGACCTACATTGAAACTTATCAAATCGATAAGCTATTTGCTTAATTACTGTAAAATTAAAGACACTTCATACCACGGTTTTTTATTTTTAGTAGCATAAATTTGGAGGACACTGGAGGAATATTGCAGTGTATTAATTAAATCCATATGCGTACTATCAATTTACGGTGCTTACTGTACTAAAGAACAGCCTTTAAAAAATAACTTGTCGGTGTCCGACTGTGTGTAGGGGTTACACGTTGAAGAGGAAAACGCTTGAAATAAAATCTGTTTGATTTGAACGGCAAGACAACGCTGTCAATTGCAGATCAGAAATGGAAACTTATATTTAGAAACAAACGATTTTCATCCGAACAATTTTTCTTAGCGTTTACGTTTCATGTTAATTCAATTGAAATGAAAGTTTCTATTCATAATAGGAGTATGATTAAATACACAAGTATGTTTGATTAGTAATTTTTTTTGTACTTTCAAGAAACTATTGGTATAAATATTTTTTGATACATTTCGTTGTCAGTTGGAGATCTTTTCTAATAATTGTTTATTAATATACTCATTGATTTTAAATCCATCTACATCTACGCCTATGAAAGGAAATGACGTAAAAATACGATACAAATAGATCAGGCATGTTTGTTTTTGCTTTTCATTGAGTAGTATCTGCAATATAGTCGGTATAATAATTTTGTAAACGTACAGATTTAAGGTTAAAATATTTTTGTTTTATTTTCCATACATACGCTACCATTATATTTAAAGGGTGAGTTGAAAGCACCACTGCTTAGATTTTTAGGAGAATTGTACAATAAACGAGTATGTGTATTTTGATGAAAACACTATCAAATTATTTATACAAATTAAAAACAAAAACAAAATTTGTTGACCATGTTTTAAAGTATATCGCCGCAAAAATGTCAACTGTTTCAATATTAATATTATTACGTTAGTAACACGTTAATAACTTTAAATTGTAGTACTTGAAAGAATATTGTTATCATTCGTTCTGCTGTTCGTTATTATCGACATTATATTTATTTCATACCTTTTGTGATATTAAAGCTGTTCAGAACTTACTACTCTACTCCAATCACTTTATGGGTGCAGTAGGTGGCGCTGCAAACACAGCACATAACACAGGAAAACTACAAGTTGGCGGTACATTAAAATATTGGTAATGAATTAATCAGAAATATCTCGGTACGCGCTCGTGAATAGTTGAATATGTTACTGTAGGAGCCCTAAAAAATGTAAAATGTCCCATAAAATACATGATCAGTATAATATCCGTCAATCCTAGGATTTGCCAGTTGATTTGGTAAAAGCCAGTTTTAAAAATCCCGAAAATATTTGAATATATCTAAACGGATATTAAACATATTTAACAAAGAAACCGAAACAGAATTTGAGAGTACTCTGGGATTTTTTGTTTGAACCAATAATATTATGACAATTATTATGTGACATCATATATCCATTTTTGACAAAAGACTGATTTTATAACTCATAAAAAATATTATGATAAGAAGTATAATGGTTTTAAGTTTCACACACACACGCACAAAACAGATTTCAACTATCCGCCTTAGGTCTAGGCAATTAGTCGACTAGTTGGCTATAAATTAATCAGATAGGTAGTAACGTTATGCTAACAAACTTTTCTCGTAATATTTTGCTTTACAGTTATTTATTTGTTTTATTGTACGGTGCGGGTCTAAAGCGTTCTTTGTATCAATGCAACAGTGCCTTTTAACAACAGAGAACATATGACTCACAGGCACCCGAATTGTGCATGAACAATAAATTTTGAGTTCCACTTTGGGAAAAGAATTAAATTCGAAATATTTGTATCTTATCTGTATCTTAGTACAGTGCACAACGCTTAATATGATCACATCGGGACTCGGCGTTTTTGGTAACAATAACCGTTAATAGCCGCAGAAAAGCAAAAATTCGAAAATAAAGTCTTCATTCAGAAAGTTAGTATTACATACATATTATTCATAAAATAAAATAAATATTGATGCTTCACTTGTAGGTACACAAACAAAATTAGAAATAATCCTCAATAGTTGTTTGTCTCTGGTGGTTGCAAAGAAGTGCGTTTATGTACAGTTCGTAACCGTAATGCGGCTGAACATTTGACGATATATGCTGGACACCACGACGAAAAACTTCTAAAGCATTCAGCATTTTTTGTTATTTTTGGAGCTGGCAATCTTTCTATAAAATCTTCGTCCACTTCCTGTTGTTCACATTCGGTCTGGGAGATTGAAAACATTGTAATGTTAACAAATTTCATCTTCTGTAGGACGCTCTGCGGTAGTTACGGCGCATATGCTGACGTGCCAAAACGAATGACCGCTAGATTCACAAAAACAAGCACAGCCTATTTGATTTTACCGCCTCGATTCTTCGCCGCGCGTTTATTATTTTGTTTATTCGTTGTTCCAGACAAGAACCGACGTAAGAAAATGTGATAACATAATTCGATGGGATGATTCCAGCGGGGTTTTTCCTATGTGGTAATATACGACCGGCCCGCTTTTGACAAAAGTGATAACAATAACCGATTGATAACATTAACCGTGACTAAAATAAGCGGCGTGCACTGTAGTAGATTGTTTATTCTTTTTGTATGAATTACGCCTGTTCGTTGAATTTTCTATATGTAAAAACTAGCTCTTACCAATACGATTTTTTAAAAGAAAGGCGAACAGGTCACGGTAAAAATACGAAATTATACTGTTTATATATTTTTCGGACATTTACTATGCAAAATTATCAAATGATACAGAGAAGGAATTGTTTAATTTGAATAAATAGGAACTGTAGAGATACAAAAATAAATATTTATTATATCGATTTTTGCAAAACGTTAAAGTCAAATAACGTTAGTGTATGCAACTGTCTAACATCAATTTCGAAATCATTTCACCAATGTAAACTTGCCAAGATTTTATCTGGTTGGTTGAAAAGTTTTCCTGGCATTCCAGCCACTGCATTCTGAAAGTGAATGGACAATAGTCAACTTTTGGTGATAGGTCATAATTTACTACAAAAGTTTCCGCTTAATTTTTAGAAATACTGTGTCACACTTTTTATAAAAAAATAAATCATGCAGAAAGTAATCTCTGCAGAAAAAAAACAAAGAGGATCATTATGAAATGTATCACATATCCAAATATGACAAATATTTTACTAGCAGTCAGCTTACTTTAGTTAGTCCTGTCATTACATACATTTGGAAATGCAATTGAACCAAGAAGGCTAAATTTTTGATATGACGTGGACAGAACCTAAAAAAGCTTAACTTCAAATTGTCGACCTAGATTTCCTATGTTCATTTTACGCCATCTTGAAAAAAGTGTTAAATTCAGCTTTTTTTACAATTCTCCGTTGAGATACGATAATGTTGAATGAATACTTTTGTGTTGCTTTTTTACGCTCTGCAATTAAGGTCTCTTACATTTTTTACCTATCGTTCATCGTTATAGAGATATCGATCGAAAAAGTCAAAATTTATGGTAGTGAAATTTGTCTTTTGCTATTTTCTCTTTGCTCGCGATAGATATCGAATAAATGGCTATTATAAAAGTTTTAAAGCATGTTCAGACCTACAATTTCGTATATTTTTCGTCGTTTCGATGGTTCTGTCTGAAGAAGGTCTTCCTCGGTTAACTCTTTTAGTTCTGGAGACTTTCGAACCGCAGGAAATGATGCTGGAATGGTCGAAACATCATCATGGTTGTCGTCGTCGTCATCGTCGAAACGACGAAAAATATAAAAAAAGGGGCCCTTAATTATTATTTTTGACAACACAAAATATTATTTGTTCAATAAATTTCATGTGTTTGTTTTATAATTTATCTGGTTTATTTATTTATTTTGTATCCCAATAATTCTCCGAACAACCTTTCATCCGACTTTGCGGCGCGCTACAGAGCGTAATTTTATTCGAAAGGAAAAAACAAAAAACTGAATTGTAGGTCTGAACATGCTCTAAAACTTGCATAATAGACATTTTTCGATATCTATCGCGAGCAAAGAGAAAATTGCAAAAGACAAATTTCACTACCTTCAATTTTGACTTTTTCGATCGAATTCTCAATAACGCTGAACGATAGGTAAAAAATGTAAGAGACCTTAATTGTATAATTGTGTATATTAATTGTGTAAACAATTCATTCAAAAGTATCGTATTTCAACGGAGAACCGACTTATTGTAAAAAAAAAAACCAATTTAACTCATTTTCAAGATGGCGGAAAAGCCACATGGGAAGTCTTGGTCGTCAATTTAAAGTTAAGCTTTTCTAGGCCCGTCCCATGTCATATCAAACATTTAGCCTTCTCGGTTCATTTGCATTTCTAACCCGTTTTTTCCGACGTAATGACTGGACTAAGTGTATTTTATGCATACGGAGGGCACATTCCAGATATTTCCAATTTGTCAGATTTTTTAATGACCTCCGGGATCCATTTTACCGCACACTGCGCGCATAGTACAACTAGCTAGTTAATACATATTTTATACAATGAATTATAGATGCCAATATACGATACATACAAAGATATACTTAATAGACATTCAACGACGTTAACCTTGTCGCATAGTGACCAATATTATTAATTTACAGCAATACCTTATATTATATTTATACTAAAAATATGCCAGTGGTGTTACGCACTCGTCAAGCTAACAGTTATATATTAATAGCAATATTTTAATATCTCATATCTGCTTAGGTACCAGTTGTACTAAAAATATTTAGTGCAATCAAGCATGAGGACAGTGCTTGGACGGAAGCGTTAAATAATATCATAAGAAATGCAATTATCTGTACATATTTTAGTAACACACTTTAACATTATTCAGCAACAAACTTGTTGGTTTCTACGGTAATCAAATTAACCACATACGATCATACAACCGAAACACCTTCGACGAGTTGTCAGTAACTGTTGTCGGTGTCATAGGGCTTACTATTTATAAATCATTATGTAGGAGTGCTATACAACTAAACTTTTCACAAATAATCTCTTTTGTTTTTGATATAGTATCTACCTCCAAAACCTTCCATGTTTGTGTTGTAGAGGAAGGTAAGCCGTGATAATCACGAATCAATCGAATTTATTTTGTACATGGAATTAAGGTTATATACCCTGTCATGGAATAGAATGCATTATGAACTTTCAGTGAACCTTCCATTTAATCTTATGAACTAAAGAAACAATATACTATTGTGAATATATAACTACAAACAGAGGTAGTTTGGAGCTTGGTAGAAACGTCCTAACAAAATGCCGATTTAAATTAAACGTAGTGCTAAAATGTGCGTTAAGCTCAACAGCGATACATTTTATGTAAAGTATTTATACCTATTTTTTGATTTGATATTTAAACATACTGGCTATCAGTCTTTTCCGAGCTGATAAACATATGTAGAATTTCTCCTTATCGTAAATATTAATTTTACTATAAATTTACATAATAATAATTAAAGCTTTGGGAAAGGCAACGTACGCGCAGGCGCTTTTGTGAAATGGATCCGAGATGCATTGATTATAAATTTAATATAATTGTTCGCACGTACTGTTGCGGACGATCAATCCTTTTGGCTTCATTCCCCATGAATAAGGTATGGCACCCATAAAGATGCAGAGCATCATTTTTAATAGAAAGTAATATAAGTTTGGTGGTACCGTATAATCAATTTTACATGCGTTAAAAGCTCATTAATGATCACACAGTGGATGTCATCTAATATTCTAATCTCATACTAATTTTTTAAATAAATATGAGTGCAAATACTTCGTCTTTTATTTTTTAGTTAATATTAGGGCAAACCCAAATGCCAATTATGACCAGAAAACTATGTAGAAAATATTGAACATCTATTCCAGTGTTCAACCATAAATAGTATCTCCGATGTTATGTCTAATTTACATCAGAGAACATTTTGAAAAGCATGGAACGAACTAATATACCTTATGTACAATTTTTGTAAAATTACAGTAATTGTTCTGTAATAGACAACAGAAGCAAAAACAAAGTAAAAGTTTTGCAAATTATAGACTTTATCCTTATGTAATAAAATACAGGAATATGTTGTAAAAGACAATTTACAGTTATTTTTTAACAACGCGACGAGTTTGGATATTTACACAAGAGATGGATATATGTTTGCACAAAAATTTTGTTTTCCTGTGATATGTTCCTGTAAAATTACAGCAATATTATACTAATTTTACAATATAGTTTTGTAAATAAATAAAATATTTGTGTAATTTTACAGGAAAACTAACTAAAATACTTTTTATAATTCATCTACGTGTCATTACTGCCATGTCCAAAGCTGGGCACAAAAACGTTAATCGTTAATTTACGAACTTAAAATTTTCGTTACTAAATTAACTTTTAAGTTAATTTTCAAAACCATTAACGGACTCATTAACTTTCGCCATATTCGTCATCCATTAATTCATGTCCATCAAATCGAAACTATCATAATTAAACTTACACATTGCTATCGGCATTGCGTGCAAGTTCGGCCTTTTGATTACGTGTGTGACGTACTAGTTTGTGCAGCGTCCGTATATAAACCATGCGAGCGAATAGTTTTGTTTTTAGTTACTTCGCAGTTCCCAGTGGTAACCGGCCTAATTGTATGTAATACTATTTATTTTGTAATAATAAATATTTTCCTTTTACAATATTGTTACTTTTAAATATAAATACATACCTATTGTTTCAAAATATAAACCTATACTTAAAAAGGAACCTCCTAAAACACTTTTACACTACTAAAAAACTCCCACCACCAGAGTTGATGTTTTCAATGTCTTTTATAAATCTAGCATATCGCAATGTAGTGATTTTAGTTATCACTGTAACAAGTTGAAAAATTCCTGAGGTAATTTTAACTTGCAATCCACTAAAGTCAATAATTTAAATAAAACTCCGAAGCAGATAGGATGCGCGAGCAAAATATGACCAGAATTGAACGCTGGGCTGGCCGGTCTGGATCATGCGCAGTAAGCGAAACAACTTCATGTTTAGAGACTTCTGCGCAAAGCACTAAAATTTCCTAGGCTAGTACTACCCTAACAGAGGGACCACGCTACGATAGATGAAGACATAAGACATAATGCACACGCCATCCGACGTCCGATGTCCGACGATACGAAAACGTTCCCATTGGCTGGATCATTTGAAATGATTTGCGCGCGTAGATATGCGTATTGGTACGACAAGAACTCAACTTCATCGGACGTCGGACAAAGTTAAATTTATTTGAACTTTTTCCGATGTCGGAGTCACGTGATACGATACGTGATCTGATCTAACCCAACCTCACTAAATAATTGTTTTGACGTTTACGATAGTGAGCATTCGTAGATCCAATTATGGATAATTATCGAAGGCAGATGAATAATATTAACATGTTGGCGCTTTTGCTTCGAGTCCGAGCAAGAGCTAATAGGAAAAAGTGTTACAAACCCGATAGTAACAAAACTGGTGACGCCGCGTCAAGTCTGTCACTGTTTTTAAAGAAGAACAAATGTAAACATAACCTAACATGTTTGAATAATACTTCAAAAAATGAACAATCAGGTTATGTTTACATTTTTTTTTGGCTTGTTTATTTTACGTCGGTCTAGTTCCGCAACTTAGGTCAATCACCGACGCTGACGGCAGGCTACACACACCCAGGAATTTTGTCCTACTGAAGGAATTCGAACCTCCAGTAAGAGTTCTTCAACGTGCACGTCGCATAATGACAGCACACGGGGCCACCGGCTTTACTTCCTCATCCGATGGAAGGCGGCATGCAAAGGTATTTGTTCCCTGCCTAAAATACCAGGACAGTCGATTTTAGCCCGAGCCGGGATTCGATCCCGGGCCTCCAGCGTAGATAGCAGCCGCTCTATCCTATACGCCATCGACCGTATATTGACCGTATGTTTACATTTCTTCTTCTTTAAAAGCAGGGAATTTGGTGCGGATTTGACGCAATGCCACCAGTTTTGTTAGGAACATTAATTTTATTTTGCACCAACCAGCGTAATTTACTTTTCTTGCGGAGAGGTCCTATATGTCACTTTTCAAGGTCCAAACTCCGCTATTATTTGAGAATGTGGAAAGAAACAACTCCACAAATTCTAAAAAAATCTAAACACATGCAATGCTCCGCTTCAAAACGATGGTACCCACAGAATACCAGAATCAGTTTGAATCAATGGGTGCGTTCAGCCGGTTCCAGCCTAAGCTGCATGCGCTGCCGGCGCCGAGACTAGCGCCCGCTGTGGTTTAACGGTCAGATTCAATGATCCAAAAACGTGTATTTCCAGTTGAAGATAAGTTCTTGGATAAGTTCTAGCGATTTCACTAAGCAATCGCGTTCATCTTGTTGCTGCCGTCCGCTGAGGTCAACCGCTTAAGGTGGGATTCGAAATCATAGGCAACCAAATATACCTCATAAGTTTTGAGGTTAGTATTTCGTGGCATTTCACCGAAATGATTAGGTATTTCCATTCAAATTATACGTCGAACAGAACTTAAAACCTTTGCCGATATTGCAAAAAATATCCGGGTCAAGTTGACGGATTTTAAGATTGTTGATGGCTATGTCGTAGTTTTCTTACATTAAAAAAAAAACGCCGATATTCACAGAATTCGTCACCTATACATGACAGAATTGAGCCGGATATTTTTTGTATTATCGGCAAAGGTTTCAAGATCTGTTCGACGTATAATTTGAATGGAAATACCCAATCATTTCGCTGAACAACTCAGAATAATATTATGAAGTATATTTGGTTGCCTACTCATTTCGAACCCCATCTTAAAGTCGCAGAACGCACCCATTACTAAAGCGTACGACAATCCGTACATACTGTGAACTGATTTTCCGACGTACGAAGAAATTTGTCCGATTCGTATATCGGATGTTGGATGCACTGTGAACTGCTGTGATCCTCCTATAGGCATAAAGTGTTGTGTTTAGATTCGTAATAGACGGACACATACGTAACTGATAGTGTCATAAAATAGTCTTGTGCTGTCATATTCGATGATAATTTAATGTTGATTTAATTTTATCATAATCCATCGAAACAAATTTCAAAATGCCGCGAATAATTTTGCACAGTGCGCACGTCCAATTTTGACCATGCGCGAAGTGTTAATCTGGCCACAATAGAATAAATGGAACAGGGATTTCAGTAACTTATTGAGTTCAGTGATGCAACCGAACGGTCCGCAGTTATTTTGGTTGCGTACTCACCGACAGATCAGCACACAACCTAACCTACTTTTCATAAAAAGTTAACGACTAACGGTGAACGTTAACTTCCGTTACATTTAACGGACTATCTATTAAACAAGTTTACTTTTTCGTCAACGGATTAACGATTCCGAAGTTAAGTTGTTGATTAACTTTACCCAGCTTTAGCCATGTCATAAGCGACATTACTGTAAAAGATACTGCTGTTAAGAACATGGATTTATTTAATTTTGTCTTTTTAATGCTCAATTAACATATTAAAAGTATACATTGTCATCGAGTGAGGTGTGAAATAATAGTAAAGCTAATAGACTTATGAATGATTTGACGATGCCATCTATTGACCAGACAGCTACATCGCAGCTACCGACATTGGCTATGCATCACAGTTGCAGCCACAATATCATGACAGTGTGGAAGACCAAGTACTCAAGGGAGTATCTGGTCAACAGCAGCCACCGTCTAAATCAGGTATTATTACTAGATGCTTCCGTCGCATAGTATAGTTCTGTGTATGCAACATGATGAGTATGGAGTAAAAAAGAAAACTATCGAAGCACTACATACATATGTATGTGTATGTATGTAATTATGCAAATGTAAACACTATAACAGCTAATTTACTTATGTATATATGATGTAACGATGTATATACATCGTTTTTCAATTTTTGGTTAGTGTCGAGAAAGTGTCTGAATTTGAATTGAAATTTTTAAGCTTTTCTTAATGGCGTGATTTAGCAACTCTTTGCACTTCATGTATTTTGATCCGACTATTTTCATCTTTTTCACATACTGCTTGCTTAACAACTTGAAACATGAAACTTTTAAATCGTTTGTAGTCATATAACTAGTAGAAGTAACTATACAGCCAAACCGTCGAGATGTATAATATAATAATCTTTATATCATACGTTAATGGTATAAATTGAAAAGAAAAATAATAAATTACCACCATAATAACAATATTAGTTATACAATTCAGTAGTAGTACTACAAAAAGCATTATAAAAAGATATACATGTCGGTATCTTAAGATAATATACATATATGTAGTAAAGGCAAACATTTATTAATTTATTTCAAGTATTTACAGTTATATCTCGCCAATAATCTTTCGTTAAATTGTCTCTAAATCATTGTAAATAATAAATAATATACGCCGTATTATCATGTATAAAAAAATACAATTTGAAAAGTATTGATATAAAAACTTCCGATCAATTGCTTTTGCTCCACAATCGTATTTAGCAATTTATTATAATCATGATAATCTGGCATTTATTATACTGACAAGTCATATAAAATAATAAAAATCTTTCTAAAAATAGTGTGTTTTCTTAATTTGTGTTAAATATCAAATACTATGTAGAACCGAATCCATCAATAACTCACAATAGACTTTTGACCAACTGCGTCCTTTGACATTCATTGTCACATATACAAATCCGAAAATATTTAACCAGATATACCTAAATAGCGAATTGGTACTATAAACAAAAAAAATAGTACAGAAAACGAAAACAAACTAATTGTTGAACATTTTAAAAATGATTAAACTGTGCTAAAACCATACCCATCAACACCTGATTACTGTATACTTGTGCCAGTATTATTGACAACTCCTATTAATAACCAGGCAGGTTGTTATGATAAAACGTCACACAATTGGTAAAATGAACTTCGTTAAAAGATATTGTATGAATTGCATCTGTAAAGAAGCAATGCTACTGTAAATTTCCAAAAGTAAAAAAAAATGCATTTTCTTACGTCCGTAAGTACGTGTATGTATGTAAAAACGCATTTTTTTGATTTTTTTTTTCAAATTGTAGATGTTATAGCAATTTTACTAAAATGGGTGGTCGCATTGATGAAAAAGAAATTCTCATATTTAAAAATCCATATCTGGGTAAAAATTTTGGGACACCCAGTATAAATAAGTAAATATTACAAGAGGATTCTAATAAAAAAAAAAAACTTATTGTATTGTGCTAAACCCAGACACCAGGTCTGGAGTTGATGGTTTCGCCTCATCATAACTCGTAGATGTCTCTACCGTTTGTTCGGCTGGCACATCTCTTGGATTGACTTTCGCGCGCCCTTTGTGGGCTACAGTACATGTTATAACCGGGTATAATATGCACACGCACATCACCCGAAGGTCTTACACCTTCTGGCCTTTGCCTCCTCGAGAAAGTTACAGTCGTTTTGCAACAGCAATAATGGAACAAATTTACATAAGCTCCCCTGAAATGCCTATTGCAGACGCAATACAAAATGCTGTTGATACAGGACTTGCTAATGGCTAACCAAGCTAAATTATAAAACAATCTATCAGGAACTTTGCGCACAGTACCGATTGCCAGCACAATTCCAAACGGCAACCAAAATACCACAAATAATATAAAGCTGTACATATTTGTACGCATGAGAGAGTAGTCCCAACTAAATGTAACTGGAGGCTTAAAACTTGGCCTGGACTTAGCCATGTGGATCTGGTAATTGATTCGGATGTACAGGAAAAATGTTAAGCTTAATGGCGTAAAGACGAATAATATTCCCACAGTGGCCTGGTACGGAATAAAACCTGGGTACTCCCTTTTGCAGTAGTCGAAGGATAAATCATCTGCATACTGAAGGCCCGACGCGATTGCACAGAAACCCCAGAACACTAATAAAGTTGCAGTTATTTTGCCCGGTGTAAAAGATTCGTAGAAACTAACGGAACAGCATAATCTCGCGTAGTTTTCTGTAGCTATTGCGGTTAGAGTGAGCACGGTGACAAGAAAGCTGAGGGCGGCTACGAACCACTGGAATCTGCAAACCGCCAGGTTGTCGGTAAGTCCAGCCAGTATGACTATTGCTGAAGCTGGTATAACTAATCCAGATACTAGTAGATCAGCCAAAGCGACGTTGACGACGAACGTGTTACCTGTAACAGACATAATGATTCATTTCTAATTGTTCAACCAACAGATGTTGAAGAATATGAATAGTAAATTTTTCTATAATAATTATGAAGTCAGTGACCAAAAAACTGTTGCCCTTCATCCACTAAAAACATCTTTCATTTTGCTAAATAATTGTCTTTCTTAATTGAGTTTATAAGGTTTGTTTGACGGCCAATTTGTTCCCTTCTGTCCTATATGAATGGAAATGCAATTTTTACAAACACTTGAACACCCGAACAGACTGCTTGGATAGGATACCTGACCTCAAACGTCGCTTAGATGACCTTACTGTCAAGGTAGCGTCTATTGTTACTTTATCATACGCAGTATTACAAAGTATTGTAATCGTGCCGAAAAAAAATTGAGGTTTTTTGACCAAGGTACAAAAAAATGTCTGTGTGTGTGTACTCGATTTTTGTGGCGACGATTCCGGAGAAACTACTAAAGGTAAACTACGACAGTTCATATTTAGAAGTTTCAGAGCTGGAAAGCTTATGGTTCAAAAGGGTCGAAAGGAACTGGATGTTTCGTCTAAGCATTTTTCTAGGATTTTGCAAATGAGCCGCCATTTCTGTAATTTCGTTAAAATAGTTGAATAATAAATTAAAGTAGAGGAAATTTTGTATAATTTATATCTATGACATTTTTGGTAAAATTAATTGTTTCCCTGTAGGAGCAAATTCTATTTCATCGAGATCGTGTCTGCATTAATATAAAGTTAGCCAGGATTTGGCAGATAATTTTATTCTAATAACAGTAGGTAGTGCCAAACGCTTATTTTGTCAACACCTGTCAATACTTGTCAATATCTGTCAAATCCTGGCTAACTCGTTTTATTTTAATGCAGACGCGATCGTTCTGTTTTTATGTTTTTAATGTTTTTAATCCAAAGCACTCTTGGTCAGTCCAGCGCCGGTGGTCTGTAACGAAGGTCCAGTTGGGTTCCTGATAGCACGAGAAACAACAAGAAGAAGAAAGTTTTTTTTTAAACCATTGTTTTAAAAAATAATATCACCATGTTATAAATTGCGGAAATAAGAAAAAAAAAAACACGACAATCGGAAAATGCCAAAATTCAACATGGCGCCCGTTAGAAAAACAAAAGTTGGCCATGGTTACGCCGCAGTTTTTGATGTTATGCTACGTTTGGTTTCGAATAAAAAAAATAAAAACGATATCTTAATATTACAGTTTTTTGCGGATATCTTTAAAATGAAAAATGTTTAGATAATTGATCAGCACAAAAATACGAAACTGCCAAATTTAAACATGGGCAAACTCCACTAATAAGCCAGATCCCCATGGTGAGGGGCATAGAAATCAGGTCTTATCAAACTCAGAAAACAAAGGTGATGAACAGGATTTATATAAACAGCTTGAAATCGAAAATCTTAAGACTAATGCTGATATGTCTCCTCAATGATCAAGTTAAAATCTTTTACAAACCTTCTTTTCTAATCTTTAATTCTTACTCATTTTATATTTCGTCTCGTTTAACATGTCTAATTCTTCTAGTTCTTTTGCGCCTAACAGTTTCATTTAGTTTTCATATGTTGAAAACTTTGAATAACATTTTATTTTGCAATTGGTTCTTATGTTTGTGTTCTCAGCTATCGCTGAACGTTTGCTTTGTCTTTCTATTCCGACCATCGCATCGCCGTCGTCGGCGTCGTTGTGGTAACTAAGCACTTACCATTTTGCTTTCATACTACCGTTTTTCTTTTTCTGTTACCTTACTGTGCATTGTTTATCTAGTAGTAGATCTGTAGGTTTAAAGTGTTGGCTCCAAACCTGTTTTCCGTTTATTCTCCATATTGGTAAAAGATAATAATAATCCGAGATAAAAGAATAATCGTGGAGTCACTAGAGCTGCGTTGGCCGATACTTAACTTAAGAGCTAGAATAAATATTTTATCCAAACATTGTTTGTCCCACCATTTTCTACAACTGAAAATTATTTTCATTTATTCAGCATGTTGCATTCAGGCGTGAAAGAAACCATATTATGAACACTATATGTATAAGTTCTTTTTCGAACTTGAACTTGTGTGAAGTAAATAGTTTCTCAGATATTCAATTGTTTGTCAAAAATCTTTGCAGATATTATTTTACAACGTTATCAGACATTAAAAAACCAGTAGGTAGATGCTGATGTTAAAAAAGGTGATCCTACCACGTATTCATTTTTAACATTTTTAAATGGTTTCTGCTGGAATTTTTTAAATCTTGCATATCATGCGTGGCTGTACAACCCTTTATTTAGCTCCAATTTATATCTAGTGTTATCTTTGTTTCTAAGCTGTATGTTTGATGTCACCGCTGAATGTGCTTTTATTTCAAGTTTGTCGTAACTTCCGTATAATTAAGGTCAGTGTTTCCATACGCTACTCGACGAACGTGGCATATTTGTATGTATTTTGCTGGTAAAAAGCACTATGGATAATGGATGTAATGACTTTCGCACTCAAAGATTTGCACACCAAAGTTCGGTTAAATTTTAGTCAGAACTTCCCTGATCGTTTACCCACACTGTAAAGAACACAAATACATTGTACAATTTCCTTCGTTGTAATCAGTGTCACTCGTAAAATAAACTTATATTGGTTTGCCGCTAGAGTATGCTAGTTGTTGACAACAACTATAGCAGTAACAAATACCGCTCCAATGTAACCAATATACGTGCATGTGATAATACGATCAAAATATCGAACAAAAACGTATCGAATCGTAGCGTATTGGATGCTATAGTACCGGTACAAAGTATCGGTATGTAAATTACCGGTACTTCAAAATATCGTATCGTATCGAACATCCCTAACTTGTATCTGTGCTTGAATCATGAATATTGAGAATTCTACAGTCCATATACACTGTGGGCAAAAAAAAATACGGTACAAATGTTCAATTACTCATATTTCCAAAGATCTTAAGTAAATTGAAGTAAGCATTTCTTTGAAAAACTAATTGCTTATGTTGTGAGGATTGAAAACATACCATATTCGAAATTCCACTTCTTTTTTGAGTAAAAACAGCAAAAAAACGACGGTTCAAAATTTCACCCGGTATTTGAGATAAATCACCCGGTACACTATGCTATAAAATCTCTACTGTCCCTTTTGACCAAAAGAAAACTGTCAGAAAAATGTCATTACCTATTAATTTTATTACACCTTTTATTTCACATTAAATTGGCCCGATGTTATCAGAAATGTTGCATAGCCAAACATAAAGCACCATAACTTTGGATTGAAACGTTCTTGTTTTCTTGAAACGTTCCATTCAAATCCATTATATCATTTCATCTCGTACGAACAACACGTACGACATTATTATCTTAAAAACATGTTAATGTAAACCAATTCAATAATTATAAAAATAAAAGTTATTTAAAAATATTCGACGTGATACAAATAAAATTTTGTTATTTATTGTGGGATATAAAACCCCCCACACAAGACATAAATGTTTCCAGTCTAATTTATTTTGACTCAGCAGCGTGCCGCAACGGCTCCATCCGGAAATGACTTTATTGACAAACAAATACTTGTCTAGGCTCTACAATTCTTATCAGATTGTCGCAATCTTTATGGAGTACTGTGTATTTACTGTATATGCACACAACATACGCGCTCCGAGTTCCTTTACCGTAGCTCGCAACCTATTAATTTAACAAACACTATTTAATGTAAAAGTGGTAGTTTTAATGCTCTGCAACTTTGTATAGACGATTTTTACTCTATAACGCAGTGCAGTAACGTCCATAATGAGGAGGTTATCGAAACTGGTCAGGGTGTAAATTCAAGGTCTTCCTTACGATCTTAAAACGTTATTTACTGGAGTACTGTGTTATTTATAGAACCATTGTTATATCGAAAAGCAATGTCGTTGCCGTCCCATAGAACCGTCGGCGTCGCGTCGCACAGTGGAACGAAATCCTGAAAAGCTGGTCGAAACCTCAAATAAACTTCGATTTAGACAAAAATTGGTTTACAGTCGTTTAAGAAGTCGCTGATAACGAATCCAACGGCAAAATTACTGTGAAAAATTACAGATAAAAAAAGTCAATATATATAATTATTTCATATAGATTTCTTTTGTTCTCTTTATTCCTTAATTTATTCCTTAGGAACAGAAAACTCAATAAGTCCGCATGAAACATTTACTCAGAATGACATTTTCACCCGCAAACCCCCCTCACCTCCCGCTGGGCATAATTCCACCCACCATGAGGAGTACGGTATAGGAGTACCGGCACTGAGGTCAACCCTCTTCGATATGGACGGTATCTACTACCGCGATACCTACTAGACACTGTGACAAAGGGACAGGGAATTAAAACTGATTTTCATATAAAATCTTAAAATATACAACGTGTACTAAAATAAATACAGTATCATCTAAATAATTTGATAAACTAATTTTTAATAGCGTTATTGTTGTATTTATTTGTTTTCTAATATTTCGTTATTTTTAATTAATTTATCAGTTGTTGTCTGATGAAGATTGTCAACAAAAATCGAAACATAACAAAGAAATAAAATGTGTTATTCTTTGATTAATCAATCCCTTAAAGTATTTCCTAATTTGCGTCATCAAATACGACTGCAACAACTTCTGCCTGAGTTTACAGATAAAAGCATCCGCACATAATAGTTATTCTTATAATTTATAAATAATAAGACTATAATAATACATAATGCCGCTTCTCACGAAATGTTGAACACAAATTAATAATAACATTTATTATTAACAATCTGAATCTAAAATAATCGATAGTGACATTGATAGCTTGCTTTTAAAGTAAAACCTCACAAACAAAACATTGGGTTTTTATTTTTGAACTATTTAAATTTGTAAAAGCGATGGTAAACTATATCAATTTAATAAAATAATCCAGTTATTTTAAGTGAACAGAATGTCTGAAGACTGGTGTTGGTATTAGTTTCCTATTCTACGAAGTGAACACCTGTGCTTGCGCGCTGCAGCCTGCAACCCGCTCACGCCATGCACAATTAGAAAAAAGATCATTGCAGCCACATGGTGTGAAAAGGCGAAATCAAGTCCTAATGAATTTCGTTAGCTAATACAATTACCTAAAACTCTAAGCTTTCCACTTTGTGTAATATGGTGGTATATGTTACTTTTCATCTATTACAAAAATTAAGGCACGAAAATTATAACGTTTTAGCGAGGGTACCAAATATGACCGTATTTCAAGCCGATAAACATTATTTTTTAAGTCAATTAAAACATAAATAGTTTTACATAGTTCAATCAGTCGAAGGCATCTCGTAAAAATTAAATATTAGAATTCATTTCCGAGATATGCAATTTTAAAGTTCGCCGTTTTTGGTCTATGTTCTCGAGTAGGTTTACCGCTTTCATGAAATTTGAACCAACTTTGAACTCAACTACGGAGCTTAGTAAAAAGAGTTAGGCTTTCCCCTTCCAAGGCTGAATGCAATAATCATTTGTCTATGTAACTCAACAGTCAAAATTCTCCGAATCAAATTTTCATTGTTTGAGATTTTGGCCAGCTTTTCGGGATTTCGTCCCACAGTGCGTCGTAAAGAAAGTCATTTTATCAGAGAAATGTGAATATTAGTGCCATAAGAGTATGAAACAAAATGAGCGCTAGTAATGTGCGCATTTAACCTTAGTGATTCTTGTTGGATATCAAGAAGGAACTGTTGTATTCCTACCGTCCGTTTGTTCAAGCGGTTGCTTAAACGGTCCAATTCGTGGTAACTTCCTTCTCTTACGGTTGATAATTAATAATAACGTGGATACTTTTAACTATTTATTACTGAATAAGGCTCGTTCGATGCTTGTAGTGGATTATTTGGATATGGTATTGACGTGTCCTAGTAGTAATGTGGCGATTATTTGAAAGTTGCGATATTGGATACGATGATGGGACACGTCTTGTCACTTGGACGGATAGCTATCGAAGAGCGTTGCGATATTGGAGTTGACGATAGGACACGTCTTGTCACTTGGACTGTTAGCTATCGAAGAGCGTTGCGATATTGGAGTTGACGATAGGACACGTCTTGTCACTTGGACTGTTAGCTATCGAAGAGCGTTGCGATATTGGAGTTGACGATAGGACACGTCTTGTCACTTGGACTGTTAGCTTTCGAAGAGCGTTGCGATATTGGAGTTGACGATAGGACACGTCTTGTCACTTGGACTGTTAGCTTTCGAAGAGCGTTGCGATATTGGAGTTGACGATAGGACACGTCTTGTCACTTAGACTGTTAGCTATCGAAGAGCGTTGCGATATTGGAGTTGACGATAGGACACGTCTTGTCACTTGGACTGTTAGCTTTCGAAGAGGCCCTTGTTAGTGGTTTTTGGTCGCAACTCAAAGCAACTCCCACTCAACTTTCGATTGCAAGGGCCACCAACGCAATTACTAAGTACTTAAATAATACTAAGGTAGAATAAGGAGAAAGTGGCACAATTCCTGTACAAGCGTCGAACGAGTGAAAGAATATTTACAATGCTACATATTTACAATTTGACAAATAACAATTTAGTGACTAACCTAACACAAAACACATTAAATGGCACTGAGTCTAGATGGGGTATACAACACCTCCCTCGTTAAGACAGAATACTATAGTGAAAATTGGATTCTGGAATTTCACTAACATGTGTCGACAAATGTCTTCGTAGTACATTCGGTATGTACTGTCCATGAATCAACTCTCTGCATTTAGATAACTCATACAGGAGTAAGGAATATGTTTTAGGATTGGAAACAGGTGGATTGAATTCGTATGGCTCCATAGATGAGAACAATGTGACATGCTGATATTGTAAAAGAAGTGGCATTAGGTCATAAATAACATTAAAGCTAATTGTCTCCAACATAAACTTTGGATTTCCACAAGAAATCTTTACAAAACGCAAGGTTGTTTTAATATTATTTAACTTTAGTTTATATTCATTTTTGTGTATGACACACAAAATTTTATTAATTTTAAATTTCTTACTTCTGAATAGTCTTTGCTTTTCGATTGCAGTAATAGCACGTTTTAATTTATGATATTGGAGTCTTTGAAGCCTAAGTTTACACGATCTATACCAATGTTGGATTTTATTTGTTGCATTTTTAAGTATTAAATATTTTTTTCTTTCTTGATGCATCATATTGTTTGCTCTCAATTTTCTTTGAAGATATAAAATTGCTGATTTGATTTTATAATACTGGAAATGTTGTTTCTTCATCATTAACTTAGCTCGGTATGTTTCTTGTACGTACAAAGTTGCTGTTCTTAATTTTATGTAATTACTTCTTTGAACATGCCTTAATTTATTTGCTATATATCGATTAGAAATCACTTTAACTGCTTTCTTTAATTGCACATAATGCGTTCTCTCTTTTTGCGATAATTGCTTAGCCCTGAATGTTCTTTGTACACAAACGGCAGATTTCCTCAATGCTTGATAATTATATTTTTGAATTTTAGTTAGTTTAGTAGCTCTATGTACTCTTTGAATTATAATAGTTTTTTCTTTTAGTTGCAAATAATTATTTCTTTGAATCTTCATTAATGTAAAAGCGCGATATAGTCGTTGTATTGCCACTACAGCTTTTCTTTGAGTTATGAAATTATTCCTAACCATCTGACCTAATTTGTTTGCTCTAAAACGTCTTTGAATAGTGATTGCCGCGTTGACGACTGCTATTTGACTTTGATCATTTTCTCTTATTGATGTACTACGAATTTTCGAGTTTGCTTGATGTGAGGTTAGAGACATATCGTGTGTTTGAATGAAGCTATTAAAATTTGAATTTGGATAACGATTGGAGTTTTTATATTGCCTCTTTCGGCATTCATCAATAGTGTGTCCAATTTTTTTGCAGTATCTACATTTTTGTTTTGCCTTTGATTGACCTTGATTTGAATTAATATTCGAGCTATACTCTGGATTATTTGAAGATTTGCCAAATTCTTCATACTTGGTAATAGGATCCCTGGATGAACTTTCACCTTTAAAACAGGTTTGTAAAAGTTCATTAAAACTTCTTGTTGATTTGTTGTTTGTTTGTTTTACATTTGGAAAATGTGTTAATAATAGCTCTGAAATTTCTTTCCAGGTATCTAAATAAAAATGACGATCTACTTTGATTTTGGCTCGTCCACTCATTTGATTTCTGATATATAACAATAAAGCGCGATGGTGTATCTCCGGGGTTATATCCATAACTAAGTTCACCGCCTCTACAAATGACGTAACATCGTTCTTATCGGGGTCACAAGAAGTTGGTATCAAACCTAATAATTGGTTGAAAGTATACTCAGTTGGTATTCTAGGATTGGATAAAGGAGACATGTTTGATTTTAAAACGGTTTTGGACGTGGTTTATGAGTTAGATTTAGATTTAGGAATTATATAGTTTGATTGGTTTAGTAATTAGATTTGAATCGATTTTATTTAAGATTTTTTTTCATTATTTTGGAACTCAACATACATATTTGATTTAGGAAGGAGTTATGTTGAGTTATGTAGGTTAAAATTAGCCAAACACAGAGAGAGATTGAAATGCACAGTACTTACGGCGATTCCTTTCGGCGTCTGGACGTTGAACGGGTCTGGAACGTGGTTGGTCGAACTTTTGCAATTGAAATTGCTACCTCTTCTTTTGCTGTAGAAGCTCTTCCGGTGTCGAACCAATCCTACCGACTGCGCCAATGTTGTATTCCTACCGTCCGTTTGTTCAAGCGGTTGCTTAAACGGTCCAATTCGTGGTAACTTCCTTCTCTTACGGTTGATAATTAATAATAACGTGGATACTTTTAACTATTTATTACTGAATAAGGCTCGTTCGATGCTTGTAGTGGATTATTTGGATATGGTATTGACGTGTCCTAGTAGTAATGTGGCGATTATTTGAAAGTTGCGATATTGGATACGATGATGGGACACGTCTTGTCACTTGGACGGATAGCTATCGAAGAGCGTTGCGATATTGGAGTTGACGATAGGACACGTCTTGTCACTTGGACTGTTAGCTATCGAAGAGCGTTGCGATATTGGAGTTGACGATAGGACACGTCTTGTCACTTGGACTGTTAGCTATCGAAGAGCGTTGCGATATTGGAGTTGACGATAGGACACGTCTTGTCACTTGGACTGTTAGCTTTCGAAGAGCGTTGCGATATTGGAGTTGACGATAGGACACGTCTTGTCACTTGGACTGTTAGCTTTCGAAGAGCGTTGCGATATTGGAGTTGACGATAGGACACGTCTTGTCACTTAGACTGTTAGCTATCGAAGAGCGTTGCGATATTGGAGTTGACGATAGGACACGTCTTGTCACTTGGACTGTTAGCTTTCGAAGAGGCCCTTGTTAGTGGTTTTTGGTCGCAACTCAAAGCAACTCCCACTCAACTTTCGATTGCAAGGGCCACCAACGCAATTACTAAGTACTTAAATAATACTAAGGTAGAATAAGGAGAAAGTGGCACAATTCCTGTACAAGCGTCGAACGAGTGAAAGAATATTTACAATGCTACATATTTACAATTTGACAAATAACAATTTAGTGACTAACCTAACACAAAACACATTAAATGGCACTGAGTCTAGATGGGGTATACAACAGAACTAATATCGACACACTATATCAACTAGCAATGGTTAACCTATGCAAAATGGTCAACGTCAACGGCAGTACAACCGCGCGTGCCGATGAATATTGTTTGCCTTAACAACCGAGAGTGACCGAAAGTTTGTTTACTTCGATCCGCTGGCAACTGCATTCTCTCTCTAAATAGATTTTACTTGAAAACTTTTCAAACGAAACTTTTCTGATGATTAATTATTATTGGTGTAACTATTCATACACTTTAATTTCCTGCAGCATCTGTACGGTGCGATTCCGGATATTTTGTCTATTATCACCCCACGATGGTATTTTTCTTTTTAAGTTCTATTTTGTGCTTGCATTCGGCCGTATTTTATTTATATTTTTTAATTATTTATTTTTTTAATACATTGAAACATAAATTTTGAACATACACCTAAGGCCACGGACATAATGATAATAGATACTACAGTAGACTCTCCTACAGCGCGGTTTAATGTTACGGGTTTTAGGAAAACGCGTTATAGGATGCGCCGGTCGCCTGTAGCGTTTTATCGCCAATAACAGTGCAAAATTTATAAGTAAATAGTCATAACCCGAAAACACATTATAAATGGTATTAAATGTCCTACCTGTTATGGTGATGAGCAGCATTTGGAATAGTCGGTAGTAATTAGTAAATATGTTACGGTCATAGTGATAAATAGGTTATTATTAATAATTACCGGTTATTATTAATAATAGCAAAGTGGCGAGGTTAAAGTGAAGAATTTATCACATGAACCGACTATTATTAATAATTTCCAGCATACTGTGGTCATTGTGATATATTTCAATTCGATATTGCCTTGGTGATGCATCAATATAATAGCCACTGGGTTTTCAGTGTTGGGCCTTTAGTGACGTTAGTCGAGGCTAACTTATTTAGCTACTACTCATGACTAAAATAAGGAAAATTATCAAAACGAAACTAAACAATGCCAATCCATACTAATTGCATGCACGAGTAGGTAACTCTTTGGGTCATGCTTATTTGCGGAATTCTTAAAAGCTAAGTAAGTAAGAAATTAGATACTCGGTTTGTATTATTCTGCCAGTGCATACGTACATAGTGCTTCTGTATTTTGCAATTCGTGGCAAGAAAAATTGTTTTTATTTATAACTTATTATGTATTTATTATCTTTTTAGTACTAAACTTCAAAAAAATGTTTTAGAATTAATTTTGAATACAAAAGTCCTTCTAGACCTTTATTTTTTGTGGTAGTACAACAATTACACCATTTATATTGTAAAAATAAAGCAAGATAAAGCAATAAAGCAATAACAATAGGACGTCATCTTCTTTTGTATTTTGTATTTTTTTTATAAAAAAATGCTGCCAAAATCATAATAATTGTATTTCCGTTGATTCCGTTTTTTGTTTACTCTACCGACTATACTAACGACTCTACCGAATTCAACAGACCTCAAGGTGGCAGCACTGGGTGGAATACCGGGCGCCTGTGAAGCGAATGCGAGCACAGGAACTGTTATGTGACTAATTTGGACAAAATGGATCATTTAGACATGATGAAGACACGGTTTAACGATCGAATAATGACGCTTAAATCAACAAAGGGAAAAAATCATCAGTTATTCTCTAAAGATGATTATTATACCTTCTTGTACATTTAGAAAAAACTACCCACATGCATTAAATATAAAAATGGGTGTTATTGATAATAAAATGGTTAACTTTTTTGAACACTCTGTATAAAATGTTCTTTTTTATGTTTACGTCATTGAGCCGTTCTTGGGTATATACCAAATATCATTACCAATTATATCCAGTAGTTTCTAAAGTACAAGGGAGACAAAAGAAAATATTCTGTATTATCAATGTTTTGTATTATTCGTAATTTTGGTCAATGGGCTAGCCGTACTGATGATTTACGTCGAGTAAATAAATATAATAGCTTACATAGTAATCAAAATAACTTAGCTAACTTCTTTGAAGACTGTATAGAAAAGATGTTTTGTAAACAGTAACGTGTTTATCACTTTTACCGTGCCCGTTAGGAAATTATTAATAATAGCCGATCCATGCGCAGTTAGCATATATCGACCGCACAACCATACGCGCACGTCGCGCGTTGTACGAGGATCGCGTTAAATGAATTTGTTGTCGCAAAATCTTTAGCGCGTTGTAGGAATTGGCGTTGTACGAAGTCGCGGTATAGAGGAGTCTACTGTATTTAGTAAGTAAGCATAAACTAAACGTACCTCTCCGTCTTAGGTAGTCTTCTATCATAACCGCACTTATCATAAAAACATTTCCTATACTTCCAATAGCCGCTAGCGATGCCAAAAGTAAGAGTCTGGCAACACGTGACCAGTCAGCGCTGAGGGTAACCGGTGAGACGGACTCTGGTCCTTCGGTGGAGTTCAGGAGCATCTTCATGCCGCACCTGGAAAGTAAATCTCAAATTAAAAAACATGTATTAACATGTAACATCCATGTATTTACCAATACACCTTGCTGTACCGGTATTGCATATCATATTGTATCGTATCAAATGTACCGGTTCTGTACCATACCGATGCAAAAAGTACCGGTTCATTGGTTCCGGTAATTTTTTTAAGACGTAATTCCGAACACAAAATATTTTGCGAAGCAGCAGATACCTACACACATTGCAATAAAATAATGTACAGTAGAATAAATATGTATTTTTATTTTAAAATCATATACTTCCCAACTGAATGTAGTAGGCATGCACAGATAGAAATTTTTGTTAAACTAAAATACATTCTTGGTTGAATAGAGGCAATAGTATATTATAATACAAGTTTTATAAGACAAAAATTGGCGCACGAGTAGTTTTGGGCACGACGAATACAGCGAGCAGTGCCCAAATGGAACGAGTGCACCAATACGTCTTATAGAACGAGTGTTATATACAATTTTTTCTACTTTGCGTCATTAAATTTACATACATTTCGAAAATTGCGGTTGTCATCTTACAATCTAGAGTAGTTTCATATTCAACAGTTGGTAGTTGTAGTAAAATTCACAAATACGACTGACGCGAGCCAATACCGATTGAGATGTCAACCTTATTTGACACTAGACGTCAATATCATCAATCTTGGAAAACTAAAATTTACCAAAGTGTGTTACCTAGTGTTTTCATAACGACACCGAAACCGGGTTCGTTATGAGTTCATAACGAAGGCAAAGTAGAAAAATATATTTTTATAAAAATATAAATAATATATACATTTTTATAAACTCATAACGAAACGGTTTTCGGTGTCGTAATGAACACACTAGATCACAAAACTTTGAGTAACTTTTAATTTTCCAAGATCGATTCTATTGACGTCAAGTGTCAAATAAGGGTGACAACATGTCAATAGCTATTGGCTCGCCTCATACGTATTTGTAAATTTTACCACAACTACCTACTGTTGAATATAAAACTCCTCTAGATTGTAAGTTGACAACCGCAATTTTCGAAATCTTGTAAATGTCGTAAAGTAGAAAAATAGTATATAACACTCGTTTTATAAGACGCATTGGCTCACTCGTTCCATTTGGTTCCACAACTTGTGCGCCAATTTTTAACTTATAAAACTTGTATTATAATATACTATTATTTGCTATCAAGAATGTATATTAGAGTTAAAAACCACTTGTTTGGAGTAAAGTATATTGTTTTGACTCAGATAAAAATTCTTTGTAGCTGCTTCTCGGCGTCTTGTAGACTTCAAGTCTTTTGAGTACCCCACAAAAAACAATCCAGAGGCGTGAGGTCCGCTGGACTCGGACACTAACTACTTAATGGGCTATTTTTTGCCAGCCATAAAGACAGAAATGTGTCTTTATGGTGTCATAAATGTTGAATAAATCAAAATTTCCCAAAAAGAAATAAATACTGGCCTAAATAATTAGAAATTTTTCAGTTTTCAGTATAGTTTTAACTTCTTCACGATCATAAAACTTTTAAAGTGGTTCTCTATTTAATTGCTGTATATGCTGACATGCTACGTATTTGAGGGTACTGTGATGGAATTGCTGCTGAAGCTCAAAGAGACTACATTCGTCATTTCCAGAATAGGCACGTTTCGCACTTAGTATTTTTGGGGCTACGCACAAACGTATGGCAGAAACTAAAACTGTAGGAGACAACTTACTCGCCCAACTATTATTATCACGTTCTCGTAAATTAGAAAATGTTTTGGTGATATTTATACCTTGATGGATAGCTTTTGAAACGCAGGAGTTTTTACTACCAAGTGCCTATCAAATGTATATTTTTTCACAATAATATCATGAAAGCGTGAAAGCATTCGAATTTCTGAAATAATTCTAAGCATTTGGAATTAGGAAATTTTTATTTATCAACAATTGTTACAACTTAAATCACCATTGACACAGAAAAAAAAACTTCAAAGATATTAATTATTTTGTGTGTGTCCGGTTATGACTTCATAGGTAGCGTTTTCTAAAAACATTGTAAGAATAAAAATATCTCGAAAACTTTAAACATTTGGTTCATGCATTTGGGGTGAAATAACTTGCAAATAAACCTCTACTATTTACGTGTTTAAAAGAATACGCTTACCCACCAATCACTCTGTATATTGTACTACTCAAAAATGCTACAATATTTTGAGTTAGGTTTGTGAGCGATATTTTGTCAAAGTAGCCAATAAAGCAAATACGTTATTCTTGGCAGATCAATCGATGTACAAAATTAGATTCTAATTAATTTTATGGCCGATTGTTATCGTTGTTATCGAACCGTTCGTAAGTACCGAAAACAACGGTTAACTGTGATTACGTCGTTAACAAGTATGTATTCTAGTACCTTTGATGTTAAGATAAAGCTCGCAGTGTACGTTGGTTTTTGCTCGCGTGCTTGTAACATTAGCAGTATGGCGTGTCTATGTTTAGATCTGTCATTGGTTGTGTTATCTATTATGGTGGTTAAATATTGCACCATGTTTGATTGCCGTCAGTAGTTGGGGAACTATTGATTATCGAGGACAAGCTCTTCAACAACCCCTTTTTTTGTTTTGCATGTGTTTCACCAACAATGCGAAACGATCCGCTGGGGCTGTGCTCCTTAAACGGGTCACCAAAATATTATTGGGAATCTACTTTACTAAGAGACTCTTTTAGTGTTAAAATGTTTACGAAGCAAGTACTGTATTAGTAGCGCGTACTAGTTGCCAGAAATTTTTTCATTATCGTGAGTCGGGATTAAAAGTTTGTAAAACAGCCGAATTTTCCGGAACTGGGAAGTTTTGTTATATACAGGGTCTCCCACGACGAGCTGCCATTAAAAGTATATGGAGAACCAAATGAAATGACAGATTGAAAATTTGTAGACTTATTCTGTTGGACAGGATCGTCCCAACTAAAATATTTTGGGTTTTCGGTTACTTCCGGTTACACCGGAAATTATCTGAACTTTTATATTTCAAATGGAACAGTCTGTATTTTATCGCATTTTTGAAATATTCATTAAATTTTAGATCAATTTTATGTTACATTCCCTATACCTAACATGTGTCATTTTTGAGATATTTATCGTTTTGATTAAAAACTGACAGCTGGTAAACACGGTAAACACGGTAAACATGCTTTAATTCTTTTAACGCGTTATTGTTGGTGGCGTCCCTGATTGAGTTAGCGCATAACCCATTGAAAGCAGATCGAACTCTATCTTTCAGGTTCTCCTTATCAATTATTGGGTTCTCATAAACTACGTCTTTAATAGCTCCCGAAATTAATAAATCCATTGGCGTCAAGTCGGGAGAACGCGGTGGATATTTGTATCGCCCATTAAGCGGATTCCACCGATCGCCGATTATCCCTCGTTAAGCAAGCGTCTTACTGCAACTGTTATCTGCGCTGGAGCACCGTCCATTTGATACCGCCCAATAATGGAGGACACAATAACTGATAACGAGAACATGAAAGATAGACTTCCAGCTGCTTTCAATGGGTTATGTGCTAACTCTATCAGGGACGCCACCAACAATAATATGGTAAAAGGTTTAGCGAAAAACGGAAACATTTTTGAACAGTTACTGAAATAGAATTAAGCGTTTTTTTTATTTTCTTAGCGTTTTCTTTTATTGTTAATAGTGTGTTTTATTGTAGGCTTATAATTTTATAAATACTAAATTAATTATAATGAAAAATGACCTAAAAAACTTGTTTTATTAAAAAGTTCTGTTTATTCCAACTTGTTCAGTTGTTTTCACCGCAATTTAGATTTGCCAATATGTGCAATTTCCACTGTGATGTTTAAAAATCGATTTAAGTAGGTACGTTTACGTTTTAGGTATAGGACATTGTACACAAAATTGATCTAAAATTTTCCATAGAATTCAGAGATGTATTCATATGTTAGGGCTGCCATTTGAAAAGATCGACTTTTAATACTATTCTCGAATTCAACTTTGATCTTATAATTTGAACAGCCTGTATAACTTTTAGAAGAGTTCTACGGATGTGTCGATAATACGTTACCTTCACAACAATTTCGCCGGATAACTTTTTTCCAACTGTCAAAGGGGATAGTTTATAAGTAATTAATAGTAACCGTGCAGCTGTTATTTTTTAATGAAAACAAATAATATCTCAAAAATGACACATGTTAGGTATAGGGAAAGTAACATAAAATTGATCTAAAATTTAATGAAGATTTCAAAAATGCGATAAAATACAGGCTGTTCCATTTGAAATATAAAACATGCCATGATTTCCGGTGTAACCGGAGGTAAACGAAAACCCAAAATATTTTAGTTGAGACGATCGTGTCCAACAATATAAGTTCACAAATTTTCAATCTGTCATTTCATTTGGTTCTCCATACACTTCTAATGGCAGCTCGTCGTGGGAGATCCTGTTTATTAAACCTTCATATTATACATATTATATATTATACATAGTATGTATTATACATAGTATGTATTATACATAGTATGTATTATGCATAGTATGTATTATACATATTATACAGTTTTAATTATTTTTGTAGAAAAATAAACACAAATTATGGTATTCCATACAATATGTATATTCCTTTTTGCTTGTCCTGTAAAATGTTTTCCAGAGTTATGGTTTATCTTATAATCTTTATAGAATATTATAACACATTTTATAGCCGAGTTCTAAGATTATTGAGGAGTACTGTTAGGTGACAATTTTTATACTCGACGTTAGCATTAATAACGTTGCCAATATGCATAATAGCACTATGTGTGAATGTGCCTATAGCACATTATGTCGCGCACAGAATTTCAGCAATTTCATTAGTGCCACTGTTTGATATTCAGTAATCCTTGAAATATACCCGTAGTGCAAATGGGACGAATATTAATTCACACATTAATTCACTTACGGTATATGTACAAATACAACTCATCTTGCAACGTATCTCCGACGTACTATGTATTTCCTATTTTATTATTTTTATTACTAGCAGTATCGGCCCCAGCGCTCCTCGCCGCAGTCACCTATTCCATATGACACCCCATCGTGTACTGAGTCCTACACTCCCGACCCTCCTCGACACCCCGAAATTTTATGGTAATAAATGTTAGAAGAAGTTCTAGATTTGTGTCCCGCTATCCGTTTTGTAAACTTCCTTCCACTTTGACATACATACATACATCACAATTAAAGCATTTGACTGTGTAGACTCGTTCATAATTGATTTAGGGTTTATGAAATTTGAAAGAAATTTATAGATGGTGTTATTACTTTTAAAAGCGGGATAAATGTTAAATTTGTGTGAAATTTCAAATTGAGGTTATTGTCAGTGAACAGTTTAGGTATATATTTTGTCAGAGTTTTATTGATTCCGACGTGTTTATGGTTTGTTGTTAAAGACGTTTAAAATGTTTGAAAGAGAAACAGTTGTTTGATGGAAGGTTATAAATATAATTTAATTGAGGGGGTACTTTAAGTAACGATTGGATAGGAATCGACAGGCCTCCAACAGCACCCGAAGTGGTGCGGCAACTGGCCGTGACGAATTCGACAGTTCCGTCAACATTGTTAGTTATATTGCTTGGTTCACAGCTAAACGTAACGTATAGTTTGTAGTGTGTAGCAAAATCAGTATTATTAATGTGGAACCTAAGAGGTTTTGTGCTTTTGTGCTAATTGTGCTAATATTGATACCCATAATGTTTTGTTATGTATGTAAATGGAAAAGCTCATGAAATGATATTAGGGACTTTTCCCTAAGCCCTAATTTCCCGAATTCCCTAAACCCCTTAAGGTCAAAGTTATAAACATCAGTTAAAAATTAAAAATAACATAAAAAGAAGATATAAATTGTGCGTAGATTAAAATGGTGAAGCATAAAAGGTAAATGAATATAAACCATTAAAAAATATATATAATAGTACAATTCTGGCTAAACCGTAATGAATTATTTAATATTAATTTTGAATTATGTGTTATTAATTATAAAAGAAGTAATGCAATTCTTTCGGCGCGTCAAATAAACAAAATGATACATAAATATAGGCGAAAGTGAATACGGTATATCAAATGTTAAAATAACGGGAAATTTCTCTATCGGTCCTTGTTCTCGAGATTTCACACTTCAATGTTTTGTGACCACAGCTAATTCAAAGTTTGCAAAATATGATACTCAAATAAAAAAAATTAATTATAAGTGTTTTGTGATTTACCGCCTCGAAAAGAGAATCAGTACCGACCACAAATTCAAACGCAGTAGTTCAAAATATAAAAGCCAAAGAAAATACCATTATAATCAGAATTATGAAAAATAAATACATTGCGAACAAAATAAAAATCTTGTTCACTCAATATGTTGCAAACTTTTAATAATTTCATAGCGCAATTCCATTGGGACAAAGATATATGTAATTTTGACCAGGTTTTTACTTGAAATAACCACCCTATGCGCGCTTTCAATAGAGCAACCTTCTCCAGCTCACTGCAGTCTTCAACTACGTTCATCAAATGCTGTGTCGCGGCACCGTCCTTACTGGTTGGGAGCACTGCAATTGTGCATAGCGATGGACGACCCTCACAAGATGGCGATAACATATTAACTGAGGTTCAGTGTTTCACGCTAACCTATCCCGTTCCGAATCTTATTAACTCTTCACTCAACGATCCTAGTTAGTGTGAGTTCGACAGAAAACATTCTAAGCTTGGCTGGCGATATTAAGCTTTTGTTAATTTTGTATATCCGAATCGTAGTATGTACTTACTTGATTTGCTGAGTATCTGTCATCATAACAATTACTGATAAATGTTACAGCAAAATAAAATTCGCAGTGTTTACTCATGTTACAAAAACTTTGTATTGTATGTTAAGAGTAAATGTCAGTCACCGGCCTCGAAAGTTAGACGAAACTGAGGGGCGAGAGGAGGAAACAAGCCGCGCCCATTGTACACTCCGCAGAAAATGCAGAACGTCGGCTTCACTTTGAACAAGGGCTGCGGCGATGATCAAAGGAGCCGGCGGTGTTGACTGGCGCCGAGCCAGTCTACGGCACCGTCCCTGTTATTCCGTTTAGTAATAATTTTGTATTTGTAATTCTATCGCATATTGGCTTGATATTCACACATAATATTCATGTTCTGAAATGCGTTTCCTGTACATTTTAAATGCAAATACAATTCCACAAAATAATACAATGACACAAATTAATTAATTGCTTTATTCTAACATTCCTGTTTTACTACTAACTATGGTTGAACATTTTAGGATTTGTATGTTAAAAAAATGTAGTTTTGCTAAAACAGAGGTTTACTTACATAAATCATTTGTTACTTTACATTTATTATTAGACATTTATTATTAAGTAATATTCAGTTAGCTCTGAAGTAACGAACAGCATGGTTCGCTAACACAGAAATTATGAATTTTGACTCACGGCATAACCCGGTAACTATTTATCTTCTAAATGATTCTGGCCGTAAAAGCATTTGTACTAAGTTACTTATTTAAAAACATTTAACGTTTTCTTTGTGCATCAATAATCAAATGTTCAAATGATCAAATGTCTCGTTCATACTTAGCAGAGATCGATACTTTCAGGTAAAACACACCTCATATAAAAATTCCAATTTTTTCACTATGTTCGCTAACCAAAAGTTATCTGTTTTGAATTTTTATTCGTTCTACTTTTAATTCCTTATCGAGTGACGCAACTAGGTGTAAGTATTGCCTATCTAAAAAAAATTATATACAGAAAAGAAGTAGGACATCCTGTATGTTCCTGGAATGAAGCAATCACCCTAAAGACCCTAATATTGCGATAATTAAATTTTGACAGAATAAAATATCTTTCTGTTGTCTACCTGATTCCGTCAAATGCTCGCTCATTTTTATACGTGCTCCTAAATTTATGCCCACAAGTATATTTGCTGACTTGTATATGACAAATTCTAGGACCATCCATATTTCCATACCTGTTGGTCAGAGGACGACTGAGATGTATTATTTTATTACATTCAGGTGTTTTGTTAGTATCTGTCGGCGAGCATGCGATGGGTGCATCAGATTCCTGTACAAGTAGACACAACAGGATAACAAATGTTGAATATATGCACTGTAACACTTTCTTGACTTACGTAATTATAATGTTGTGACAATTCGTCGATTTTATTTTCATTATTATTCTTCCTGCAGTTTGTGGGTATTGAACTATTCGTTATTATTGGTGGCTGTAATGA
Source organism: Melinopterus prodromus (assembly GCA_964023965.1). Lineage (NCBI taxonomy): Eukaryota > Metazoa > Arthropoda > Insecta > Coleoptera > Scarabaeidae > Melinopterus > Melinopterus prodromus. The sequence continues at coordinate 41,488,133 of OZ030390.1, read as the reverse complement.
TAACACACATATAAATGAATTCGAATATTTTAGTCATTATACATTTCAGTACATATTTTCTTACGTTTTTTATTTCCATTCCAACACTTTTGTTTTGATTATTTCTTGTATTTGTGTTTTTTTTTTTTTTTAATAATACACGAAATAAATAGATGCTTTAATTGAATAAAAACTCACGACACAAGAACCGAAGTATTCTTATAAATAAATGCTAAAAGTTTACAAGAAAATATATATTTTTGGTATATATTTTCTAGCAAATTGATATTTGTTTATTTTATTGGATTATTTTTACTTTATCATACGTAGTATGGTAAAGTATTGTAATCATGCCAAAAAAAAAATTGAGATTTTAGCGGAAATAGGTCTTTTTGGGTCCCCTGAACATTTTTGACCAAGGTACAAAAAATGTCTGTGTGTGTGTGTGTGTATGTGTGTGTGTGTGTGTGTGTGTGTGTGTGCGTATGTGTGTACTCGATTTTTGTGACGACGATTCCGGAGAAACTACTAAAGGTATCGGGACGAAAGTTTATATTTAGAAGATTTATGACCAAACTTAGAACTGAAAAGCTTTTGGTTCAAAAGGGTCCAAAGGAACTGGTAGTTTATTCTAAGCCTTTTTCAAGGATTTTGCAGATGAGCCGCCATTTCTGTAATTTCGTCAAAATAGTTAAATAATAAATTAAAGCAGAGGAAATTTTGAATAATTTATGCCTATGACATTTTTTGGTAAAATTAATAGTTTAGCTGCAAGAGCAAATTCTATTTGATCGAGATCGTTCGCATCTGCATTGATAGGAAACTACATAGTAGCCAGGATTTTGACAAATATTTTTGTTGTGCTATCACCACAGAAATGTCTATGGCTGTCACCACGCTGTCACACTCGGAGAACCGCTATGGAACGTCATCTACAGTGTCATGAACGAATATATATCTGTCAGAATTTGAATTAGCTTTTTAAACTTGACATTTCGTAGAAGTGTCATTTTCTATACCGAAATATAACCATTTTAAAAAATTTTTTTAAGTACGTATTTCTCAAAAAGCAACACAAAAAACGTTGATGTCACTCCTGCCGAAAACAACATAGCGCGACTCGCTCACATGCGACGACGACGCTCCGCCATCGGTGACCCGCCGCATCACCGCTCGTTGTGCTATTCCGTACTTTCGGCACTTGTGAGATAAACAACTATTATTCTGATGACAGTAGGTAGTGTCAAATGCTGATGCTTTGACAATACCTTCGATTGATACTATTGGCTATCAAAATATCTGTCAAATCCTGGCTAACTAGTTTAATTTTAATGCAGACACGATTTATCTCAGTCAAATAGATTCTCATGCAGCTAAACTATTAATTTTATATATTGTATGATAAAGTCATGTGCCTGGCCCCATTAGATTTTTTTATATAAATACGATTATATATAAATACGCGCATTCAGTAGACTCTCCGGCAACGCGGTTCCTACAACGCGAATTCCCACCAACTCGCTTGCGAATACATCATATCACGCGATTATCGTACAATGCGGATACGTCAACATTTGCGATCCTCAAATTCCTATAACGCGTTTTCATACAACGCGTGGTATCATACCGCCTTGTAGGAGAGTCTCTGCGTGCATACGTTGTGCAATTTAAATTTTACTCTTGAAATATATTGAAGTATCTTGTAAATAAAGCCTAGTCCATCGGATGTCAGACTTAGGTTCAACGCAAAAAAATACTTCGCAAATGATGTACCGCAAGCAATCAATCAATACTGTGTATTGTCACATTTACATATATACTTACCAGATGACACTAAAGTCAGGTTCTGGACATATTTTGTTGTGCCGAAATTCACTTGCGGAAAAGCATGCAGTCTTAATTTCTAAGCCGGTCGTTGCCATAAATTTACGCAGACGCCTGGCGCCACCAGCACGGTAAAATTTATTTTGCTTGGGACTGTACCAGTTGAATTTGATTGGTCGAAGCGAGTGATGTGGCATTTGTCCCACAGATGGCTGCACCGTACGACGGTAAAATCTGTTATTCTCGTCTGATACACGTGTTCAAAAAAGCAAGGATTAAGTCGTTACAACATTCATATTTTGTTGCGATTTTTTTTACATAAGTTCACGAAGGTTCAATACAAAATGTTGTAATATTGCTTTTTTGATATTTAGCTCTGATTTGGAATAAAAAAATACCAAAAATTACCAATTATTGGCTTCTTTATCAAGGTTTTAAAAACAAACTATAATAAAAATGAAAAAAGTGGCATTAGTAGCCTCTGTACTATACCTTTATCTATAATTTAATGTATTACACGTGAATATTAACACACAATTAAGCTCAGTATGTTTGCTTTTATGTAGTGTTGTTTTGTAGTACGCTACTACCTCTAGTGATTCCTCTTAAATAATTAAATTTCATTGCGATTCGTAATTTTCCGTAATTTCTGGAAAATAGTTATTGTTTAATTCTACTATATTGTGGTGTCAAACATACACTATTAAAGTTTTCGTATATTGTAACTTATCTAATATCATTATTTAATTTTGGAAGTTTTAGTAAGGCTTATCGAAGTTTCGAGTATTCTATACTCGGCTTCGGGCGCAATATTTCTTATAGGTTGTCCAACTTTTAGCAATTTATCAAACCATCTGCCATCTGTTGACAGCAATATTTCCGATTTCGCGACGCAACTATTTTTATCAGCACTCATCATCAAGAATTCTTGTTATAAGAATGATTGAATTATAGTGTTCGAAATCCCAATCATATCAGTTTTTCTATTATGTGTCATCTGTATAAATCAAATAACTACAGATGCAAATAGCGTCATGCTTTCGTTTGTGTGATGACTGTTTTGAGATTTTCGGAGTTACTCTTGACGGTATTTATTGTTTTATTTTTTGGGATATTTGTATGTACTATGTAGGCTCTAAATAGAGGTTATTAGAGACCGGCTATAAATGAGTTGTAATTAAACGTACAACAATAATCATAGAAATGGAGAAGAAAAGTAATGAACGAATCTAGAATCAGGCTTAAGCTGATCCCATATGGAATAATTCTTGCATGATAGCCATAAAGTGCAGTGGACGCGAAAAATTAGAAATATCCGGTTGCCCGCTCTGGCAGCCGAATATTTTGCTCAAGAGTGAGGAGGTTCCCGGAACATGTCTGGCTGCAATTTTCGGTATTTTTTACTCATAGGACTACCTGTGTTGCTTTATAATCGGCTTACTTTACGCCGATCTATAACAGCAACATAGGCCAATCACCGATGCTGAGTTTCTTCCTCATATGGTGGATGACAGGATGCATTGTTTCCAGCGCAGGACTGTCGATATTGGCCCCAGTGAACCCCAGTGTAGAAAGCAACCGCTTTATCATACACGCCACCGACCGCTCCACCCCTGGGTTAATGCTCCTTGGGCTTTATTTTCAACTATAATCAACGAATATCTATTTGGAAATATTATAGTAAATTAACTACGAAAGGCTTCAGGGTCCACACCCGGTTCCTCCGCCAGAGTTGTTCTGAAACGTTCATTTATATCTTCACTCTTCATCAACAGTTGTTCTACACTGTTTTTTTTTCTTTCGGCTTAATTGTACCTTTTTAAGGCATGTCATAGAAAATATACAGGGTATTCAGAAGAAATAGCAGATTTTAAATTGTTATTTCTTTTATCAAAATTTCCTAATTTGTTTTCATTAATTATTACTCATCACATTTACACTTCTAATTATCGCCCTTTTCCCGTCTACGTCGTTCAGACCCGATAAAATATAAATAAACAAAATCTGAATTTCACCAAATGGTCACATCAGCAATTTGCAGGCAATCCTTTGCATGTTACCTGAAAAGGTACCAAATGACTGGAGAAATTAAAAACTGAAACTTATAAGCATCCTAAACCTTCCTGGCAGAAATTCAATATTCCTAACGGTCCGGTCGGTTTGAACACATTCAGATTGGCAGTATAGGTTCTTTAACTCCTTCGGGTGATTGCCATTATATTCCTACGTCATTGAAAGTTTTACTGTTTCAGGAATCTCCACTTCAACTACTGCAAGTACACTAATATTTACTACTTTTCCCGTTTTTGCATACCTCATACTATAAGTCATGATAAAGGTTCACTATACAATCAATTTTTTGGTTTCTACCAAATTTACTCTTATCCTTGCCACCCTCAAACCATTGGTACTTTCCAAAGATAGAATCCTTAAAACTAAATTCATTGCTAAAAGTAACTCAAATCACCTGAAATATGATCTATGCCAATAGTTTTGCCTGGTTTAAAATCCTCATTAAAAGCAGACTTAGGTTGCTCTCACGCAGAATTACACTGACGGGCACAATTAAAGGAACGCCTGCTAGCTGTCTTACTAAACTTTGCTGTTCAATAACTAGTGTAATTTTTATTTTTCATTATTTTCTAGGGATGAAATTTATCATAATTATCACATACCATTGTAACTTTACACCTCATTATGCCGGGCAAACTGGTCATGTTTTTGTCTATTTTCACGAAACCATGTGAAATAAGTGAGGAACTTGGGCAAGTTCTGGCGGCCTAGCAGTAGGAGTACGAGAAACTTTTCTTTTAAATACCAGAAATGAATTAAATTAAAAGTATGTAATAACTAACGCCTGCCCCCAGTACTGACTGATTCAATGTTAATAATTACTGCATTAAACACCGTTCGGGCAGATATATAATGCGCATCGGCATCTCTACGTTATTTTACACCACATACAAAAAAAAAAAAACAGTAATAATGTTTCATAAGGGTAGAATTTTGTCGCGCTAATACTGATGCGAAATATATGTACATAAGGAAAAAGGTTATTTATCGGGCAATTCCGTCATTCGAAGAAGCAACCGTAGACACGTGTTTCGGACTATTAGTCCTCATCAGTACGGTATAGCCAAGGAGTAAGATGAACACTCAATGGAAAAAACACTCAAATGGAGACCATTGAGTGTCCATCTTACTCCTTGGCTATACCGTACTGATGAGGACTAATAGTCCGAAACACGTGTCTACGGTTGCTTCTTCGAATGACGGAATTGCCCGATAAATAACCTTTTTCCTTGAATATCTTACCGTCGATAAACCTTTTCCATCTATATGTACATAGTTTTACAGGGCATAGTTTTACTTGTGGAAATATTCCAGTTACCATTATAGTAGTTATGCATACGCAAAACTGCGTGTTAGGTTGCTTTAATGAAATGGAAAGGCTGTCATAAATCGATAATTCTGTCTCGTAGCTACAGCCGAAGTAGATAGTACATACCTACGCTGTAAATTTCAAAGTGAGTATGCGATGATGAAATCTACAACTCACGGTAATTCTTTAATTTACCTATTTTATCAATTTTATTCGATTATAATAATATACAGGGTGAGTCACTAGAGTTGCGGTGGTCGAACTGAATTTATCTTAAGAGATGTATTTACAATATTTTATACGAAATATTATTTGTTGGCGATTGTTGGCTACTGGGAGGAATGTTCCCATAGGAACTTACAAAGGGCAAACATCTACATATGCTCAGACAGTCAGGGGACATTGAAAGCGTTGCAATCAAAATCCCACAAATCCAAAACTGTCTGGGACTGCAAAATTTCCCCGAAAACACTTGCAAAGCAGAATAAGGTTTCACTGATGTGGTTTCCAGGACATTTAGGGATCGAAAGCAGCGAACTAGCCGAGATCCTAGTCAGAGAAGGCTCTAAGACTCCCTTCTACGGACCTGGGCCTTCTTTCGAAAGATAAAGCTAAACGAGCCTACTGAGAAACATCACCTGGCAAGAAACAAGCTAAGGCTACCATAACCTTCTCCGCCTCCAAGGCCAGACAGTATCTCAAGTCACAAAAACAGACCTTCGACTGATTACAGGTCTCCTTACAGGATATTGTCCACAGAGATATCATCTCACAAAGATTAGACTGGCAAACAACGCAGACTGGAGATTCTGCGGGGGGTCCTCTAAGACAGCGGTACACCTATTGTGCGAATGTGACGCTCTAATGCGCCCAAGACAAAACCACTTGGGAGCCGCCATCATGGAACCAGCAGAGCTGACACAACTTACTCCTCGAACAATTACTGACTTGAAAAGGCTCAACATCGATGATGGAAATTCAAAACATCTTTTAGGTCAAAATATATCGAATGACACAGATGCCATACGTTCCAACTCTACCATACCATACCATCAATAGTTGAAAATCTATCAGAACATATTATGGAAGTTGCTCTCGTAGTTGATCTTGTAGCCATGCAATTCGCCGAACGATAAGCTATGCTGTTCGTTGCTACAAAGACATTTTCATGACATTTTTTATTTATAATAAAGACATTGGGTACTATTAACCTCGTTTTATTTAGTAAAAAAGACTAGTAGACATTTTTTATCCAATTATCAATTTTTTATATAAGCAATGCCTCGAGTAGTCCGGTTTCAAACAGTCCGGCAAATCGGTGGCACCGATTACTCGGACTATGCTAGATGTACGCAGTTACTGTTACTGTACAGTTACTATATGATGCCATTCGATACCACGTCGACTGTGTACTGTAATGTCAACACGAGGTAGGCACCTAGCATGGTCTATAAAGAGAGAGGTTATCCAGTTTGCTATCTTTCCTATAGTCCACTTCATATAATCGCCTCAGATCCGTATACCGTACGTTTCCCCTAACGCTAGGCATAGCATTTACGGAAGAACAGCAACATCGCTTTCCCCACCGGCATATTTGTCAGCGGCTAAGCGGTTCCCCGGTGCGCGCTTCGTGTGCTAGTAGCTAGTAGTTTGTTGTTCCCAGGACTGTGTGCGTTCGCTTTTGTGCTTCTTTCAAAAATGCACGTACATGGTGCATACATAACTTCTAAATTAACTTTTATTGTCAGAAAATAATATGCAAAAATTAAAACGCTATTCTCAAAAAAATTAATAAACTAACTAATATTCTACTACGAATAAACAATTAAGTAAACATTGAAAGTACTTGCTCTTGCAGCAAAGTAAGGTATTTCTGGGCGTTAAGAGATCCAGCGTTAAAGAATGGACCAACTAACGGATTGCCTAGAATACCACCCCAGACAATTAGTTTTTCGGGATATTGAGTACGGTAAGCATAACTTCGGTGCTGATTTTGTTGGGCCCAATATCGATTAGAAGGATTATGTTTACCATGTAACGGAAAAGTCGATTTATCAGTAAAAATAATATTTTGTATAAAATTTTCATCTGCGTTCGCCCTTTCCATTACAGTTTCACAATATCTAATCTACGAATACTGTCCTCTGCGAAGATTTCTTCTTTGAGTTTTTATAACTCCGGAAATCACCCTACTTCAAAACCTTAGCAATACCCAATTCCTCGCCAATCTCTCGAGTGGATTTCTTATCGGCCAGTACTACAGAACCGCACATTAGTACGTTCCGTCGTTCTTTTGCCTCAATTTTTTGTGGACTTCTCCCTTGGATGACAAGTACTGCAGCTCTTTAGACAAAGATGTTTTTCAAATTGATGCACAATATTGAAAATGGTTTATCTGCACGGGATAGGTGTGCATTCAAAAGTGATTGCAAACAAATTCACGCACTGTCGCGCCGAATTGCCACCGTAATACCACTTGATGATCTGAAGCTGTTCTAGCGGAGGGTACATCGCGAGTGCAAAGATATGAATTTTATAAAGCGTTGTTAGAACTGCGATAGTTTTGCCGTTGCGTGCATGTGCTCCAAAACGCAAAACCAAACTGACCTGACCAGACCTGCTCTCCCACCAGTCGGCAGTCCCACTATAATTGGTTGCCCCACTCAACCGACGTTGGCAGTGTTGTCGCGTGATACGCTAGTTTCCATAGACCTATGCCTAATTTTTGCGGACACAATCTGTATGCTCTATTTTTTCGACGTCACTAGAGTCCCGGCTCACTTCGCATCACGTGACACTTCGCATATATCGCTCGTTTAGTTTGTTCGAAGATACGTTTAATTATTGTCAGCTCAGCTCGTTATAGTTTTTTAGTTAATTAGAGAGGTTGTTTCTGTTCGTGTTTAATCATTATTCTGTGTTCATATTGTCATATTCAATAGTTGATACTCTTACGTTATTAATTGTTTTATTAGTGTAGAATTTTAGAAAGTTATTAAATTACTAAAGGTAGGATATTAACTTATATTGGAAATTATTCTAAATCATTTATTAATTTTAGATACCTATGGCTTGCTCCGTACCGGGTTGCCGTATGATGTATAATATTTCAACAGTTATTGGATTGATAATTTGTTTTAAATTTTACTCGCCAACAGCAAAAAAAAATTGTTATTTAAACCAAGAGTAGCTAATATTAAAAATAAAAGCCTACGTACTTATTAAAAATAAAATTGCAAAAAATGAGTAAAATTGTAAAATAAAGCTTCTTACTGATTCATGATAATTTTAGTGTTTCAACCCCAATTTGCACGGTTGCAAAAAATATGTGGTTGCCGTTATGCAACCTTCGCCTCCGGCTCTTGATAATTTTTGTAGATTGACTCCACTGACTAAATTTCTGTTAAATTTTGATTCCAACTACAGAGACCTGGTTTAGCACAACACATTTTTTTAATCGGACATACATTACATACTAATGTACTTACTCAGCATTATTAACAAATTATTGAAATAGCATGTTGTGATAATCACATTCATTAATTTTTTTTTCATTCGAATCATTTAAGAATTATCACAATAAAGATGCAACTAAATGAACATTCAAATTGGTGGCAGTCCTACTCTAGTGAGGTCACGATCTCCCTTTACCCTCCAAACTCAGGATGCCCCTACTTTGATAACCTTACTACTTTATAGACCTTGGACACCCAGTACCCTCACACTATATCTGAATGATTTTGATCTCAATAATTCAAGACTAAATTATACACAAACAGATAATTCTATATCCGTTACGTGCGAGTCGAACACGACCTACTATCTACGACTCATAAATTCCATTTCATATCAAATATTTTAAATGTATTTGTCAATGGTGGCGAGGCAACCTATTAAATAACTGGCACCTACGTAGGATTTGGCAGACATTGACAGTACGTTCGCAAAATGGTGACAGATCGTTTGAATAATGAAGTCGTTATTCAAACGAATTATCATTATTATACAAAGCTACTGTGATCATAATCATTGGTGTGTATCATGGTAGGTATTTGTACAGGGTCTCCCACGACGAGCTGCCATTAGAAGTATATGGAGAACCAAATGAAATGAGAGATTGAAAATTTGTGGACTTAAATTGTTGGACACGATCGTCTCAACTAAAATATTTTGAGTTTTCGGTTACTTCCAATTACACCGGAAATGATGTCATTTTTATATTTCAAATGGAACAGCCTGTATTTTATTGCATTTTTGAAATACTCATTAAATTTTAGTTCAATTTTATGTTACATTTCCTATACCTAACATTTGTCATTTTTGAGATATTCATATTTTTCATTAAAAAATGACAGCTGTACGGTTATATTCAATTACTTACAAATTATCCTCTGTGACCGTTGGAAAAAAGTTGTCCAGAAAAATTGTTGTGAAGGTAATGTATTATCGACAAATCGGTAGAACTCTTTTAAAAGTTATACAGGGTGTTCAAATTATAACATCAAGATTGAATTCGAGAAAAGTACTAAAAGTGGATTTTTTCAAATGGCAACCCTAACATATGAATACATTTCTCAATTCTATGGAAGATTTTAGATCAACTTTGTGTACAATGTCCTATAATACCTAAAATACAATACCTAAAATGTACCCGATTTTGAAACATCACAGTAGAAATTGCAAACATTGCCGAATCTGGAAAACACAATATTTAAAATAAACCAAAAATCGTAACGAAATTTAAAAAGAAATTGTTTTATGTCAATTTTAGTAACTGTCCAAAACGTTGCCGTTTTCCGCTAAACATACTTCAATTCTTTTTAACACACTATTGTTGGTGGCACTGGCTTCCCTGATTGAGACAGCACTGAACCCATTGAAAGCAGCTCAAACTATATCTTTTATGTTTTCCTTCTCAATTAATGGGTACTCATAAACTACGTCTTTAATAGCTCCCAAAATGAGAAAATCCATTGGCGTCAAGTCGGGGAACGCGGTGGATACCTGTGTGACCCATTAAGCGCAATCCACCGATCGCCTAACATCTCGTTAAGCAAGCCTCTTACTGCAACAGTTGCGTGCGCTGGAGCACCGTCTATTTGAAACCACCCAATAATGGACGACCCAATAACTGATAAGGAGAACATAAGATAGAGTTCGAGCTGCTTTCAATGGGTTATGTGCTAACTCAATCAGGGACGCCACCAACAATAATATGTTAAAAGGAATTGAAGCATGTTTAGGGAAAACGGCAACGTTTTTGAACAGTTACTGAAATAGAATTAAGCAGTTTTCAATTTACTTAACGTTTTGTTTTATTTTTAATATTGTGTTTTATCGTAGGCTTATAATTTTATAAATACTAATTCATTTATAATGAAAAATGACCTAAGAAAAATTGAAAACCTCTGTTTATTCGAAATTGTTCAGTTGTTTTCAATGTAATCTAGATTTGGCAATATGAGCAATTTCGATTTGTTTAAAAATCGATTTAAGTAAGTACAAGCACATTTTAGGTATACAACATTGTACACAAAGTTGATCTAAAATTTTCCATAGAATTGAGAAATGTATCCGTTGCCACTTGAAAAAATCGACTTTTAATACTTTTCTCGAATTTAACTTTGATCTTATAATTTGAACAGCCTGTATAAATTTTAAAAGAATTTTACCGATGTGTCGATAAAACGTTACCTTCACAACAATTTTGCTGGACAAGTTTTTCCAACGGTCACAGGGGATAATTTATAAGTAATTCAAAGTAACCGTGCAGCTGTCCTTTTTTAATGAAAAAAAATAATATCTCAAAAATGATACATGTTACGTATAGGGAATGTAACATAAAATTGGTCTAAAATGTAATGAAGATTTCAAAAATGTGATAAAATATTGGGTGTTCCATTTGAAATATAAAACTTGACATCATTTCCGGTGTACACGGAAGTAACCGAAAACTCAAAATATTTTAGTTGAGACGATCGTGTCCAACAATATACGTCCACAAATTTTCAATCTCTCATTTCATTTGGTTCTCCATATACTTCTAATGGCAACTAGTCGTGGAAGACCGTGTATAGTCATAGAAACGTATGCAACGAACTTATTATATGTGAGGCGTAGGTAATAGTTTATTATTTAACGACTACATAATTAAAGCTATAAATCGCGAGCATGAAGTTGATACGTGAGCCGTAGGCGAGCGTGTAAACATGCGAGTGATTTATATCCGTCGTGTGCGAGTTGACTACTATATTTTATCTACCACTCATAAATTCTATTTTATATCAAATTTTTTAATGTATTTGTGAATGGTGGCAAACTGTCAACTAACTGGTATCCACGTAAGATTCGACAGTCTTTGACCGTACGTTCGTATAATTATGACAGTTTGTTTGAATAATGAAGTTATTATTCAAACGAACTGTTATTATTATACTAAGCTATACTGTCATAATCATCGGTGTGTATCATGGTAGAGATTATATAGCCATAGGAACGTATGCAATGCACTTACTATATGTGGCTCGTAGATTAAGGTATTTTATTGCATGCTATGTAATCTTAACGTAAACAATAACGTGCGCACGCACACTATCCGGAATGAACTGCGTGTCAATACTATATCCATACTACATCTAACTCGTGTTAGTTTCCCCTTACGAGTGCTGTCATTTTGGTAGTGTAGATAATTAAACGTAATAAATCATATTTCGTGCTTCAGGTTCATTTATACTAAAACCGTTTGTCATGGCACGTGTTTTTCACTATGTGAAAATCATTTATACACGCCTATTATATTCGTTCTAATACCACGTCTAGAGATTCATTGGCTATAGGTACCAGGCTGCACGAGTGTAAACACGCAGGTGATGTCGTTAGGCTTGTAAAAAATATTAGGTTTCGTGCATGAAGCAAATTTTCGAGTCGTATTGTCTAAATCGACATGTGTTCACTTGTTGCTTTGATATACCGATATAGCGACAGTGCAATATTAATTAATCAATAGTTAGTATTTTTTATTTTCTGTAGATGAACAAATTAATCGAAGTCATACTATGTGTGATAAAGTAAAAAGTGAAAACGAATAATAATAGACTATTTAAACAAATGGAAGAGTTTTTTAGTCCACTCTAAGATAATAAACTGCCATTTCGAACTCAGAAAACAGAATTCAGGCGGATTTTCAAGAAAGAAGAATTATTTAAACAAATAGAATTTCTTTAAACAAATGGAAATTAACTGACCAATATTTATATCCACTAGTCCGGAAACGTATAGATCTACAAAGGTTTATTATCATAATAAATTCCACAATAATGTTGATAAAAAATTGTAAAAAATTCTTTTATGTGATGAATCTTCAAAAGGTTTTACGTAAAGCAAGCATCCTGTTTTGTTTCGTGTGAGTGATCACCGTTAGAAGAAAAAGCATGCTAAGGACAACATTCCTAGTCTTTGTAGGTTTGTTTTTTGGCCTGCTATCAATTCCCAATCACACTACTTGAACTTTTTCAACGTTATCCGTTTTCAGAATTCTTCCTTCTCATTGCGGCAAAATTTTACATCGTGTTCTTCTCATGTTACACTTCGCTTCACTAACAATTACTTTATTGTATTGATGTTGACATGTAGCTATTTCCATTACCTTTTGTTGTCTCTAATACATCTATATTGTTTGCATTCGGTCACGGTAGAATGACTTGTGTATGTATGCTAAAAATATTTAATAAATGTGGACTACCGTAAACAAACCATCATAATAACATGTAATAAACTTACGATATGGCATTTGTATTGGCAAAGTCGGCATATTTATAAACATAAATATGTTAGGTTATGCAGAGGTTATGTACGGCTGACGTTTAATAGCGCTGGTAGGGCCATCTGTCGACTAATCGGCTAAAACGTCCGAATTCTTGTAGAAATGCATTTTTTCTACTTTGCGTTCGTTATGAACTCATAACGAAACCGGTTTCGGTGTCGTTATGAAAACACTAGGTCACAAACTTTCAGTAACTTTTAGTTTTCCAAGATTGATGATATTGACGGCAAGTGTCAAATAAGGCTGACATCTCAATCGCCATTGGGTCGCGTCAGTCGTATTTGTGAATTTTACTACAACTACCAACAGTTAAAGAAAAAAATTACACTAGATTGTAAGATGACAACCGCAATTTTTGACATTTATGTAAAATGTCGCAAAGTAGAAAAAATAGTATATAACACTCGTTTTATAAGACGTATTGGCGCACTCGTTCCATTTGGGCACTCCTCGCTACGCTCGTCGTGCCCAAAACAACTCGTGCGCCAATTTTTGTCTTATAAAACTTGTATTATAATATACTATTGTGGGCAATTTATCGATCGATTGAAATGGTAGCCACGGCATACCGTACTACACTTTACCCGGGTACATTATACGTTAAATAAGTAACCACAGCTCGGCTCATAGGAAAAATTATATAAGGTCGGACGTATTATTGAGTTCAGTGGCTGTAACACGTAGGAAAACTTACCCAAACTCACCAATGAATTTCCGATATCTCTGCTATAATTTGTAAAATCATACCATATTATGCTTGTATACATACGTAGTAGGTTTCATTCATACTTAATAAAGACAAATGCGACACATAACGTACAACATACGTTATAGGTTTCTCAGAGATTATTTGGAACGGACGTTGTGTGAAGATAATAATCAACAAATTGCAGGTTATGTCTGCGCTTTTGACGTTTCTTATCTGGCAACCATGACGACGCGTAATAAACTGCTGTTGGAATGTTGAGGCGTGTTCACCAAAATCGATCGCTTTTTGGAAAATTTCTAAGCAAAAACGCCCTAGAGGCCTTTTAGCGTCGATTTCAAAAGCTCACGCAACGTAGAATGGTCCATTAAGGGCGACGGCCGCGCTTCGCGCGCCCGAAAAGGCTTCTCCAAATTTTCTATAAGCAACTAAGAACGCACTTTTTCGCATGTGAAATGGTGAGAAAAAACACGCCAAATCAGTTTACATAATATAGACTAGAAATATTTACATTTGATTTCATGGCATACTACGACTACAATGATTTATAATGACCCTATACTTGTAAGTACGTGTACATATTTACTTTTGACAAGCGGCTAAGCCATAGGCGTATCCGCAGCTCAAATCGGAAGGGGGCAGTTTTCTAAATTTACCTTGTTGTATGGGGGAAGAGTGCTTGTGATGATAGAAAGCAACGATCCCCCAAATCGTTTCCAAATCCAAAAAAGTGGACGACACGTATTTTTTGTTGTTTGAAATTTTGATTTTTAACCGTACCTATCAGGGCTTTAAATTTACTAGCTCTTTCTTTTACTAGCTCTTACTAGCTCGTTTTTTTAATTTCTTTTGTATTCATTTGTACTGACTTATGTATTCATTCGCTTTCTTGTGTTTTTTGTTGTTTTATATTAGTTTTTAATTTGTATTGATTTCCTTGATTTTGCTTTGCATTGATTTTAATTTCATTTGATTCTCGTTTTTTCTGAGTACAATATGACCTGTCTGTATGTACAGATACCAACAAAGTTTACTTTTGCATTTTCCCATGTAAAGTAAAGTAAAGACATTACTTTACATGGGAAAATGTATGGGAAGAACACATTTTTTGGGCAAACTTATTAAAATTACTTAATATGGATTTGCCGACCCAACCCGCCCATATAGTACCCTTAAACAACCCTTAAAAGAATATATGTACACTCTTCAGATAATTGATCCTTCTAATCATTTCAGTCCAGTGGAATGTTTATAAGTATTTGTCAGTTAAGTTACGTACGTTTAAAGAATTTCTATTTGTTTAAATAATTCGTTTTTATCGACAATCAGTACGAATTCTGTTTTCTGAGTTCGAAATTGCAAATTATTATCTTTCAGTAACATTATTCATTAAAAAACTACTTCCTATTGTTTAAACAATCAATAATTATTCATTTACTACTTTTTTCTGATACTGGTAGAAAAGTCAGCTTTTATGAGAAATTAACTTATAAATTTCATGATCGAGATATCTAATAAACCCACATTTGATTGAAAAATTTCCAGATGCTTAAACAATTGTTGTTAACAATTCAGCTAAAATGATTTTTTAAATCGGTTTGGTCAACTGTTATTATCACGTGACATCATTTATATTTTGGGATGATTTCCATTGTTTATATAATACAATATTATTCGTTTTTTATATCTTTTATTCGAAAAAATTTAAATGATTTGTAATGCTTTTTTTCGGAAAATTGGGGAGTTACATTTCTTTTTAAAATATTAAATTTCCTAACGTCAACAAATTTTATTATTCACATTTCTTTTTCCATTACTTATTCTGATTTTTTACCACTATGTGTTCAGGATAATATTGATTTGTTGCTGTCTGAAATCTGTTACATGTACTCCATTTTGATGAAAAATTGAAAAGTCATATTATTTTATTATCCAAACAATGGTAGAAAATTATCCCAAAATATAAATAAATCAATAAATAAATAAATAAATAAATAAATAAATAAAGCCTTTATTAACTTCCCCACATTACAAATCATACTTATTTAAATATTAATAATATTGTACCCATTAGGTGAAGTTAAAAGGAGGGGGTGAAACACCTTGACTTTCTATTCCCGATGAAGGCTATAAAATATTTCAAAAATAAGTTCCGGAACCTTGAGCTCTACCTGTGCGCTCATGCAGTCCTTGGGGTTGCACCGACCAACTCTGGGAGAGGGCGTGGGGATAAACAACATCCAACCGCAAGGTGTTCCGAAATGGGCGCCACACAATCTAACCCCGCCGTGGACTATCGCTTGATTGTGAAAGCTGGCTGAAAGAGAAATGATGCCACACAGGGACAAGAAGAGAACCAAAGTTGCCGGAAAATCAAGTTTATTAAATACCCATAGACAAAAAAAAGTAAAAAAAAAGTACACGAAATTACAGCGGTATCTCGGGAAAATATCCACTGACCAGCAAGGTCGACCACCGTTCAAGTAATCCACACCAGAACGAGTCACAATAATACAATTTATCAAATACACCAAAATATCAAATAGCAACGCTTCGGCAACGTTAGTGCCGATAATTAACCTGAAAAAAAAAAAGAACCCGAAAGATAAATGCGACAATCGACAAACACGTTCTTGGCCAAGCACGAAATTCACCGCCGTATCTGGGATAATATTCCTCCAGACGTAAAATTAAATTAAATGAATCCGACCGAAAAGCGTTGGGAATTTGATTAACAATAGTGTCAAAATGGATGAAATTAATAAATTAAAATAAGGGAATATTAAATAAATTATTGTCCCAAATGACCAGGACAATTCAAATTCAAAATTATATTAATTAAATTGTAAATTAAAATTCTCAAACCTTACAGAAACACTTTGCCGGTAACCCTTCACCCGACTAACCTAACCTCAACGTTTATCAAATATAAACAACCAAGTAAATTTAGAAAAGACAAAGATAAGATAACCCTATCTAATTAAATTAAATTAAATTAAATTAAATTAAATCAAATTAAATCAAATCAAACAATTGTTAACGAGGTTGAGGGAGGCTAGCTACCGTTGCAGCATACGCACAACAACGGTCCACCGCAACAGCTGTTTGTTGGGGTAGGTGAGGTTAGAAACCTTCCGGACAAAGACACGATAGTGGTGAACGGCTCACCCAAAGTAAATTATACAATGAAAGAAAAATACAATTAATTACGACACGAATAAACTTCCGGCAGCACTGCGTCAAGGGCGAGGGCCACGCAGGGGCCCGGTGGAGATATAAATATAAGTCAAACCTTGACCTCGGCAGGGAAGGAATGTCACCGTCTCATGAAGACACCCGCAGTCCTAGCAAGGCAAACTCTCCGCAGCTTCCGACGCTCCACTCCAGGACGCCACCCAGTCCGCTAGATCCACTCGATCAAGTCGTGCCAGAGTTATCACTCCACGAAACTGGTCCTCTGATCGAAAGGGTTGTCCTCCGATCCAAAGACGAAAACGTCCCCAGACGAAGACACCACAGAAAAGGATAAACGCCACCAGTAGAATTTGTTTAAACAAATTTCAACAAACTTTCTTTGGACTAGTAAACGAATTGGGGAGGATTGCTTTCGACATAAAAATAACCACCATAGTGACCATAAGGGAAAGAGTGCTATGTAATAAATATAATACCAAAATACGGAAGGGGGGCGGCTGCCCCCACCCTTGCCACCCGCCCCCCCTGGATACGCCCATGGGCTAAGCAATAAGTCCCAAAATATTCAAGCCATCTAGAAGGTCTTTTGGACAAATAAATAATAATAAATTAAATCTCATGAACATGTCGCGATTCACATTGAAGAATGGGGCTTATAACGAAGGACAAATCGTAAATGTGAGGGTGACCGATATTCTATGATGGCATTAAGGTGGTGATTAAAAAGGGAATCCAAATATAATTTTCAATCGGCTGTTATACAGGGTCCGGCAATGAAACGGAAAGATTTGAGGTAGGGTTTGCAGCGCGCCGCGAAGTGGTGGGGGCGAAAGTAGCCGACTTGTCAAGACGCATTGCGGTTACGCAGTTAAAACCTATTTTTAAAATGGTGGGAGTTTAGTGCAAATACGTCGTAACTTTCGACGGCATTTTAACGACATTTAACAGCATTTGAACAAGCTGTAATATGTAAGGGTGATATCTAAGATCCTTATGGAGAATCCTTCTTATCGATCTGTCACTTATTCCAAGATGTGTGGCGTGACGGATGGCCGATCGGCGTGGACATCTTAACATTGCTTGTCGAACACGTTCGATATTTTCATGGGTTTGAACTGTTTTGTCACTGCCACCCCGTTTTTTTAGACGTCGATCGTGTTTGTTCGAGGTTGTTTGCCCATTCTTTTATCGCTTTATCTGACGGAACAGCTTGGTTGCGCGGTATGTTAAAATGCCGTCGAAAGTTACGACGCGTTTGCACTAAACTCCCACCATTTTAAAAATAGGTTTTAACTGCGTAACCGCGATGCGCACTCGTCCAAAGCTCCATTGTAAACAAAATGGCTACTCATGCAGGTCTTGGCAAGTCGGCTACTTTCTCCCCCACCACTTCGCGGCGCTCTGCAAACCTACCTCAAATCTTTCCGTTTCACTGCCGGACCCTGTATATGCTTGTTCTGGTTTGTATTTAAAATATACGTTCACGTGAACTTGAACATTCGCAATAATTAAAAAAAATAGTCCAATTCTTGCGAGTGTGTTGACGATTTTTATGAATATCGGTGATTTAATTGATTGCAAGATTACGAAATGGCCACAAATATTATTAAAATACGTCACCTACCTATGACAAAAATGAGCCGAATATATTTGAGATTTATCTTATTATTTGAATGGAAATACCTGAACATTCCGGAGCGAATAATAACAGAAAGAAGTGGGCTGTAGTGAGACAAGAGCGTCTAAATGCCTTATCCATAAATTTAATCTAAAATAATTTTGCAAAAAATATAAATTGTGAGGACATAATAAATTAAATTGCAAAATAAATTAATAAAAACGACAGGACAATATCCAACTGATTTTGTATTATTTATAAACTCTCATAGTCTGTTATTATATGAAAGAATTCGTATTGTTGTAAAACTGTTTATAAGCGATTAAAAGTAAAAAAAATATTTTTTGTCCTACACGATCATAAAGAGACATTTACATCTTAGATACCGGGGCAAAAGCTGCTTCTAACGCCCGCTAGGGCGTTAGGGATTCCTAACGCCCGCGCGAGCATTTAGGGTTGCCATGGTTATATGTGAACTATATCAAATATTTGTCTGTCACACTGTATATATCTCATTATTTTTTCCCCAAAAATTTTCTGCTTGTTTTCTCTGTTGGATAATTGAATAATAATCGGGGGGTACTCGCGTTCCTTGAAAATCCTACTATGTCTGATTTATCGATTTTTATGTGCATGATTACGATGTTGTTTATTATTTTATTTTTGTCATCTCTTTTGATCACTTCCTCCAATATATTGATTCTCTCGTACATCAACTCACGTTCCTTTCCAGCGTTTTTAAGATTTTTTTATATCTTTATTTTCTTTTGCGGATTTCTTCCAGTTGCACGCATATGTGGTTTATTGAACAGGTTAGTTCTTCTATTTTGTTAGACAGTTTGTCGATTCGGTCGACTTCTGTTTCAGACTCGGTTGAATTGTCTGCTCGATGGCCTCTTATGTTTGTTTTTACTTTATCATACGCAGTATGTAAAGTATTGTAATCGTGCCGAAAAAAATTTTTGAGATTTTAGCGGAAATAGGTCTTTATGGGTCCCCTGAACATTTTTGACCAAGGTACAAAAAAATGTCTGTGTGTGTGTGTGTGTGTATGTGTGTGTGTGTGTGTGTGTGTGTGTGTGTGTGTGTGTGTGTGTGTACCCGATTTTTGTTAATTCATTTCCGGAGAAACTACTAAAGGTATCGGCACGGAACTTCATATTTAGAAGTTTCATGACCAAACTTAGAGTTGAAAAGCTTTTGGTTCAAAAGGGTCCAAAGGAACTGGGTGTTTACTCTAAGCCTTTTTCAAGGATTTTAGAAATGAGCCGCCATTTCTGTAATTTCGTCAAAATAGTTAAATAATAAATTAAAGCAGAGAAAATTTTGAATAATTTATGCCTATGACATTTTTTGGTAAAATTAATAGTTTAGCTGCAAGAGCAAATTCTATTTGAACGAGATCGGTCGCATCTGCATTGATTTAATACTATATAGTGACCCAGGATTTGCAAATTTTTCAGTCTAATGACAGTACCGGTAGTGTCAAATGCTGACAGTACCGGTAGTGTCAAATGCTGATGTTTTGACATAATCTTACAATTAATATTTACAGTAGTTAATAGTATCAAAAGATCTCTAATTGTGATACCGTGTACCGTCCTTGCCTGATGGCGTCGGATAGGCAGCGTATTGAGCGTGTCCAAAATGCATGTGTTCTGTTTGTTTTTGGTTTGACGAAGTATGATCATGCATTGAATGGGCTGGGCGACTTGGGGTGGTTGAACATGGATAACACTAGGGTGTTGCATGCAGCAATATTGTATCATAAGTTGCTATCCACTAGGATCCCACAATACCTCATGCGGAAGATATGCTGTAGAACGTATGTCCATAACCTTAATTTAAGATTCGGGGGTTTGTTTGCTCCACCTGCCCATCGCATTGAGTTGTATAAACGGTCATTCTCTTACCACGTCAGTCAAATATACAAAGGTCTCAGGGAAGATATGAAAAATTTATCGTGAACCAGTTTTGGGGGAAAGGTGAAGCGTTGGCTGTTTGCTCAACAGGGGGGACTTTAGGCATTGAGCGCACATTGGAGGATTTTTAATTTTTATTTTTTATGGGCAGGTGCGATGTTTTCTTGAGTTGGATTTGCTGCAATTACGTGTAATTAGACTCTAGAGTAATTTTGTTGTTTGTTTTTGTTTTGATAACTTCTCGGAATTATTTTTATATTATTGCTACAATTATGTCTTAGTTCTAGTTTGCGTAAGGGGTTGAGTGGAAGAGTAAGGCAATTTGGAAACAAGTGTGCTGAACTGCGCCATAAATATAAATAATATTTTGTTGCAATTAATATTGTCTTATTTTAATAATTGATTTATTTAATTATTTATTTATCTGTTAAATCCTGGCTAACTAGTTTTATTTTAATGCAGACACGACTGATCGCAATCAAATAGATTCTTATGCAGCTAAACAATTAATTTTATATATTGTATGATAAAGTCATGTGCCTGGCCACATCAGATTTTTTTTTGTTCGTATTGGTTGGAAAAGATCAAAGGAAAGGGAGTACAGACAAGGACACTTTTTCACACCGCCTGGGCCTGTCCGTGTGGCTAACTAAACACACACCGAAGGCCGCGGTAGGACAGATGGAGATGTTTTGACCAATTAAGCAATGTAATATTATTAGGTTATGTATTGTATATGTATTGTTTTCCTTTGCTTTCGGGTCAATAAACAATTATTATTATTATTATTATTATTATGTATCAACAATATTAATGTTACATGTTTCTATCTTCCGTAAAATACCATAAATTCAAGTACATAAATATATGATAAAATAGACCGCCCCGGCCGGTTTTGTGGTGGAAACTAAAAACTCGATAACTGGCCTCACTTACATTAATGTTGTTACAGATTTCTGTTTCTGTTGGTATCTGTCCAATCAGGTGTCAATGGTTTCTTTCGCCTGTGCAGGCAGATTGGTGAGAGAATTCCTTTCAATTCGATATTAAAATCAATAATTGATTCGCACTTTACACTTATAACAGACGCAAAAATGTCGCTTGCACGTTTTGACAGTAACACTCGGCTCAAACTTTCGTTTTTCGTTCGTTTAGTGCAAACATTTTTTTGGAATGCGTAACGAAACTTTAGTTTAATTCATTCTTCTGTCTCCTATAATTGTGGCGATTTATAATTATTCTCTATTCATATTAACGAAATAACATATATGAAATACATACTAGTCCGGGAGGTAACGACAGAAATTTCCGGGTCATTTTCGCAATTTTTATTTTTTTTTGTATGCGTTATGTGGGTAATGTATAATAATAATCTGAACGTCTGCCGGCGCACTTCCGCGACAGGGGGTTACAGGAGGGTTACAATTCCCGCAAAAAAATAATACAAAAAAATTATAGTCGCATACGCAAAACTAATTGTAAATGTATCAGTTGAAACATAAGAAGCTTAGAACATATCGTCTGCCACTTAAATTCCACAACAAAACTCGTCTGCCACCCACATAAGTCCACCAGACTTTAAATTAATTTACTGAACTTTTTTTTACACATATACATATATAACATAAAAAATCTGATGTGGCCAGGCACATGACTTTATCATACAATATATAAAATTAATTGTTTAGCTGCATAAGAATCTATTTGATTGCGATCAGTCGTGTCTGCATTAAAATAAAACTAGTTAGCCAGGATTTAACAGATAAATAAATAATTAAATAAATCAATTATTAAAATAAGACAATATTAATTGCAACAAAATATTATTTATATTTATGGCGCAGTTCAGCACACTTGTTTCCAAATTGCCTTACTCTTCCACTCAACCCCTTACGCAAACTAGAACTAAGACATAATTGTAGCAATAATATAAAAATAATTCCGAGAAGTTATCAAAACAAAAACAAACAACAAAATTACTCTAGAGTCTAATTACACGTAATTGCAGCAAATCCAACTCAACAAAACATCGCACCTGCCCATAAAAAATAAAAATTAAAAATCCTCCAATGTGCGCTCAATGCCTAAAGTCCCCCCTGTTGAGCAAACAGCCAACGCTTCACCTTTCCCCCAAAACTGGTTCACGATAAATTTTTCATATCTTCCCTGAGACCTTTGTATATTTGACTGACGTGGTAAGAGAATGACCGTTTATACAACTCAATGCGATGGGCAGGTGGAGCAAACAAACCCCCGAATCTTAAATTAAGGTTATGGACATACGTTCTACAGCATATCTTCCGCATGAGGTATTGTGGGATCCTAGTGGATAGCAACTTATGATACAATATTGCTGCATGCAACACCCTAGTGTTATCCATGTTCAACCACCCCAAGTCGCCCAGCCCATTCAATGCATGATCATACTTCGTCAAACCAAAAACAAACAGAACACATGCATTTTGGACACGCTCAATACGCTGCCTATCCGACGCCATCAGGCAAGGACGGTACACGGTATCACAATTAGAGATCTTTTGATACTATTAACTACTGTAAATATTAATTGTAAGATTATGTCAAAACATCAGCATTTGACACTACCGGTACTGTCAGCATTTGACACTACCGGTACTGTCATTAGACTGAAAAATTTGCAAATCCTGGGTCACTATATAGTATTAAATCAATGCAGATGCGACCGATCTCGTTCAAATAGAATTTGCTCTTGCAGCTAAACTATTAATTTTACCAAAAAATGTCATAGGCATAAATTATTCAAAATTTTCTCTGCTTTAATTTATTATTTAACTATTTTGACGAAATTACAGAAATGGCGGCTCATTTCTAAAATCCTTGAAAAAGGCTTAGAGTAAACACCCAGTTCCTTTGGACCCTTTTGAACCAAAAGCTTTTCAACTCTAAGTTTGGTCATGAAACTTCTAAATATGAAGTTCCGTGCCGATACCTTTAGTAGTTTCTCCGGAAATGAATTAACAAAAATCGGGTACACACACACACACACACACACACACACACACACACACACACACATACACACACACACACACACAGACATTTTTTTGTACCTTGGTCAAAAATGTTCAGGGGACCCATAAAGACCTATTTCCGCTAAAATCTCAAAAAATTTTTTCGGCACGATTACAATACTTTACATACTGCGTATGATAAAGTAAAAAGGACTTCATGTTAGCCGTTTAATAATTTATAATAACGATCGTCTTTCAGATCGATAAAAATGCAGCGTCGTAGCCGCCGCGGCGGCTACAGCGCGCCGTCTCGGCAGTGGTGCTCGCGCGGTGCATGCTAAGCGCAACTTCATAGGCTTGGCAGACGCCTTCGTGGTATCTTATTAGTGGCATACTATTATGTTTGGGTTTGCTGATATAAAAAGAAGCAATTCAATCATATTTCATCCTTGCGGACATATTTTTTTATATTTTTTTGTTCTTATTTATATGGGTGGCAGACAAGTTTTGGTGAGGAATTTAAGTGGCAGACGATATTTTCTAAGCTTCTTGTGTTTCAACTGATACATACAATCAGTTTTGCGGGTGCAGCTATAATTTTTTTTTCTTGCTGTTGTTGTAACCCTCCTGCAAACCCCTGTCGCGGAGGTGCGCCGGCAGACGTCCAGATTACTATTATACATTACACACTTAACTCATACACAAAAAAATGAAGCTTGCAAAAATGAATCGGAAATTTCTGTTACCTCCCGGACTATACATTCGGTAGGATAGTCCAACATATCGCCTTTCGATATTTATCGCTTACATAAACAAATAATTTTTTAAATAATGAATAGTACCGCACTAAGCGCCATTTACGTTTATTACTGAGTGAATACGCTGGAATTGCGGATCTATTCCACGTGAGTTTAACGAACTAGCCAGTTTACTTTCATATAGAATACAGAATTTAACTGAATTCAAAAGGTGAAAATTTTACTTTTGGTCAATAGTAGTGGTAGCAAGCCGATTCGAGAACCTCCTCCGTGACCTTGACCACACCTCCGCCCAAGGTCAAGGTCACGGAGGATGTTCCCGAATTGGCTTGATGGTGAAAATGAGGAGGACTCCTCATTTAAATTTTAGATGACCTTATCTAATCAGGAGGAGGAGGAGATCGAATTGGAGGAGGTGAATGACTGGTCCAGGTTAATCCCAAGGTCAAGGTCAAGGTCACGGAGGATGTTCCCGAATTGGCTTGATGGTGAAAATTAGGAGGACTCCTCATTTTAATTTTAGATGACCTTATCTAATCAGGAGTAGATCGAATTGGAGGAGGTGAATGACTGGTCCAGGTTAATGAGGAGGTTTACGGTTTTTGGAACCCCTTCCATCACAGAGCAGTATAAATGTAACAGCTGGATTACTATTAAACGTTGTACAAATTTGTCTGTCTCAAAGTAAAGAAAAGTTAACATACATCACATTATCGTTAGAAATGGTGTCAACTACTGCAAACCTGAAACAGGCAATTCAATTGCAACGAGAACAATACGATCTTCACCGTCAGGGTCTACAAGATAAAATTGAAAATGTTGTACTTCCGAATATATTCGTAGAGCGTTGGGAGTTTACCTTGGATCTGCAATGGCAACTTCAACCATTCTTAATAGGTATTGAAATGTGTGATGAATATCTCAATGATATAATATCCATTGAGAAGTTCATAGCCAAAATAGCAAAAATGCAAAATTTATTTCCTAGTGTATGTAAAGAGTTAAGTGACCTGATTCATATAACATTACTCCAGAGCGGTTTGGAGCTTTTGTGATATAAAATAAAGTCATATATCTGTAAACATTCGTTATTTTTTCTAGAAGATAAAATTAAAAATGTTGTACTTCCGAATATATTCATCATATAAAGAAATAGAATAATAAAGATATTACAAACAAATGTTTTTATTTATTTATTTATTATCATAATGCTTACAATAATGCACCTGCTATCGCCAGGCTTTTCGAAATTCAATCGGTTGAGAGTGTTTCTCACCATTAAATATTAGCTGTAACTGTGTTCCAGTGTTGTTGGCATACTGTATTTGCGCATCTGAGATATTTCTAACCAATCTCCTGGGTACAAACAGCTTAACACGACCACATAAGTAGCACACAAGTCTGCGAGATGCTTTCAACCTGTGGACACGTTCAAGCGGGTACCTGACCCCGATATTTACATGCTTTAATTGAACCAGTAGCACCTTATCAGTATCATCTTGCAATACTTGTTGAACAGTGTTCATGATGTTAAATATCGTAGTGGTGGGCTCGATCACTGTACACTGCACACTGTATACTATAGTAGTACTATTTCACAAGCTTGGCGAAAAAACGTACTCCGCATTATATATTCAACAAAACCCCACCCAAAACAATCCGCGTGGGGATTTAGAAGTGATTAAATATATTTAAAATAAAACACGAATGAGGAGTATTTTTAGTTATGTTTTATTTTTATTATGTGTATCATAACATAACCATTACAAATTTGTTGTTACTGTTTCGGTGCCATTACAGATTTCTTGTAAGTGTTTCGGTAAAAAGCTATACAAATCATCTCGTATGTTTAAAAGTTTTAATTCTTTCAAACGGTTTATTAATTGGTTAATATTAATTCTATGTTGTAAATAGTCTTCACATATAGTCCACCCTTCTTCAAATTCCTTCCGACGTTGCGATAAATATTCAAACTCAAACTCACACCTAAAGTCGTTTAGCGATAATGCAGTTTCGCGTGCTAATGTTGAGTACTCCTCCTGTTGCAGATTTACAGCTTCTATTAAAGTTGCAGCTTTCTGTTGTGAAATCTGGTCAAGAGAATAACATGCCCACATTGTTGATAGTTGTTGCTCACTCATGTAATAGGTATGGAAGACTGGTGAAAAAAACAGTGTAGTTATTATATATTTAATAGTTCAACCCCACCACTTCGATCCACAAGGACGTCACACAACTTTTGGTCAGGGAGTACTGGACAGCACAGCAAGTACCACCAAAAACTTCCAACAAATGACTGCAAATAATTGGATTAATATAATGTAGAGAATGTAAAATGTGATGATACTTACATCAGTAATTTGTTCCTCCTCAATATTATCAGGACATCTTGTAGTATGGTCAGACACGTTAGCCCAAGTCTTTTGTTTATCACACTCATTAGGTGTTGATGAGTAACAATGTGAGTGACTCATCATACCTACAACAGTTTCGACTGTTAGTACTGCGGAACCATATGGAGAACGGTTTAAATATGTAAAGATTCAAGTCGTGCTTGAAACCAGATTTGCATAGTCCAGTGCAATAACCCCACGCTGTGGCAATTTCTACCTCCTCCGACCTCTTGACATTGAAACATGTTTTGTAAGATGTGGAGGGTGATAACCTCTCTATGCAAACATTTCATTGTCGCTGTGAGGAGGGAGGGAGCCATTAAATACAGCGCTTGCAAAATAAAACCTCAGTTTGATCTCCTCCATCATCTTGAACAGTTACAATGTTTGCGTGTGAGCAGTGCGGTAAAAGTTTCACGCGTGCGGATAATGTTAAACGTCATCAGAGAACAGCATGTGTTGGAAAACGTCTCAAATTAAATAATCAGCAAGACAGTGATAATCAACGACAGTTGACCAATGTTAGAAAATGTGAATACTGCGATATTTACGTAAACCAAGCAACATACTCGGCACATCTACGCAGTAATGCACATAAAGCGAATGCCTTAGTATTAACCGATGATGGTGTTGAAAAAATTGCGGGAGCATTTGGGAACAGAATTGTAAGCTATAGAATATCAGAGCCAAGACACTATATACATCTGGAGGATTTTCAAAATGATATTCGAGAAAAAGTAATAAATTTAATTGAGAACATGCGCTATGTTCACAACTGTGTGAAGGTTAATGTTGAATGTTTTGCGTTGTATTACCTGGCTACGAAAGAAGATGCTGAAATTAAATCATTCAACACGAGAAATGCTGTTATTACGAGAGGTGTTGATTTATACGCGGTATATACATCATTTGTGAATGAAATATCAACAAAAATGTCTGAATTTCAGGAGCGGGATTCAGGTAAGATAAATGTTATTGTGAGTAGTGCAATAATGAATAATGAAAAATGTTTTTGTAGGATGGACATTGGTTCAAATTTTGTATTTGGAGGTGAATATCAATAAATATAATCCCTTGAAGGCGTCAAGTTATATCGATCTACCACCAGATATAAAAAAGAAAGAAGCAATAATCAACGTGCAAAATCATGATCAAGAATGCTTCGGTTGGGCTATAGCATCAGCGATTTGCAAACCAAAGGGTTTACCACAAAGAACGTCGTCCTATCCGGAACCATCAAGAGTGCTGAATTTAACAGGTTTACAATCCCCAGTAAGTTTGCATGATGTGCCAATATTTGAAAACAATAATAACATATCTGTAAATGTATATGGTTTGCAAGCAACATTCGAGGATGGTGAGATTTGCAATAATGTTGTAGGACCGTTGCATTATACAGAAAGACGACAAAATACACATGTAAATTTGTTAATCATTAGTGATGATAATGGTAATAATCATTATTGTTGGATTAAAAGTTTGTCACGACTTGTATCTAAACAGTTGTCCCTTAATGGGCATGAAAAATTTATTTGTGAGGGATGTTTGGTATATTTTTCGGAAGAAAGTAAATTGGAACGACATATGAGGGAAGATTGTAAACGTGTTAAGGCGGTTTTACCCACCAATTCATTGAGAATAAATAAGATTGGGGAAACAGTGAAGGAAAATATTTTACAGTTTGAAAATTATGAAAAACAATTGAAAGTACCGTTTGTCATCTACGCCGATTTTGAGGCGTTGCTGAAACCTACCCCTAATGATGGTAGAGAATTCGATCATTCAATTTCATTTACAACCAAATGTTATGAGCATGAACCTTACGCATTTGCATATTATATTAAATGTTCGTATGATGATTCTTTATCCAAATTTGTAAAATATAGAGGACCGCATGCTGCTACAGAATTTATGAGTCAATTAGAAAGCGATGTGCAGAGAATTTATAAAGAACATTTAGGCATAGTAAAACCAATGAATAAATTAACTGATGATGAAAATCGTTTATTCAAAGAGACAAGCACGTGTCATATCTGCAATAAATTTGTGAATGTTAAGGATAAAGTTCACGATCATAATCACCTAACGGGGGCTTTTACAAATGTTGCACATTCACTGTGCAACCTTAATTACAAAATTCCAAAGTTTATACCAGTGTTTTTTCATAATCTTAGTAATTATGACAGTCATCTGTTTGTGAAAACAATGGCGTTAAAAGAAGAAAGAGTAGATGTTATTGCACAAAATAAAGAAAAATATATTTCATTTTCAAAACGAATAGGTGTTGGACATATGATTGATGCTAGAGGAAAACATAAAAAATTATTTTTAAAACTTAGATTTTTGGACACCTTTAAGTTTATGGCATCATCGTTAGAGAAATTAGCATCATATTTGGTTGACGATAGTTGTAGAGAATTAAGAAGATATATAAAAGATGATGCAAAATTTAGGTTACTTCGACAGAAAGGAATTTTTCCTTATTCTTTTGTAGATTCATTTGAAAAATTAGATTATCCGCAACTGCCTACGGCTGAGGATTTTTTTGATATATTGTCGGATAGAAGTGTAGATGCGAAAAATTATGAACGTGCTCAGCGTGTGTGGCGCACATTTGAATGTCAGACACTTGGTGATTACGCAGATATATATTTAACATCGGATGTGTTGCTTTTAGCTGATGTATTTGAAAATTTCCGCGATATATGCATGAAAGATTATAAACTTGATCCGGCACAGTATTTTACCGCCCCAGGTTTGAGTTGGGATGCTATGTTGCGTATGACTGGTGTTAAATTGGATTTATTAACAGATATAGACATGTTATTATTTTTTCAAAATGGTATTCGAGGAGGTGTTAGTATGTGCACAAAACGTAAAGAAATAGCAAATAATCCATTCCTTCCCAATTATGATCATGCAAAGGAAACATCATACATACTATATTTAGATGCTACAAATTTATATGGGCATGCAATGTGTCAAAATCTTCCTGAAGGATCATTTCGATGGTGGACGAAAGAAGAAATTGATAATGTAAACGTTGCAAACCTGTATGATGATCCTAATGCTGGGTATGTGTTAGAAGTCGATTTGGATTATCCCGCTAATTTACATGACGATCACAACGATTTCCCATTTTGTGCGGAAAGCAGAACACCTTTAGGATCAAAAAATCGTAAACTATTAAACACTTTGTCTTCAAAAACAAAGTATATAATTCATTATTTAAATTTGAAGCAATGCATAGATCATGGACTTGAGCTGGGGAAAATTTATCGAATTCTCGAATTCAAGCAAAGTAAGTGGTTAAAACCTTACATTGATTTTAATACGAGTAAAAGAAATGAGGCCACAAACGAATTTCTCAAAAATTATTACAAATTATTAAATAATAGTATATTCGGTAAGACGATGGAGAATGTTGAAAATCGGGTAGACATAAAGTTATTAACGCATTTTGAGTCACGACATAGGAAAATTGGAGCAGAGGTTTTTATAGCAAAACCAAATTTTAAATCGGCAAAAATTTTTAGTGAAAGTTTGGTTGCGGTTGAAATGAAAATTGTAGAAGTTCATTACAAGAAACCATTGTATGTAGGTTTCAGTGTATTGGAAATTTCTAAAGGTATTATGTATGATTTTTATTATGGTTACCTTAAAACAAATTATGGAGATCGTGTATGTCTTTTATATACAGATACAGATTCTCTAATTGTGTCTATTAAAACTGCAAATGTTTACAATGATATTAAAAAGAATGTTCATAAGTTTGATACCTCTAATTATCCCACGTCTAATATTCATCAGATTCCACGAAACACATCTATTATAGGTAAAATGAAAGATGAGTATGGTGGACGAATAATTGAATCATTTTACGGTACAGGTGCTAAAGCTTACTGCATACAAGTTGCAGGAAGCGATGTAAATGTTGCTGAAGTTGTTAAAAAAGCAAAAGGAGTTAAAAAATACGTTATAGACAAACATTTAACTGTTAACGACTATAAGCGGATTGTGAACGAAGGGGGGCGGATACTTAAGAAAATGTATGTATTCCGGTCACACTTGCATACAATGTATACAGAATTGAAGAACAAAATTGCGTTGTCAGCAAAAGATGATAAACGGTACATTCTAGATGACAATTGCAACACATTGGCATGGGGACACTATAAAATCCAAAACGATGAGGCAAATTTAGTGTTAGATGAATTAGTAGCTATGTTCTATGAAAATAACTAATCTCTTATAAACTTGTGTAAACACTTAGAAAATAAAAAACGTTGTAAATGAAAAAAAGTGTTTTTATTAACTTTACCATGTACAATCATAGTTTACAATACATTGTTTTTCCCTATCCAGGAATTATGCGCATCGCTGAGACCCATCCATTTAACGAGGACTTTGTTTCCTTTGCGTTTAATAACCTTTTCAACCAAGAAAACGTCGGGATGTCGAACCTTCTGCAATTCATAGTCATAAAAACCTCCTAATATTTCTACCTCTGAATCTTTGATTATGTAAGTTCGCGGAAATGTATTTTGTATTCTAGAGATGGTAAAAACTTCATTAGACCAGTTCGGCGTATAGTTTTTGGCAAAGGCCTGTCGATGTTTACTGATGCGAACGTAGTCACCAACCTTAAACTTTGCAGGTTTGGGATCCATAACTTTGAAGGAATTATATACAGTGTTGAGAATATTTTTAGCATTTTTCTGATTCACTTTAACTGGTTTAAATCCTGTTGTACTATGGATAGTATTGTTATAGGATTTGACTATTTCCGGTAGTAAATTCAACCAGCGATAATTCCCCTGCATGGAAAACTCTTTCCACATCTTTTCCTTCAACGTTCGATTCAACCTTTCAACGATTGAACTTTTCAGAATGGAGTATGTACTGTAATGGTTTATTCCATAACGCTTCATTAAGTTTTGGAATGCTGCACTATAGAATTCTTTCCCCATATCGGTTTGAAGATTCTTCGGTATATTCTGTCTCCTTTCGAGAAATATCTTGTTCATCTGTTTTGAAACTTCGTAACCAGTTTTTGTTTTTAAAGGTTTAGCCCATGCATATTTAGAAAAAGTGTTAATGACAACTAAAATATACTTATATCCCTTGTTTTCTGTTGAATATGGAATCATTTCCACCAAGTCCGCTTGAAGAAGGTCCCGTAATCCTTTGATGATAACTTTTCGCCTTGGAAAATTTCTTCGTACAGGAGCGTGAATTTCATTGATCAAATCCCTTTTAACTGAAGTCATCCTTGGATAGTAATATTTCAACAAAGTAAGGTTCTTTCGATCTTGTACGTTTTGAAATATATTTGAGGGCAAACGAGTCACCAGGCTTAATTTTATATCCGATAGGATCTATAGCTGCAACACCGTTGATGGTGAGTGTTATGGTTGAAGGAACGTTCACAAGTTTTATTGTTCCTTGGTATACAGTGTTTCGATAATAATCCTTGAAACCCTTGTTGTGAATTATTAATTCATTTGTGGGTGAAAGCGTACCATCTCCAAAAAATGTAATAACTAAATCACTTTTTTGTTCAACGCGTAAAGCTTTGTATTTTGCCGTGTATGTCTTATGGACCAAATGTCTTCCCAAACGATCAATGGTCATGGTTGTTGATATGATAGAACAGACATATTACAAATGAAGGTCAGCGGAATATGTGCAGCTTTATAAATGAATGCTCAATATATAATGTTCGCTTCTTTTAATTCTTCAATAATTGAAATAATTTCATTTTTATGTCCGTTGTGACCAGCCGATTCAGAAGCTAGTAAAAGACGTAAGCGATTGACAAGTTCGTTCGGGTCATCCCAATATTGCAATTGTAATTTTGTATTTGGATTGAACTGTTTCTGAATATAACCCGAACCAGTTTTCCACGCTTTAGCCCACCACACATTTGGCGCTCTACCTGCTAATGTAGGTTTGATAATATTCATGTACTTGTACCCTTTGTTTGCAGATATTTGTAATTCCGGATTATAGTGCAATCTAGCAGCATGTGTTCGTCGTAATATATCTCTGTACTGACGAACATCTTGAGCTGTAAACTTTCCTGGCTTTTTCTTAAACACTAATTCATACAATCCTGGAGTTCCTTTGTATTCAAAACCAGCAACGCTTAGGTTAGGACCAACAAAATCAACTTTGCTATTGCCTATGTAAAGATCACCTTCAACTTCTCGTACACCATACTTTTTATCAAATACATCCTCAACATCCGTATTATACTCTTCAATGTAAACGCGAGGTAATCGATGAAATTTTTGTAAGACTTCTTGTACCTCTGGTTGTTGCATAGATTCGGATAACCTTTTCTTGGTTTCTTGAAGACGTTGTGAAGCATCACGACTAAATTCCTGTAAGTCGAAGCTGCTATCATCTTCAACTTCTTCTTCGTCTGTATACTCATCAAGGTCGACATTCATTTGAGGTGTCTCCGTTTGAGTTTGAGTTGACAAAGATCCAATATCTTCAAGTTTCAAAAATTTAGGTGTCTTTCTTCGTTGCGATTGTATTGGGGTTGAAGAATCAGTTAGTGATTGAAATTTAGAGAATTTTGGCTTCGGTTTATCATGCGGTATAAATGACTCATCTGCTTCATATGATTCATACTTAGATGTTTTCCGTCTTTTTTTAGAATCTTTAGTGAAAGACTCATCTGGTCCGTATGATTGCTCCGGTTTTGGTATTATTTGAACCGTTTGTAACCGATCTGCAATAGCTTTCAAAGGCTCTGTTATTGGTGTGAAAGCTGTCTCAGCACTTTGTCTGGATGTTGCAATTTCAGTCTTCAACAATCGAAGCTTATTACGTAATACTTCACGGGTGTGTAATAATTTTTTAGTAAGTTCCTTATCCATGTTGAATGAATTACGATTTAATTTCAACTGTCCAATATCGGTATTAGAGTTGTATATATGTGTCAAATCCTTTGCGATACCGACCGTTGTTTTTTGCACAGTCAAGGTCAACTACTAGGAAACCATAAGTATCAGTCCAACATTGGCGACAGATATCCTGAAATTTATCAAAAGTCATATCTGCGCCAACGTGATCGTCAAAAATGTGTTTCAAATTCGTAACATCTTGACGGAAAGCTACAATGAGATTACAATTGTCCCTCAACAAATGCTTTGGAATTGCAGCGTAAGATTGACATAAATAAAAACAATCAACGTTCTTATGTCGTCCGAAGGAAAAATATTCCTTTATAACATTTTGCAGCGTACATTGAACATCATCGAAGATGACAACGGAATATTCTTTTACTGTACAAGGTGTAACCATATCATCTACATCGGAACACTCATAATAAAAGAATTCAGGCATCGGTTTCATTAAAGAACGTAAATATTCATACTTTGATTGATTTAGCGATTTGGAGCAGAGGTAAACGTTTTGAAAACGTAATCCATTGGGATGCGTCAGTAGTGTCAGCAAGATGTTTGTTTTTCCCGTTCCCGAAGCGCCAACGATGATTGCTCGCTTACAGAAACCCCCAAAGAGGTCACTATGTCGTTGAAATGTTCTCAAATCACAATTTTCATCAAAATTTTGCACTGGCAATGCGAGTTTATGTGTAAAAAACTTCATATCACTAAATTTGTAAGGTTTCGTTCTTAGGATGGAAGTGGAATGATAATATGGGGGTAAGGGTAATCTTTTATAAAAAAAATATTAGAAAAGAATGTAAAACATTTATTTATATTTATTTGTTTAGCAGTTCCAGGACATTCTGCAACGCGCGACGTACGACATTATAGTCCCGTTCAACTGTGTCTATGAGATCATCGAGATCTGACAAACAGCAGTCGAACGAAGCCGCGACCTCCGCATCTTTTAAATGTTTCAAATATAGCAGAAACGAGTTGTAACTGCGTACATTTGACTCAATTAATGCCACTACATGCCGGTATGAGTCTTCATTCCTTCCCAGGAATGCCGCTTTCATACCGGCTATGCATTGCTGCATATGTGGTCGATGCCATACGTCGGCGTTGAGTGTAGAGGCGTGCTGCAGCGCAGTAGAGGGAGGTGTGCACCGTCTAATCATGGTTGAGGTTTCCGATCCAGTTCCGACGGCGCTTGAAGTACTGGGTCGGACGTTGAAGGAAGGCTGCAAATGTGTGTTCTCTAAGACACTTAGAGTTTTGATCAAACCAACCTCCAACGAACCCTCAACATGCGGGCTCACAACCATTGGCGGACTCGATCCGACAACCGATACCGGTGTAGCCGGTGCAACCAATGTCGGCGCCTCATACGTCTGCAGTCCCTCTGCAACTGAAACAACCGCACCTTCGGAAGGAACATTAGCTGTCTTCTTTCGGTACTGATGCTTCGCCTTTTTCGCCTGACGTGCAGTTGACGAAAGCATCACTGGTTCATCCAGCTCCACCTCATCATCAACCTTCTTCAGTGACAGCCTCAGCTGTCTAATCAGTTCACTGCGACCAACTTTCATTGGCGTGGGTTTTTGTGATAATTCCGGCTGTTGTGGAACTATCACCTGCTCGGTCGGCTTCAGTTGAGGTGGAGACGTGTCATCGGATAATGGCATAGGTGCGTTTCGTGGCTCCGCCAAATAGAAGTCAACAATGTCCTGGCTGCTCATCGGCATGTGATGGGAAGTAATAAAAGACATGGCTAAGGAAAAGCAAAAAAATCTAAGAAGCTGATAATAATAGTAGTAGTAGAACTTACCGTTGGTTGCTGCTTGTTGTTGTTTGTTGAGGAGGTGCTGGAAGTACTGAAGGTATTGTTGATGCTCCTCAATTTATATCTACTCAGTGGTGAAAGGAAGTGGGTGGGAGACTGGTGGGGGGTCACGTGGTTTCAGAGTGGTGGGGGGTCACGTGGTTTCAGAGTGGTGGGGGGTCACGTGGTTTCAGAGTGGTGGGGGGTCACGTGGTTTCAGAGTGGTGGGGGGTCACGTGGTTTCAGAGTGGTGGGGGGTCACGTGGTTTGGGATATGTTGGGGGGGTCACGTGGTTTGGGAGAGGGGGGAGGTTCAATCTCATTATCATTGGTCTTCTTCAACCCCAGCCTCAGGTGTCTAACAAGCCCACTTCGGACAATCCGCATTGTTGAGGAAGGTTCTGAAATTGACCTTAAAGGTGAAGCTGCGTGCATGCAAAAGTGGCCGGTTTGGCCGACTTCGAGTGACCTTGAAGGTGAAAAAAATGAAGGTCAAATTTTTCGAGTGACCTTGAACCCGAAAAAAAATCGCTGCACTGCTCAAGGTGATACGTGCGGCTCTGCTCGAGCCGCTGCGCTGCGCCCGCCCGGCACCGACGCTGCGCTGCGCCCGCCCGGCACCTCATCATTGAGGTGATTAGTTTTGGTCGTGCTCAACAGATGTCCTACATTGGGGGTGATATACATGGGGTAACCGTGATTCTTTTTTGAGATAAGACAATAATAGAAGTAACAGAATAAAACATATTTATTAGGGATAGGTATCAAAAAAAAATCAGTATTTATTTGAAGTCCACTCTGCTCACTACTACTAGTTGTCATGGGTGTTAGTTATTATATACGGTACGTTTTCTTCGATGACGACGATAAAATATTGAAGCTGGGTACTCTGGAGTCCTACAAATTCCAAAAGGTTGAACAAAATGTAACCATACCTCCTGCTGCAATGAGAATTAGAATAGTGGGTTTCCATGAAGAAGAAGATGATATAACTATTTATTCTGATTCCGAGTCTGAACTGGACAAACGTGATGTAGATGATGATGATGATGATGATGATGATGATGATCAGGAACATAATTATAATCAATAATACAAAGTTTATACTTACCTTAAGTACATATGCATTATACATACCTTCTTAATAAATTTGTATTAAAAACACTTGAGTCTTTTTTTATGTGGAAACTGGGAAAATAAAATAACAACAGTCACTTAAAAGTGATTTTATTAAAAAATTATAACTTATTTTTATTTTAATTATAATTTCATCTTTTTCTTCTTCCTTAGCCTTCTTCTTTTCTTAATCCTCAAACCGAGTCCACCCATGCCTTCCGCCGACAGCACGCGCGAAGCGCGTGCTGGCGGTTGGAGCACGGCCTTCGACCGTGCTCCAATGCCAGCCTTCCACCGCCAGCACGCGCTTCGCGCGTGCTGGCGGCCGAAGCGATTTTTTTTCGGGTTCAAGGTCACTCGAAAAATTTTACCTTCATTTTTTTCACCTTCAAGGTCACTCGAAGTCGGCCAAACCGGCCACTTTTGCATGCACGCAGCTTCACCTTTAAGGTCAATTTCAGAACCTTCCTCAACAATGCGGATTGTCCGAAGTGGGCTTGTTAGACACCTGAGGCTGGGGTTGAAGAAGACCAATGATAATGACATTGAACCCCCCATAAACCACTACAACATGTAAAGGATTTTTACAAATACAAGACTTTCTTTACAATTCAGTTTATTGAGGAATATTACAATAGTATAATAATCACATTATTCAATATTCATATTTTTACTACTTCCTTCTTTAACCCCATTATCAATAGGGGGTATCAATTCCAACGCAATGGTGATTTGGATAATTCTCATCATAATACGGAAGTTTTCTTCGCAAACTTTCGTTCTTCTGATAGCGCTTTGGTAGCTTTTCCCATATTTGCACCAATTCATAACAATAAACTCTACTTCTTATAAATGGTAATGGAATGTAGTTAAAATCTTCTTTCGATAGAGGTATAAAAGATCCGTGACTTTCGTACATTTCCAATACTTCCGCACTTTTATTCACCACATAGTTCACAATTCCAAGTTTGAGCAGATAACTTAAAATCCATTTCATTACTGACATCGTCGCACGTTCCTCACGCGAAACACTTTCTACCTTTAGTGACTTACTTCAATTCGCCTTCAACATTTAATACTTTACCAATCGTATTAAATGTAAGAGGTTGGGGTATCGGTAGAGGGGAGAGGAGGGAGAATCGTTAGTGTCAATGAAACGCAATCTTACTATCGTATTATTTATTAAAAAAATTTTTTTTCGTTTAACAAAACACTTGTTCGTCATGTACTATGGCATCACAATCTATTTTCATTGAATACACATTATTGATTGCGCAAATGCAAACATCCTTTTCGTGAAATGAACACATTGGAACTTGTCTTTCTATTCTGCGGCTATTTGAATTATCCAACGTTTTCACCATGCTTTTATTTGTAACAAATTTCTGTATGTACTTGGATTTCTCTTCACCCCGCACGTAAATTTTTTCATACTTCTTTGATAGTTCACCAATTATGTTACCTATTTTACTTGGTGAAATATATCCTACGGTCCAATTGATGCAATGATGAAATTCCGATAACCATTTTGTGGTTCGTTGATCCCTCGAAGATAGAAATTGTAATGGTGCGGGGGGTTTGAATATGAAGTGGCTCGTCTTCCAGTCGTAACTTACTGCTGCTAGTTCCTTCGGTACGAACATACCGCCCGTCCGAAAACCTTGAATGTCGATGATTACGTACTTCATGGTAACAACTTCCGCTATTGACTAAGTAATTTCATCATTGCGGTTTCGTTATAAGCATACGTTTACACTTTACACCAGTTGTCTAACATACTTAAATAATGGAGAATACTGGAATGCGCGATTGTGCAGAATTAGACAATACGCTGCTGTGTCTTTCGGTACATTTTCGCGTGTTGTAAATTCAATCCTTATTTCCACGCCGCTCTTATGCACAGCATCCTTTTGATGTGTGCAATCTATTCCTACTAACGCTATGTTCTCTTTAAACTGTGCAGGTTTAAACGCAGGTTCACTATCTACTCCACCATAATAACGTTCTTGAAAACGAGCATACATTTCATATAATATTGCATAATGATTATTTTTATAATCGATGTTTAAGTTATCGTATGGAAATCGTTCTCCATTTAAAAATACAGTTAAATTTGTTAAGTCTACATTATCAAATTTAGCCATATTCTTTTTCATTTGTCCTTTTCGATTGGTTTGGAAACCTATAATGATAAATCTGGGAGTCTCAGTTTGTGGAGCAGTTTTGACAGCCCACGAATGTTTCGTAGTTTCTGGAAGAGATGGATATTCATGCATTTCCCAACTTCTAAAAGGTAATTGAATGTCGGTATTTTTAGTAGATATCTTATCAAATAGTATTTGCTCTCTTAAACCAACATTGACGTGGGGAACTCGCCACACAATTTTTTCTATTGTTATGTGCACCTTCTCATCCTTATTCACGCTTGGTATGACCGTTTGGACAACGGCGTCCGTATCATCATTACATCGAATTAATACCAGTTCCTGCCTAGCATTTAGTATGACCTTTCTATAATCTTCTGCAAACCCTAATAACGACCTCAATGGTACACAAACGCTAAAATTTCCCATGCTATCCATAATGTCACTTGTATGGTCATCATCAATATTCCAGCCTGCATTTCTCAACCTAACCATATCATTTGGAGTGTACGAAAAATATCCCTTCATTATAGATGAAAGACCTACATATCGTACAGAATCTACTTGCACTCCATTTATATTATATCGAATATCGCTGAAGAGAAAAGCGATGGGGTTGCATATAAATTTTGTTGCTTTGGGAACTCCTTCAATGGTCCCATCAGCTTTCTTCGTTGCTGTTTTTACAACTCCATCTTCGTCTAACAAATTCATTCGTCCTTCTACGTACAAATAACTTTCGCCGGGCACTGTAAAATTATCAATTTCTGGTATGGTGATACGTACTTCATCGCTGTTATTAAAACTTTGAGTTCCAAATGGCTGATGTGAATGATATTCATAACTTATTATAGAATTGTCACTTCTACTTTTATCCGTAACACTTAAGATATCCATTACTTAACGTACTATATATCCTAACTTCCGCAAAAAATTCTTATTCGCAACTGTTATTGTCTTCACAGTTCCACAACTACTGTCTCTTGTATTTGCTAGGGCTTTACATTTATATTTATTTCCCAACTTAGAATTTATTATTTGCAGTATGTTAGTACCATTTCTCCGCCTTCGTTGTCGTCGTACACCTATCATTACTTCACCCTTTCACTTCCTGTAGATGTATACGAATTGTTATTTCTTCTTTTTCACCAAACTTTACAACCTTTCCGTGCTGATCCAAAACCTTCACGACTATACTTGTGATATCTTCGATAAGTACTGGTAAATAAATCGGTGGTTGTGGACTTTCTATTATTTTAAATCCTGCTGGAACGTTTGGGAAAAAATGGTGTAGCACGTGAACTGGTCGTCCGTTGTTGTAAGAGCCGCTTACCAAATTACAATAGATCTGTAGTGCATTTACAGGGTTAATATTTACTCTATTTTCACTAATATGATTCACATTCTTTACAAGTTTCCTCCTTGTAAATCCTAACAATTTACCGATCGATCGATCTTCGTCAAAATGGATATCTTCAGAACATTTAATGATAACTTTTTGAGTATTTGGATTTCCACGAATACGTATCTTTACTGATTTATTATTCAGTTCACTTGTGATTTGCTCTGCGAGATCATCTACATCATATGCTCCGGTAGGAATTTCAATGTTCTCTTTCTTATCGCCATACTGCAATCCATTATTATCTTCCGTCACGTTAGCAATTGAATTATACGCGTCAAAATTTAACAATGCTAACTCATAATCTACATCTCCCTTCAAATTTATTGGAGGATACACATTACAACCTAATTCGGAACTTGGACCGGTTAGAGTGAACGTATAAGAATGTGCCACCATGTTTGCAATTCACCAACCACACATCTACTATAACATTAATAACTATGCATATCTACTTATCAAAAACTTTAAACATAAATGACCACAATTATAGGAATTACTTTTCTGATACCGATTGTAGTTATAATCAATTGCTCTCCCACCACCGGACAATAGATAACTTTGCACTTCTATGGGAGGTTGCAGATCGCCGAAGCTATCGAAATATGAGATATGATCACCTTCCTTCACGTAACTCGTCCAATGCGTTCCTTTACCATCATCATCATCCAGATTAATGATTCCGCTTTCGGCATGGCGAATGCGTTTCGGTAACTTATCCTTCATAAAAACACCTCTAAAATTCGGTATTTTCAGATCCTTAACATGCTTCAGTAACTGAACGTTGGTTAGCGGTTGACGAGGAAGGGATTTAATCAGTTTTTTGAATGTGATGGTAAATACAGTCCGCATCCGGCTTTGTACGGTTTCAAATAATAACCACTTCCCGTCATTTTTTGTGCTTCTAATGCGCGATTATGCCTCTTAGCTTCCTCCATCTGTTCACGAGCGGCTTTCGCTTGATTAACAGTTTTTGCTATTGCTGCAGCTCCACCTCCTAATGAACCTAACGCTCCCAAAGCTGCGAATAATGGTATTAAGGGGATAAACCCTCCAGTTTTTGGAATTGGAATTATCCTACTTCTCGGGGGAGTAATTTTTTTCTTCCTTAGTTTTGAATATGCGATGTTTACATTTGCTAATAAACTTCTGTTCTTACCACCGCGGGATATAGCTTTCCTAGCTACCTTCATAGCTTGTGTAAAACTTAGCGCACCTCCTCTAATTTTCATCTTTTTTAACCCTTTCCTTCTTTTCGAATTTCCCAATCCCAACTTTGTTTTTCCTTTCATTATTGCGGCAATAGTTGAAGCTGCTAACTTTTCTCCAAATCCGGCGTTTCCACTTTTTATACGTTCAACTGCTTTTTCATACAATTGATGGTCGGCTTTGTGTCTATGGCTTAAATCGTCACTTCGGGAATACGAAATATCGTGTTCCTTGCAAGCTTCGTCTAACCTATTCACACCGGTGTGGCCTTTCGCTAATCTTTGTTGAAGTTTCGTTCCTGGTCCGCAAAAATTATATCCGGGTATGTGCAGTTCGAATGGAAGCTTATTTATTAACTTATTGATCAATCCTCGACCTACTCTTTTTGCTTTCCGGCGATGACTAGTCGGTTTTGCTACCGAAATCATCATTTAATACTACAAATATCGCACGAAAGGTTTACGTAGACTGTCACGTTCTCCACAATCGTAGCTATATAAATGATAAATTTTACCCCCACATTTTTTCAGTCGACATGCTTCCCACATTCTGTTACGTTTTTAAATAACACACATTTTACGTTAACGCAAAGATTTATTACAACTACTTTATTAATACATTCATTAACACTACATTACATTACATTACATTACCTATTTTATAATCCTTACTATTGTAATATGAACTTTTAATTTAGGAACATTTGACGTATTTCACAATCCAGTTTTATCTTGTCTAATCCCAGGGTGATAAATTCTTTCATAGTGCAAAACTGTTCGGAGATTTCACCATTCATTGCTGTCAATACATTGGTCAGTATATCACCTTCCATACAAGCGGCTCTCCCCAAAATCTGATTATAATAACTGCCCATGTTCAGACCTTTTAAGTATGTTAAACGAGTATGAATTATTTCCTTATATTGCCACATTTCCTTAAGTCCTTCATATGATAAATACAACCATTCTTCACCGCGACAAATTTTCAACACTTTCGTATAGTTTTCAAACCATTCACATTTCATTCTAAAACCCATATTTTGCATTGCCGGACACACTTCCTGGGTTTGCATGTTCATTAATTGTTGGGTGATTGCATGTTCCTGTTTCACAAATTCGTTCCACTGATCCACGGTAAATGTTACGTTTTGTGTTGCCTTCCCAAATATACGCACTGCTGGATCTAAACCAGATTCCATTTTCAAGCCTACCGCTAAAAATTTGCTATTACTCTTGTTCAAAGAGTATACATGTTGACATATTAATGGTTTTTGCATTCTTTGATTTTGATCATTAAAGTCATATACGGTCACTTCTTGCATCATGTTTTGCACCACAGATCCATCAGTAGAAGGTGTTGGTAGCACATTCACACCATTAACGGGTTGCGATAATTGTGCTGCAGCCATGCTAAGATCTACTGGGTTTAGTGTTGTGCACTCGCCATTAAACAATGGTAATAACTTCGTAGATTGTACCTGCGGAGCACGTTTTCTCCTTATCTTCTTTGGAGCATCACATACTCCACCACCCGGTCCTACATTTTGTGTTGGTGTTGTTGACACTAAAATAATGATTTCAATTGATATTACATTTCTTCAAAGTTACAAACCTCACTTCTTCAATGTGTCACTATTTCACTGTTTCTCTGCCGCTTTTACACTGTATGAAAAATATTTCCCACACCACCTTTTATACACAAATCCCACCATCAATTGTTACCAAGTCATAAAACCTCCTCATTAACCTGGACCAGTCATTCACCTCCTCCAATTCGATCTCCTCCTGATTAGATAAGGTCATCTAAAATTAAAATGAGGAGTCCTCCTAATTTTCACCATCAAGCCAATTCGGGAACATCCTCCGTGACCTTGACCTTGGGATTAACCTGGACCAGTCATTCACCTCCTCCAATTCGATCTCCTCCTCCTCCTGATTAGATAAGGTCATCTAAAATTAAAATGAGGAGTCCTCCTCATTTTCACCATCAAGCCAATTCGGGAACATCCTCCGTGACCTTGACCTTGGGCGGAGGTGTGGTCAAGGTCACGGAGGAGGTTCTCGAATCGGCTTGCTACCACTACTGTCAATAATCCAGTATTTCTAGGCCATAGTGCAATGGTTGCCTATGTTATCAATCCTTTTACTTGCCAGATAAATACATCATAAATAGCTAAATTGTAGAGGTTGAATAAATAAGTCCATTGTAAAGTCAGAAATATTAGGGTTGATATAAACACGTCCAGTGTGTTGATCACTTTATTATTATTAGTTGTCTTCACGAATACATTTTTGGAAGGCATACTTACCTAAACGCAATTAACGTACGAACTGAAGGCATTGGAAACATGTATTTGTGTAAACAACTAATAACAATAAAGTAATCAACACACTGGACGTCTTTATATCAACCCTAATTGCAGAGGTTATTCAGGTTGGTCAGAAGACCTAGACTAGGCATTTTGGTTATTCAGAAAGACATTGTACTAAAATCCTATAAACCAGATGAAAACTTCTGGAGTCTATTATAGAGAAAAACGTTAGCATTCTTCAAAAGTTTTATTTATCGGTTCAACATACCTGTGCGCATCATTGTTTTTAACTATGAATATCATAAAATAGACGTACAGATGAGCATCTAGATGATTGTTTAAGAACAGGAATATCGTCGTCTCCTAATTATGAGGAACTGGCTAATGATTTTTTAATAGCATATTGATCACAATGACTGAACGTTTGTGGGTACATATTGTTATTTTTTAAACACTTAACTAAACTAAGAGTGCAAACAATAGGTATGATAAGTAACAAGTATGATAAAATTACACTTTTAAAATTAAGGACTTGTAATATGTTAACAATATTATTTATTACTGTGCAACTAATCCAACTATCCATGTGTGCCGCAACCCTATCATTATTCTAGATTCTAGAATAAGCTCTTGGAAACAAAAAGGTTGACCCACATTCTATAGTGGCTGATACGTAGTCCGCGTATAGACTTATGTAAATATTGCCTAGACACAAACCCTAAGATCGCAAGACTGTGTGCAATCAAAGCTCCTAATTCAAGACATTGGGCACAAAATCATCACGTATTACCAAATTTGAGATAAAATTCCACGGAGCAGCAACTGAATACAGTAAA
Source organism: Melinopterus prodromus (assembly GCA_964023965.1). Taxonomy (NCBI): domain Eukaryota; kingdom Metazoa; phylum Arthropoda; class Insecta; order Coleoptera; family Scarabaeidae; genus Melinopterus; species Melinopterus prodromus. The sequence continues at coordinate 41,443,799 of OZ030390.1, read as the reverse complement.
CCGAGAGTATTTCCTTCCTAGGTAACTTGATTCTAGACAGCTATACATTTAAAACCCGACACCATTAACAATATATCAACTAAATAAGCGCATATTCGAATATTGCAAAGCTGCTCATTAGTTCTATTCGTCACCAAAGTTACATATATTGTGAAAGAATTCACACCATGTGGCAATGACATCTGAGCAGCCAAACTTTCGAGATCGATTGCCACAGTCGGAAGGTTTTCTACAAAAGTTATTAAAACACCAAATCTAAAGTTGCGAAGCTTTACTGTGTATCGTATAGGAACATTAAGAAACGCTAATCTTTTTAAACGAATAACTTAGAGAGTCTGTCTCCTTAAGTTATTTACATTAGTAGTTCACTTTACTTGGTGATTTAAGCCTATTCTTCATTCGTATTTCCAAAATATGGAATACAGTATACAGTATAGTACATATAGTATAGCCCATTTCGTTATTCATCGCTTAAATAAACAAATATTATACTCGGTAGGTATACCATTTTTGCTAAGCGCGTTTATAATAATGAATAGTGGTAGCAGCACACTATGGGCATTTTGGTTTATTACTGTGACTGAATGCACTGGAATTGCGCGTCAATTACACGCTTGTTTAAAGAATTAACCGTTTACTTTCATTAACGATAGCGTATTTAACTGAATTCAAAACAAAAAGGATGACTTTTGACCAACAATCCGGCACTTGTAGACCATTGTCCACTGCAGTACGAAAATAAAATGTGAAAACTCCGATTCACTACAATCTTGGCTAAGAAAACCACAGCTCAATAATAACGCAAAAAATGCAGATTTTGCAATTTTTCTCTCAATTTCACTTTCTTATAAATTGATTTTATCACCAAACTCCATTTTCTACACCTTCTTATCGAAATATACATAGTAATATATATAGTATATTATTCTCGATATGCATGCACTGTACTTGTATTATAACGCAAACCTTAATGGTAATTACATGCAAATTATGTAAATGATGATTAATAATGTAATTAGAAGGAAATTAAGTGAATAGTTTACAGGCAAAGAATGTTACTAAGTAAAATTGTAAACAAACACATACACATATACACAAATATCAACAATTTTTTGTGTAAATAATATCAGTAAAATCCATCAAAATAGTAACGGCCATACATTCACGTTTTGTGAAACTTGCGGAGGGATCCCCAAACTACGGTGCGCGGGCTAGTTTAATTTATATAGAGTAACTTTGTTTTTAGTTTCCTGAAGAAGCCAGAATCTACTGGTGAAATATTGCAATAAATGAAAAGGTCTAGCTAGCACTTTTATTTGAAGCTCTATTAATCTAATAAAAACACTGTTTTCCGTTAAAAGAAAAATTTATCCGATATTATCAGAAGTGCTGCATAACCGAACATAAAGTACCATAACATTGGATAGAAATGTACTTAAAAAGATTGGGGACCCCTGGTCTAGCTAATAGATTACTAACGCTCACGATCGGATTAAAAATGGTTTGGTCTATTTACTCATCCCGCCGGTAAATCGTCTCCAGGAAACATAGAAAATATCTATTTTTTATAGAAAGGTATCCTATATCGATATAAGAGGTCACTATTAATCAAAACTTATTACTTATATATACTTATATATACTTATCACTTATTACTGTTAGATGGAATGAAAATGTCACACGATAAATTAGTTGACTATTTTAATATACCGAGTGTTTTAATTCACACCTTAACGAACGAAAAACGCTACAATGTTATATAAAATTAATAGTTTAGCTGCATGAGATTCTATTTGATCAAGATCGGCCATGTCTGCATTAAAATAAAACTACTAGAACTAGACAGGCATTATGATTATATTGACAGTAGGTATTGTCAAAACATCAGCGTTTGACACTACCGACTGTCATTAGAATCACAATTTCTGACAAATCCTGGCTAACTAGTTGTAATGCAGTACGAGCGATCTCGATGAAATAGAATTTGCAACTAAACTATTAATTTTACTTTTAATTTTGTTGTTTTGTTTTTCTTCTATATTAATTAGGAACAAAACTAAAAAGCAGTGGGATCGAGTAGTTGTGCTTAGTTGATGGAAGACCAGAAGTACAATTCAGACCCGCTTCTTCCATCTCTGACAACTTCCTGTTGCCAAAGGAATTAAGGTAAATCTTAGCTACTGACCAACAGAAATTGTGTGCTATGTCCACCTTAATTGCCTTGGCAACTTGACTGAAGAGTTTAATCTAATCGGACCCTTATTTTGTAAAAATAAATTTTATCAATCAGGCGCTTATTTTACACAGATAGTACAGTTTATTTTAAATGGATATCTAAAGATTTCCCTACCCTAAATTCTTATACTTTTCAATATAATATTTTAGAGCGCTCCATATCGGATATCATTGTCAAATAATAAAATGTTCCACATTTCGTCCTGTGGTCTATTTGAAAGCTCGAATTTTACGGTCGCACTTTACGATGGAGTGACCTCCATTCGAGGCGCAAAAATTGCCTTTGAAGTGGTTATTCTATCCATTTGTCGTCGGTACGTATATAGGCACGCCTTCTAAAATCGAATTGGACCAGCACTAACCAAAAGTGGATGTCCATTATACTAATGCAATCCGGTTTAGAAAACCACCAACTGTTATCAGGGATAGCATTACAATGATATTAAAAAAATCGAGTCATGTACAGTGGACGGACATTGGACACATATGCTTCTCGATTAACCGTAGGATGGATACTCTCAATTCACAGCAAAGTCATGTGTCAGGCATAGATGTCTTACGGTGCACAAATACCAAATCAGCTTATTTATCAAATCCTAGTAATTACTCAAATAATTTCAAAATTGAATTTAACTTTGTCAATAGTAGAATCGACCAGAATTGAGTGATTTTAGGCTGTGGTCGATTTGTTTTGACGAAGATAGTGTACCTTATATAAAGAAATGGAACAACATCGTCATAGTGCCATTTTAAGTTACTACTGCAACAACTCCTTCAGATTCGAATTGTGCTAATCCCCATATTTAGATGTATTTAGCACTAATTTAATAACTTTCAACATATTAACTGAATCTCCGGAAGAATGGATAAGGGAATATTAAGCTGCTCGAATCAAACTAAATGGTCCTAAAAAGATAGTGAAATAAGAATGAAGAGATGTGTAAACTCGTGTAAAACTTGTTGATATTGGAGCTAGGCACGGCTCGAGAATAATAGATTATTTGACCGAGCAAACATTCTATTTTTGTCGGACTTAAAACTGAGTAAAGCGGTAAAATGTTTGTATTGATTAGATGTTAGGTTTCGTCCGCGTTTACATAATTAAACGGCTTGTTTAATAACAATTCGAAGAAGCGAACTTATAAATAGGAAGCGTCAGATGTTGCAAAAAGTCAGCGAGAACTATTTTCGAGTGAACATGTTAACATGGTCAATGGAGACAAAATACCTATTAACTAGTAAGAAATCTTCAACCGTGGTGAAGGTAAAATACCACCACCGTAAAAACGTGAATCGATTTTGCCCATTCACGAACTTGTCCTTACTTTTTAAGAGATAAGCTTGTATACCAAATTTCAGATCAATTACTTCAAAATTACGGCAGTTATCGTGTACACAGACGGACGGACATAGTTAAATCGATTCAGTTTTCAATTCTGGTCAAATACATTGATGTTTTCCAAGTACCATAGCGCACCAACAATGTGGTGGAACACAGCACTTAATTATGGAACCTGTGGTTGAGATGAAGTTGATATTGGAATGGTTGGAGAATTCCCATAACTGTATTGCATACATCCAAACTGACTTTAATCATTTCTTGTACCTATGTGTATGCACGGAAAGGGCTGACATCCGCCCCATTAAATAAATTCGTTTTCCGACATTTTACGTCGAGTTCGTCCCGTTTTTCCTTGACATGTGCCTACTTTCCATGTACACTTGGCATCCAGTGTCTCGCCAAGATGTTTTGCAGGTTACACGTATGGAATATCGTAGCCAAGAATGGAATATAATTAACATTGTAACGCGGCGAATTGTTCTGCGTGATTTGTTTGATATTCCGTATGGGTAGCGCCATCTATCGCTGTCTAGGGCAACTTGGTGGAGCTCGGCAGGAACTCGGCAGGGTGTGAAACGCTGCTAGCATCGGGTTTCCGCGCGCAAAATTGCCGAGGCCACGCCCCCGTCATTTACATTTAATTAGATCCCACGGTTTTTACTGTTTGGATTCACGGAATTTTGTCTTGCAAAATCGTTGTTCACTTTGTACTATAGTTCGCCGCTGTTACTTGGTTTAACTTTCCCTTGGTTTCCCTATTCCGACAGAAATTCTAGGTTTCCGTTTTTTCTGCGTTTCCGGCCGTTATTTTTCGTGGCCGTAGTGCGGCTTGCAGCGTGCTTTTCCGGCGTCTTGTCTTGTCAATCATCTTGGAGTGTACACGTGTGATAGATTTTTGGAAGCCCGTTGAGAATTATAGGAGAGGATTTTGGTAGTTTGGAGGTCCCCCTTATCGCCGTAGTGCGGATTTATCTCGACCAGGCTTCAACAGGTGTCCAGGTTGTTGATTTAGTGGAAATCTGGCCACCACGCCATTGTGCGGATTTAAACGAACTTCTATCACGTTCACGTAGGCCCAGTGTCCATCTATTTTTGGGTAAGCTCTCTTTAGATTCGATGAGATTGTCTGGTGGCAATTGGTGGGTCGATTCTACGACTATTTCCTCTTTTTAGGCACCTAATACGAGGCCGGAGACCCCTCGAACGTTCGTAGTCACCTAGCACGAAGCGAGAGACCCTTCGCAAGTCAGTAGTCACCTAATACGAGGCCGGAGACCCCTCGAACGTTCGTAGTCACCTAGCACGAAGCGAGAGACCCTTCGTAAGTCAGTAGTCACCTGGTACGAGGCAAGAGACCCTGCGTAGGTCCTTCGACATCTAGTACGAGACCTTTTCGAAGTATATCGAGTCGGAGTTGGTGGCACCGTGACGGGACCGGCACGTGCGGTGATTATTATCCGTCGTGGAGGATCCAACGCTAGCATCGGAGCGTCTGTAGGTGGCAAACAGTGTCTCGAAGCTCCGGATAAAGGTCAGAGGTCCTATATTTTTCCGATCAGCTGTGGCGGACGCTCGTTGTCCCTCGAAGGAGCAGGCAGCTCGTATATCTTTTTTTGGTTGTGCCTTTTGTTGATTAGTAGTTAGTATCGCTACGATTGTGTAATCGTTACCCGTCGAGGAGCCTTCCGCTCGCACACCTTTTTATGGTGGCGCATTTGATTAGTAGTAGATTAGTGTGGCTACGATTTAGTAATCGTTGTCCATTCTGGAGCCTTCAGCTCAGTGTTATTGATTGTTAAGTGTTTAATTATCCGAAGATATCGCTCGGACCATCGGTGCTCAACCCGTCTGTGTTATTAATTACCTTTTTCTTTAATTTCGAGTTTGCCTTACGTACTCGTAATTTTGATTACCCGTTACAGTAGTTATCTTTGTGGATTCTGAATTTAATTCGGATAAATGGTATCCTCTGGTATAATTTCCTTTGATCGTTCAAGAATTTTTAACGGAAGCCGTTTGTTAGCCAAGTTGAGTGCCGATGGGAATTTAATTTCCTTTTGGGACGGGTTGCCGTCTTGGTTATTGATTGCCTTTTATATTAATGTTGTTTGTTATCAACTTTTCAACATAGACGGTTGCGGTAATTGTCTTGGGATTTTACCCAAATCTACAGCGAGTCGCGGCGCGGTTTGGCCAAGCTTCGTGTCGGTCGCTATTATTATTTTTTTATCTTTACGATTTGCGGTTTGGGCTCGAAGCCCTTAAGTGTGTTGAATTGTTGGAGTTTTTATTGTTTTGTTTGTGTGCATTCCCAATTATAAGCAAGCCTTCGGCGTAGCATCTGCGTGGTACTTTTTGGCTGTACCAAGATTTATTGTGTACCTGTATACCGATGCAAAGTATATTGGTGATTTCCTCGTTGCCGTTTGGAGGCTAATAAATTGGTTGAAGATACATTTGCTTTGCTTGTTCCCTGTGTTGCCTTTATTTCAGCTGCACTTTCGTAGTCGAGTGCTGTTTCTCCAACGGATTAAGACTGACGTGGCGCCCTAGAACATCGTATTAAGGAACCGTTTTGGTTACTGTCCCACGACCACCTCCCTGGTTGGCCGGAGCATCCGGGAGAAACGCATGAGCAGCACAGGTTTGGTAGAAGTCGACGTATTTTGGTGTTTCTTCGGCAACTTTAGGTCTTTGGTATTTTTGCGAAAAAAAAGGCGTTACATTGGCGCCCAACGTGGGGCCATTAATCATTAATTAGGAGGAGATAATTAGGTCTTGGACTTTGCCGGTTGGGTCTAGTTTCTTTTTTTTGGTCTTGGCTTTGCTTCTTTGATTGGGACTGGCGAACTTATGTTGTCATAGAATTTCGTTCTCGGGTGTTGTGGGTTTTGTTATATCTTTGTTTTGCAGGAGTTCCAGTGGATTCCCGTGTTGGTGCGGGTACCCTTTTCGGATCAGGAGGAGATGATCGGTTTGTCGCTCTGCGGATTTTATGCATGCCTTTTGCCTTCTTCCGTGACGGAACGGGGAGCTCGTGGTTGTTATTTAGTTTGTAGGACCCTTCTTCGTGTCTGGATTGGCGAGGTTGGCGTCTGCCGTGATGGCGTATGTGTGGCATGGTGCCGGATTGTTCGCTCCCTGTTGAGCGTGGCCTTGTGGGTCGTTGTTGATGCGTTTCCCAGCGCTTGGTAATTTTGGGGTTTGCTGTGTTTCGTTTTGTTTTGAAGGTGCTGTTGTTTCAGTGTTGTGCACCAGCGCTCTGTGTTCCGGGGCTTACAGAATACGGACACGGCGAACCTGCCACCAGTAAGAGTCTGGTAAAAGGCCACGGAAGACTTCCACCTACCATCATCTCTTGTAGGGATCGGGAAAGGGAGCGTCTCACAATGCGTGAGGACTCCTCATCGTTGCAAAACGATTTCGGCTAGGTTGTTAGCTTTGTCGTCATTTTGACGTTATACTTCGGTTGGCGGTATTTCGGTTGATTGGCCGTCTTCCTTAGTTTTGGGATTTCTCTGTTTGTTAGTACCACCACCCCAGGGGTTTGTTCTGGTGTCCCCTGGGTTTTTGTCTTGCTTATCGTAGTTTCTTTTTGTTGTTGGGTGGTACCCTTTTTGTTGAGAGCTGTGGTCAGCTCTATTTTTTGTTTTCGGGGCGCGAGTCGTCGGTGCCTGGTGTTGGGGTTGTGCGGTGGCAGCAGTGGTGAGTTCCTTGGTTCCTGTCCCTATGTGTTATTGCTGGTTTCCAGTGCTGTCGATGGGTACGAACGAGGTTTGATGCACTTTTCCGCATCTTACGCAACTGCCCGTCCCTTCCTTCTTTTGTGTTGTCCTCTCCCCATACCTTTTCCCCTCCCTACTGTTGTCGTTGCACCGCCTTGGCATCTGGTGCTGGCCCCTCAAGCTTTTTTATTGCTTGGTGGTTGAGTTGTTGGTGTGGAGGCATCGTTGGACACACGGGTTTGCAGTTTGATGCGTTCGGTTCGCTCCTTTGGATCTGGGTCGGAAACTTTCGTGGAAATTTTCCTCTGTGAGAGGAGAGGGGGAGTGTAACGCGGCGAATTGTTCTGCGTGATTTGTTTGATATTCCGTATGGGTAGCGCCATCTATCGCTGTCTAGGGCAACTTGGTGGAGCTCGGCAGGAACTCGGCAGGGTGTGAAACGCTGCTAGCATCGGGTTTCCGCGCGCAAAATTGCCGAGGCCACGCCCCCGTCATTTACATTTAATTAGATCCCACGGTTTTTACTGTTTGGATTCACGGAATTTTGTCTTGCAAAATCGTTGTTCACTTTGTACTATAGTTCGCCGCTGTTACTTGGTTTAACTTTCCCTTGGTTTCCCTATTCCGACAGAAATTCTAGGTTTCCGTTTTTTCTGCGTTTCCGGCCGTTATTTTTCGTGGCCGTAGTGCGGCTTGCAGCGTGCTTTTCCGGCGTCTTGTCTTGTCAATCATCTTGGAGTGTACACGTGTGATAGATTTTTGGAAGCCCGTTGAGAATTATAGGAGAGGATTTTGGTAGTTTGGAGGTCCCCCTTATCGCCGTAGTGCGGATTTATCTCGACCAGGCTTCAACAGGTGTCCAGGTTGTTGATTTAGTGGAAATCTGGCCACCACGCCATTGTGCGGATTTAAACGAACTTCTATCACGTTCACGTAGGCCCAGTGTCCATCTATTTTTGGGTAAGCTCTCTTTAGATTCGATGAGATTGTCTGGTGGCAATTGGTGGGTCGATTCTACGACTATTTCCTCTTTTTAGGCACCTAATACGAGGCCGGAGACCCCTCGAACGTTCGTAGTCACCTAGCACGAAGCGAGAGACCCTTCGCAAGTCAGTAGTCACCTAATACGAGGCCGGAGACCCCTCGAACGTTCGTAGTCACCTAGCACGAAGCGAGAGACCCTTCGTAAGTCAGTAGTCACCTGGTACGAGGCAAGAGACCCTGCGTAGGTCCTTCGACATCTAGTACGAGACCTTTTCGAAGTATATCGAGTCGGAGTTGGTGGCACCGTGACGGGACCGGCACGTGCGGTGATTATTATCCGTCGTGGAGGATCCAACGCTAGCATCGGAGCGTCTGTAGGTGGCAAACAGTGTCTCGAAGCTCCGGATAAAGGTCAGAGGTCCTATATTTTTCCGATCAGCTGTGGCGGACGCTCGTTGTCCCTCGAAGGAGCAGGCAGCTCGTATATCTTTTTTTGGTTGTGCCTTTTGTTGATTAGTAGTTAGTATCGCTACGATTGTGTAATCGTTACCCGTCGAGGAGCCTTCCGCTCGCACACCTTTTTATGGTGGCGCATTTGATTAGTAGTAGATTAGTGTGGCTACGATTTAGTAATCGTTGTCCATTCTGGAGCCTTCAGCTCAGTGTTATTGATTGTTAAGTGTTTAATTATCCGAAGATATCGCTCGGACCATCGGTGCTCAACCCGTCTGTGTTATTAATTACCTTTTTCTTTAATTTCGAGTTTGCCTTACGTACTCGTAATTTTGATTACCCGTTACAGTAGTTATCTTTGTGGATTCTGAATTTAATTCGGATAAATGGTATCCTCTGGTATAATTTCCTTTGATCGTTCAAGAATTTTTAACGGAAGCCGTTTGTTAGCCAAGTTGAGTGCCGATGGGAATTTAATTTCCTTTTGGGACGGGTTGCCGTCTTGGTTATTGATTGCCTTTTATATTAATGTTGTTTGTTATCAACTTTTCAACATAGACGGTTGCGGTAATTGTCTTGGGATTTTACCCAAATCTACAGCGAGTCGCGGCGCGGTTTGGCCAAGCTTCGTGTCGGTCGCTATTATTATTTTTTTATCTTTACGATTTGCGGTTTGGGCTCGAAGCCCTTAAGTGTGTTGAATTGTTGGAGTTTTTATTGTTTTGTTTGTGTGCATTCCCAATTATAAGCAAGCCTTCGGCGTAGCATCTGCGTGGTACTTTTTGGCTGTACCAAGATTTATTGTGTACCTGTATACCGATGCAAAGTATATTGGTGATTTCCTCGTTGCCGTTTGGAGGCTAATAAATTGGTTGAAGATACATTTGCTTTGCTTGTTCCCTGTGTTGCCTTTATTTCAGCTGCACTTTCGTAGTCGAGTGCTGTTTCTCCAACGGATTAAGACTGACGTGGCGCCCTAGAACATCGTATTAAGGAACCGTTTTGGTTACTGTCCCACGACCACCTCCCTGGTTGGCCGGAGCATCCGGGAGAAACGCATGAGCAGCACAGGTTTGGTAGAAGTCGACGTATTTTGGTGTTTCTTCGGCAACTTTAGGTCTTTGGTATTTTTGCGAAAAAAAAGGCGTTACAACATGTTTAAGTACGTAGGCTTTCCCAAAAGATATCACACCGTTCCTGAAGAACCAAGGGGTATACAAGATAACGAGCGGGTGTAGACGTGCTATGTGGGATGGTCCGGATATTCATCATCGAATGTCGAGTCAAACAACACAGAACAAAACCCCGGCTACCTAAGATTCAACAGTCCGCTATTGCTGAACACTGCCATGAGTCGGGCCACAGCATGGACTTCGATGAGGCGACGATGTTAAGGAGGGTGAGTAGTTCATCATCGAAGGCTTATTGGAAAAGCTATCGTATTTACAAACATCCTAACAACATCAATCGTAAGAACGGCACTGACATCAATAGGATCTAGAAAACGGTCCTAACGCAGTCCGGTGGAAAAACACATGCGCGCGGTGGTACCATATGTGTGCAGTGAGGTGTAAAGTAGGTATATAAGGTATAGTTCTTTATTAGGTGTTCCGTATTCAGTTAGCTCTGACGAAGTGAGCACCATGGTTCGCGAAACGTCAGTAATAACAAATTTTGACGCACGGCATAACTAGGAAACAATTTATTTTCTAAATTTACTTTCTTATTGCTGTAGTTCATGGGCGTATTCCGCTTTCCATGGTAGTTGTGGTAGGAGGGTTACTTATATCACATCAAATCCAGCGTTTTTGATTTCGGTCATTAGTTCTTTTGAGGTATAAACTTACTCCGTTGGTGTTCATGTTATAAAATCGGAAATTTCAGGGGTATAACTTCCATTTAGTCTAAATGTATTTTCCATGATCAGCAAAGAAATCAGTCTTACTCTTGTTACTTCCCAAAATCGATCTTCCTTTCATTGTTTTTGGTAGTTTACCATAAACAGTAGTCCGTGGCAGTCATTGGTTAGTCCCTCCAGATAGCCACAAATCGTTTGCTACTCTTGTTATTTAGATCTGTCTTAACTGTAGGGTCATTTGCGGTTTGCGAACGTTAGCTAACCTTTGTCTTCGTTGCTATCAATTCTCTCACTTCAATGGGATAAATGTCACTATTCTGGATTAGATTCGTTATTGGGGCTGTAACTAACTTCTCTGCTTTCTGCATATCGCTGTGGAACTTTTTGGCAAGTTGATGTTTTGCTCTCGACTCGTTTTGAATGTATCCCAGTTTGTGACATTAGATGTAATTACCGATTGACTTAGTGTAGATATATTATATATAATAATATTATGTAATATTATATAGTATCGCACTTCCGCCTCTTGTGTAAGTGCTGGGGTGACAAGCGTGATAGACTGTGAAGTGTCGTAGTTATAGATAAGATTCTTTTGAAAATGATTATCTTGTATTAACCAAATATCTATTGTATTTAGAAAAGAAATTGCGCCCGAGTTATGCCGTGTTGCAAGATTCATAAATGCTGACGTTTCGCGAACCATGTTTCTAGCTTCTTCAGAGCTAACAGAATACTGACAACGTACCAAAGAATCGGGTATCGCGGTACACCTACCTACTCCTTTAAAATAGAATACGTCCACGGGAATTATTTAAATAAAACGTATCTAACGATTACTTGACTATATATAATTATATAGTTATATAGTTTTTATTCTACGTGAAGATATTTATGGTGCAGCCCAAATTTTGACTACAATGCGCCAACAGAAGTAAACGGTGAAGATTTGTTACTCTAAATATTTTTTTTCTTAAAGGAGGATTTGGTTGAAGTCCTGTTCCTAAGAACTGTTTATGAACCCGTATTTTAAACTGAACTTGTTTTTACAATTAAAGTTTACATATATTTTTAAAGGTTACAGGTAATTTATTTATTAAAAATCGGATGTAGCCAGGACAATATCATACAATTTAGCAGTGTTTCCCAACGCAAACTGTGATGTTTTGACAAGAATGTCAATAGTATCAAATTATCTGTCAAGTCCTGGCTAACTAGTTTTAATGCAGTATGAGCGATCTCTCCATTGATCATGCAGCTACACTATTAATTTTCATCAAAAAATGACACAGACATAAATCAAATTATTTTATTATGTTATATATTTCATCGAGATCGCTGCCTTGTACTGCATTAAAACTAGTTAGCCAGGATTTGACAGATATTTTAATACTATTGACAGTATTGTCTGAAGATCAGCGCTTGACACAATTTGACAATGATGTATAGTATGATAATGTCATGTGCATGTCCACATCAGATCTTTTTTTGTTGTTTCATCCTGCGGTGCTTTAGCTTTAATAGCAAATTTAATGTTGACACGTTTGTAATCTGCGTCAAATTTTCAATCATTTAAATATCCTCCTGAGACCCTGCGTCCATTTTGTTGGACGCTAGGTATTTAAGAAACATAACCAAGAAAATAAACTGTTATAGAATATTATTTGAAAGATTTCTTTTTTTGGAGTTCGGTTCTCAGGAGGATATAGCAGATTTGTTTACGCACATAATATAAGATATTGAATGTTTGTGGTGTCGGAGCCGGGGTCGATGTCGATCTATGAACATTAGAATCGGAGTTGTACTTCTTTTTACCGACTCCACAGCTCGGCCCCTTTCAACAGTAATTGCACAGTTAAAAGCATAGTTATTCAACATGCTGAATGCAGCCATGAATAAAAATTGTTAATAACTCAAATCAGGATATTGACAAATTTCAAACTAGAAAACCGGCTGATTCAAAATTCACTTTAAGTTATTTAAAATCATTCTTATTATTTTGTTAATTATTTTACAAAATTCCGTATGTACATATGAGAACAGCTGTATAATATAATTTACGAAAACACAGTTTCTTAGAAAGATTTAACATTTGTTCAACAATACTCCATGTTATCATGTTTCCCTAAGTTGACTTATGTGTGTAATGGTACGACATTCATTTTTAGAATACGTTATTGAATTCCAACAATACAACACCAAATTATAACGTTTACTCACGTTCTTATTGTTGTGCATATACTAAGTAACTAGAAGAAATGTCTACTTACTAACAGTCTTGACAAACAAAACAGATAAGTAATCGTAAGTTTTGAACAAAACCAGAGCGCGCTCCGTGTACAGCGTGCACAGTACAGCATAACTTTTCCTACTTTTCCGTCAGTACAGCATAATTTTAAACTGCTGCAACTTGTGACCCGTTGTCTAACTGTTTTTGTCTGGTTTAAATATTCTATTAAATAAATGTCTCTTGAAAAGTATAATATACTATGTATAGTTTTCCCTCTGCATATATAACAAATACGAAAAAAATATGTGAATTCACTCATAGACCAATAAAAATTTATCGATTTTGATAAATGTGCGGCACTTAATAGTCAAAATTATGTAATGCTATGGCTTTGCAAAACACAGCTTACTATACAGGGAGAACTAAAATTGTGTTCGATGGCACTAGGCAAGGTTCTCAAAAAAAGGTTCCCCATCTATCATTTACAATTTCAAGTAAACCTTCGGAATTTTAAATTCCAATTTTATAGTTTACGGCTTTATAATGATGAACTCTTATGGGACACTGATAGCAAGTCTTTTCCCTACATACGAATACACAAATGAATACACAAACAACAAACATGTTGCGGACATCAGTTTTCTGGAATATCTACCTAGCTACGGTCGGATGGTGAAAATTGTTGGCAAGATAAATCTCTTCAAAAGAGGACACGTACATTATAATTTTGCAAGCAGTCGTTCTGATGTTGTACGCCTACATAAATGTACTCGACAGACGACAATATAATATTACGATAATGTGGGGAAAAATTAAACATCATATGATGCGCCATAAGTTGCATTACGAAGTCAGTTTGATATGCTGAAAATTTCTACTCAATCTGATAATTATTATTTCGAAATGATGCCAGAATTCCTCAATTTGTAATGAACATATGGAAACCAATAATAGTTAGATCAAAATGTAAAAAGTGTCAAAAAGTAATACCTGTAAGAATTGGTAAAAAATTCAATTCAATCGGAAATATCTTTTTTAATCCCCTCTATTTAGAGGGGATTATAAAGGTTTAGAGAGGCCTAAAAACCTTTCGCAGTAAATCTTCTAATTTGTTTTTTTTTTTTTTTTTTTGGTAATTTGATCTAAAGTCGAAGCTCTATAAAAATATAAATACTAAACACGTATTGAAAGTTTAAAGTGAAAGAAAAGTGTGTTTCTTTATTTACTGTATAGAGAAATTTTGAAATGAAACATAGTTTCTAATAAATATATTTTATAGTTAGTCGCAGAAGACCGCTACATTTCATTTAGTACTATTTTTCTTCGAGAACAAATCAAATGAAAAAAGGATAATTTTGATGACAAAACAAGATGACAAAATGTTTAATCTTTACTTTGAAACCATTTTCAAAGTTTTTAGAGTATTGGGTTTATCGGCTATTAGAAAAAGCATTTTTACACTACTTGACGTATCACCAGTACAAAGAACTTAGAAACCGCCTAGTTACTTCCCACAAAATTCATGTTTCCCCGTGCTTATTAAAGTACCTATCTTAATTGTCAATTGATTTCTCGTCGGCAATGTTTTATGTAAGCAACGTAGCAACGTGATATTATTTTAACAAGAGGTTAACAAGAGGTCATTAAACTATCAAGTACACGTTAAGGTAATTACAAATTAATTTTTACTTTATCATACGCAGTATGATAAAGTATTGTAACCGTGCCGAAAAAAAAAAAATAGATTTTAGCGAAAAAAGTCCTTTTTGGATCCCCTGATCATTTTTGACAAAGACACAAAAAAATATCTGTGTGTGTGTGTATGTCTGTATGTGTGTGTGTACACGATTTTTGTAGCGACGATTCCGGAGAAACTACTAAAGGTATCGGGACGGAAGTTCATATTTAGAAGTTTTATGACCAAACTTATTGCTAAAAAGCTTTTGGTTCAAAAGGATCCAAATAAACTGGATGTTTCCTCTAAACATTGTTCAAAGATTTTGCAAATGAGCTAAACTATTAATTTTATTATTGTATGATAAAGTAATGTGGCTGGCCACATCAGATTTTTTAGTCATTGGTTTACTTGTTAATGACTGGTCATTATCTTTAAGTTAAATTGTTGACGGTATTAAAACCAATAGCCTAACACTCTCAGTCATGTAAAATTTTCTGCAAGGTATAACTGCATTTCAAATTGCAAAGGTCTACTTCTCTAAGAATTTATAGATTAGGATGAACAAAGAACAAAGTGTGAGTACTGACATTTTAACAGTGTACTACAGAACTTTAGATAGTCAAGCTATTTAGTTAGTGGGTGGGTTTCGTTAGTGGGTTTCGAAAGTAGACGAAAAGCTTCATTATGGTTTACCCGGTGTAAACAGCTTCAAACAGGTGGCTTTTAAAGTTACAGTGGTATGTGATAATCGTGATCAATTTCTTTCTTTCTGGTGAATATAACTTCTTGATCTATTTTTATCTCAGGCTTTGTAACCGAGAATTCAGAACCAGGTATCATGATATCTTTATGTGGTATCTCAAATTTAGTCCACCATTTTAGTTTTCTTTATGGTAAGCTGTAGCTTTTTAATGCAAAACTGATTATGATTGTCATATGGTAGATAATCTTGATGATTTTATTCACAATGTTCCAGCAATTAATCAAAATCGATTAACTATACAGTTAAACAGTTATTGAACTAAACAGCTGACGTCCGAAATCGTTTAGTGTATTATAAACATTTATTTGATATTTATGCAGTGTGTAAAAACCTAAAAATAATGCTGCTTTGTCATATCTTTCTGGATTCCTAACATATTCATGATACGGCCATAATTATGTCTGGCTAATGCGAGTAGAATGCCAAGTAGACTATAATATAAAAATAATAAAATAGAATAACTTTACGCCAAGACACTAACATAATATTTTACGATAAAGGTGGTTAACTCAAACCAATGCATGTTTTGTTTGTTTCTCTATTTTTATATCGTCTAGAAGTTTACTTAAAGAATATACTTACTTAGACGAACACGTTGTTGTTTTAACCATCTATATAGTAAAATCACATGGTTTTCGTTATCATGGAAGAATTTATCGACCAATTAACATACTACAAAGGATTGTAATCTATCCATGAGTTTTGAGGTTAAAAGCATCCTTTGTGAACGTTTTCGGTTTGTGGTGCTAAAATTTTGCGTACTAAGTGCTTTAGTTAAGAACGTAAGAATTAGCGGTACCTTTGTAACACATTAAAATCCAAATTTGCTTTTACGATCGTAATATTTAATCGTTCACAGATTTACACAGTATAACACATTAACACAATAATACAAACTTGCCATAAGATAGGAAAGTTAATGGTTAAAGAAATGAAGAATGTGATGTGATATTGTCAGCTGGGTGTATGCGGAAGGCAGGATAAGACGATGACATTTATGTACAATCAGCTGATCGAACAGCTTCGCAGCGATTTGAAATTTACCGGTTTTATAATGATGTAGTGTTAAAGAACAATGGTGTCAAGACCTTTACCACTATGCGTTGAATAGACAAATATCAGAACACATTGACAGAGAGCAAATGATCTCAAGCAATCGAAATGTAATTTACGAAAAAATAAATATTTGTTTGCTTAATGCCACCGTATATTTAACAGAAATATTAGTAGTGAACATTTGATTATTTATTGATGAATAGTTAAATCGTAATATGGAAATTGACTCACCCTGGCTGTATTCTATATAATGTTCTACGATTGGTGACACACTAATAGTTCAGGATGGACCCCACATTACGGGATCGTTTTAAATTTGAAGTAAACGTGCTATTGTTCACTGCAACTGGCACTAGTCACTAATTGAACGACTGTGTTAACGGTACGATCTTCGCTATATTGGCCAGATCACCCGGTGGTTGTTCCTGTACGTAGTCAGCTCAAGGAGGTCGTAAGCGTAGCGTCCTGCTGCGCCGTGAAAAGTGGCAGGCGTCTAGACGGCGAGCGTCCGTCCTGGTGTCCGCATGCGCAACAAGTATCCGGTCTCCGTTCCGCTCCAGGATCACCCGAAGAGCGACCTTTGGCCATGGGGGCGGCGGGTGACTCATACGATGCGCGAGTCGTGGTGAGCCCACGCTGACGTGGGTGAATATGGACCAAGCCATACGTTTTCCACGCCAATTTTACAATAGGATCGGCATTTATCTTCGTATAGCAGATTGATAACAAGTGTGGTCGTATCAAAGCTGCCCACTTTGAAAAGGTTGGGAGGAGGATAACATGTTGGGAAACATGATGGCCGCTTTAACTTTCGAAACTACTCCCTGAGTTGTTCCCCCCATCAATTTGAATTTCATATGACTGCAATTATTGCTCCTTTTAACAAGTATTTTAAGGACGTCTTAAATCCTATTCATCTACACTAGTGATGTTCAAAAAGTGTCTATCGGATACAAATGATCGGATACTTCATCAAATTGAAAGTATCAGATCTTTCTATAAATGTATCGATTACAAAAGATAGTCTTATTACTACTAGAAATTTGAGTAATCTGTAATCTTTGACGATTTATGTTTATGCGACATGCGTATAGATATAGCGGAATTACTCGTCAACCTCGTTATTTTGTGTCATTGCGTCTCTTTTCGGTGCGTATTTGTGCGCTAATAATGTGTGTTCAAAGCAGGAAAAGTGTAGTGTGGCAGCATTTCAATTTAAAGGAAGCCACAAATAAAGCCAAATGTAAAATCTGAAGGAATATGTTTTCATACAAAGGATCTGCTTTATCCAATTTAAGGAAACACTTGAAAGTTATGACCGAACCCGACGATTTTTGGTCTTTATATTTATGTTATACAGGGTTAGCCAAAATTACCGGAACATCTAAATTATTCTCCAACCGTAGACAATATCAAAAAGTTTTACAAACAAAGTTGTTTGCCTTTAAATATCGTCTAAATATATTTATATATACAGAGTGTTCATTTTAAGAATTTTTTGTAGGAATCTTTTTTTATAAAATGCGTTATTTTTAGTATTTAGTATATTAAAATTATATTTAAGCACGAGCTTGTTTAAACCCAAAAACATAAATTTCCAAAAAAAATTTAAATTTTACCGATTGGAGGTGTATTTACTTGTTTTGGTAATTTTGACTAATTTTGATTAAAAGCTTTTCACTCAATAATGATGCATTTTATAAAAGAATTTTTTTCACAACAAATTCTTCGAATTTATCTTACATCAAAAAAATGTAAAAATATACAAATATATCAAATTTCCAACACTCAAATGTACACAATCATTTACAATCATCTATTCTCATTGATTTAAAAAATGCTTTGTTGGATGGTATCAAGACTAGATTTCCTAGTTATGAATATAACCCCATCTTAGCCCATTTAACATACCTAGATCCCAGGTTTAAAAAGGAAGCATTTTCTGAGTCATCAGCTTTAGATAAAATAGAACAAATGATATAAGTGAAATTGCTGGATAGTGCAAATAGATTCTGTTGAAAATAACGCTGCATCAAATATAGCTTCTGCACCTAACAATGATGTGTCCATTTCGCAAGATTTTGAAAAAATTATGTCAAATATCCCGGTACCCCCACTTTCTAATAGTGCAATAAGTTGCGGCAATACAATGAAGAGCCTGTTATTGGGACACATGACAATGTGAAGCAATGGTGGAAGTGCAGAGAGATAATGTACCCTAGACTACATCTGTGCCTAGTGAAAGAGTGCTCTCTAAGGCAGGTGTAATTGTATCAGATAGACGAAATCGTCTAAAGGCATAAAATGTCCGGAAAATTGTGGTTTTGAACGGAAACCAGGATTTACTGTAAACTTCATATTTATCACTGTTTTATATTATATTATTGATTAGGATTAGGACACAGAAAGTAGGTTTTATTTTTTATTATCAAATGTTACTTTTTCGTTTTTGTTATTTAATTCTTTTCAGCATCTTACATCTTTTATATTTAAAACAGCAGACACATTTTCTTTAAATATAAATTATTGCGTTGGTTCTTTTTCATAAAGTTTTTCACAAAGTATCCGATACATGTGACTTGAGTATCCGGTAGTATCCGATACTGAAAACGAGACGAGACCGCATGGCGCGCGAGTAACACGTGTTTCACGTCGCTCCGTAGTAATTGTTGCTGTAAAGTAGTTATTTGTGTCCATTTTCCTAATTTTGTGTGCTGTATCTGTGTCTGGTGCTACTGTGCTACTATATATCGCTCATGATGACCACTCAAACCCGATTGAACGCCGAAAGAAAGGATTTAATTAAGTCCTGCATTTCCGACTTGTTGAAGGACGAACAGTTTCTAACCGCTTTAACCCAGAGGATTGTTACCGAGGTTGAAAAATGTTTCTCAGAGAAACTAAAAGGTATGGAGAAACAGATAATGGACCTTGCGACGGAAAACCAACAACTTGATGCTAAATGCTCATCATTATCTATGAAGTGTGTTGCTCTGGAGCAGTACTCCCGCCGAAATAATCTAAGAATAATCGGGGTGAAATCAACGTCTAGAGAGGAAAGAGAGGACGTAATTTTGGATTTATTTAACAATAAATTGGGAGCTGACATTCAACCTGACCAGATCGACCGATGCCATCCGGTCGGAATTGCAAGGACGGAAAATCAAACATCCTGGTCAAGTTTACCAGCTACCGCTACCGGGATAAAGTGCTGCAAAGAAAAAGGCTCCTAGGTGATTCCAGGATCAGAATAGCTGAGGATTTAACCGTAAGTCGTCATAAATTACTTTTGTCAGCTATTACGAAATTCGGTAGCAAAAATGTTTGGGTTCGCGACGGCAACATAAACATCAAAGTGGCCAATAAGCGTTCTGTTGTGCAGTGCGATGCAGATCTGGATGCCTTGAGCCCGGGTTCATAGATCACTTGATGTCGATTATCCTATACTTAATGTGATTCGTAGTGTCTAGCATAGTTCGGTATTTATTTTCTTTGTTATTTCATGCGGAACGACTGGCTGCGTCTCTTATTGTTGGATTATTGGTAATTGTTAACTCTATCGAGTGCGCCTTTCTCTTGCGTGACAATTATTTGTCTGTAGGTTTTTTTGATTTTTTTTTTGTTTAAACATGAATAATTGAAGTTTTGCTCATATAAATGTTGGCTCTCTGATGTCTTGTCTATATTATGTATTTTGATTTGGCGTCTTTTTTCTCACCATTTCACATGCGAAAAAGTGGCTTCTTAATTCTTTATGGAAAATTTGGAGAGGCCTTATCCGCTATATGGGCAATTCTACGTTGCGTGAGTTTTTGAAATCGACGCAAAACGGCCTCTAGGGCGTTTTTGCTTCAAAATTTTCCAAAAAGCGAGCGACTTTGGTGAACGCGCCTCAACATTCCTACAGCTGTTTATTACGCGTCGTCATGGTTGCCAGCTAAGAAACGTCAAAAGTGCAGACATAACCTTATCATAACCTCAAACCTATTTACATTGCAGTAGGTATCTACAGAGCTAAGCGATTTGTTACTTCCCCACAAGTATGATATGAAAAACCTATAACCATGTTGATCGTATAAAAAATATGTATTAATTTGCGTTAGAAGATATGTAAAATTTGACAAACTGCGAATATTACCGCGCAGGTAAGTTACTACGAAAACACAGTAAGTAAATTAATAGAGATGATTAGCCGGATTAGCGTTTCGACTTTCGTTTAGTAGGGCCCCTTACTTACCCTCTCTAATTGATTACAGTTTGAGAGGTAGCTGTTAGATGGCATCAATGTACACCAGTCGACCAGTCAGGTCGGGTCTGCGCAAATGTCAAGAACCATTACCTAACCTAACGTCCTAACCTAATCTAATATTTTGATGGTGAAATTTCCCAAACAACCGCACCCATAGCATAAGGTGAATTTATTGCAGATTATTTGTAAAACACATTTACTTATTTATTAATAATTTCAGGATGTAAACAAACTGTCGTACGTAATTTGTACGTATTTAACCCCACATACAATAGATCTTCCAGGTCAAAGTATATCGAAAGACATAGATGCCTCAGTCTCCAGAGCCCCTACAACTACAAGAAAGCCGAAGTTAAAGTAGTGTGCGAATTGACAGAGCGCAAGAGAGAAGCCTGGAACGTGAACATCAGCTCACTACGCCAGAAATGGGGATGACTCGAAAGAAAATAAACAAGAATTTTTCCTCTAATCAAACATTTAGTACAAGAATTTGAACGAATGAAACTATTTATCGTTATTTTAAAGTTACATTAACTATTATATTTTTAGTTGAATTTCTTTTAATTCGATTTTTGCACAGGTAACATATACGATGTGATAAATAGCCTGAGGAACAAGGAATCTAATTTTGGGTTAAAGAAAGTTATCTGTTACTTCGAACAAAACAGATTTGTATGAATCAGAACAAATGGGACGAATATCAACATTGGTGATTTGGAAGGGTTATTGAAGTAGACTTATCGCAATATCGCATTGGTCTATCATCTATCGTAACTCTCGGTCACCCGTAATGTTATTGTCAATTTCATATACATACGCGCATCAATCATATTACAAAGAATACAATTTCCAATCAAGGTCTGTATTGCTATAACCATAAATTAGGACAAACTTTGGATTTAGTTAAAATCTATTTATTTCAACACGTTTTTGCACAGCTAAATGTGGCATTTTGTACGGCTAAAGGGTGGGATTCTACGCACCTATGTGTAAATTGACAAAACGTTTTCTCCGGGGCGATTATGGAAAAAGATTCTATTCAAATTAACAGTTACATGTTACGAAGAAATATTTAAATTTGTTCATAATCCATTTTTTACTTATTGTTTTCTGTAATATATACACGTGTATACAACAATGATGTGCAATGTTCTACAAATATATATTATATGCACAGTCTCTGTAATGGAACTAATTTAATTTTTAGCCTCAATCATGTTTTAGTTTCTTAATTATCATTGCTTATTTGTTATTTAAATATACCTACTAATGTTATTATACATGTATTACATATTCTGCAATATGTGTACAATGTTATTAATCTACAATACCAATCTGTATAAGTAGTGACCAACCAAGCAGTAGAGTGTATAAAAAGAACTTTTTGGAAAATCAAAGTTTTAAGTTGATTTATGTTATCTCTATGAACCCACATATAACATCAACAAGATTAACCCAACCCAACCCAACCCAACCCAACCCAACCCAACCCAACCCAACCCAACCCAATTAAGAAAAAAATATGTCTCCCACAAGAGGCCTAATAAATATATTTTGTGAAATAATAGCTTAAAAATATTACTTTACTGCCAGATTTAGATTTCCTGCACTTGGCATAAAATTGAGTAATTTTAACAATTGAAGCTTTTTTCTATTTCAAGTAATGGAATAACTGGGAACAAAATATAACAATTGTTTTTTTCAAGTGACAAACATCTCTAATAAAATCTAAAATAAAACAAAAACAAGTCAACATTTTTTCATTAAAGCTCTCTATATAAGTGTAGATTGTAGTTGCTGGGCCAACAACATGCCATTATAAGAAAAATTATTTAGTGTTTAATCTGACAAATAGACAATTATACAAAAAATCATTATATAAGTTGATAAAAAGGTGTCTCTACGGACCCACGTTTACCACCAACAAATTTTGCCCAATTGGAAGCAATCTGAGTCTTCCACAAGTGGTCTAAAATATTTTTACATTTTGATTAAGATCATGTTTGCCACTTGAAAAAAGATTAGATTAGATTAGATTTGTCGTCGTAATTTGCATTGATTATATAATCTAATAATTATGAAAGTAAGCTAAATTTGTTAAATTTACTAAATTTTATGCAATTTAAGTGTACCTTGCATTAGAATACTATATTTTTAACTTTTGTTTCACACCATACGTATTGTTAACATTATTCAACTTGAAAAGAAAAAGCAACCCAAAAAATAAATCAAATTTATTGCGACAAATTATATTTTTGTTTTCAATTGCGGTAGGCTATTTTTTTTTTAATTGAACCATTTTTGTTTTATATATATGAGTCCATAGAAACAACTTTATAGTTATCATATAACATAAGACAGTAGTGTATATGCGGTCTATCGATTCCTGCCATGTACCGATTCACTGATCTACCCAATAGGCGGTCTATAGGCCACTAGTTTTAATTATTTTAGAGATATGTTGTTGGGTGAGGATTTCTCAGTAGCGTGTCTGAGCGAAACGTGGTTGAATGAAACGATCGATAATGGCATTTTGCAAATAGCCGGATATTCGCTGATTCGTCAGGACAGGGCTGGCCGTGGCGGTGGAGTTGCTCTTTATATAAAAAATCTGATGTGGCCAGGCACATGACTTTATCATACAATATATCAAATTAATAGTTTAGCTGCATGAGAATCATTACGTCATTAGAATAATAGTTATTTATGTCACAAATGCCGAAAGTACGGAATAGCGGGACGATCGGTGATGCGGCGCGTCACCGAAGGGCGGAGTGTCGCCGTCGCATATGAGCGAGTCGGCTATCTAGTTTTTGGCAGGAGCGACATCAACGTTTATTGTGTTGCTTTTTAAGAAATACGTAATTAAAAAAATGATTTCTGTATGGTAAATGCTAGGTTGGTACCACTTTGACGAAACGTCAAGTTAAGGTGCGTTCCGATTGGTAGGTAATGGTAGCTAATGGCGGTGGTACAATACGAAATTATAGTATTTCTTACATATCGTGATAATGACACATATTAGTTTGCATGTACATAAACATGAGTCACTATCAATTTTCTATTGGAAATACTATAACGGCGTCTGCTACCACTGCCATTATCACTAATGAAAACGCACCTTAAAAAGGTAATTCAAATTCTGACAGATTTATATTTGTTCATGACACATCCCTACCAACATACTAAAATAAAACTACACTCATCGCTATACTTTATTTATAATTTTCTCAATGTATCGTTTTTAGAATTAGATATAAAGACGGGTTGATATTTCTTATCAACAAACAATCAAATTGGTGATCTTACTTTATTTGAAATTTGTATTTTATAATTTGCCGCACTACAGCGGCAACATTCCATAGTGGTTCTCCAAGCTCTGATGAGATCAGCTGTTTTCGAATGTGACAACACAAAAAAATATTTGTCAAAATCCTGGCTACTATGTAATTTCATATCAATGCAGATGCGACCGATCTCGATCAAATAGAATTTGCTCTTGAACCTAAACTATTAATTTTACCAAAAAATTTCATAGGCATATATTATTCAAAATTTCCTCTACTTTAATTTATTAATTAACTATTTTTTCGAAATTACATAAATGGCGGCTCATTTCCAAAATCCTTCAAAAAGGCGTAGAATAAACTAAAAAGCTAAACTATTAATTTTACCAAAAAATGTCATAAGCATAAATTATTCAGAATTTCCTCTACTTTAATTTATTATTTAACTATTTTGACGAAATTAGAGAAATGGCGGCTCATTTGCAAAATCCTTGAAAAAGGCTTAGAATAAACTACCAGTTCCTTTGGACCCTTTTTAACCAAAAGCTTTTCAGCTCTAAGTTAGGTCATGAAACTTCTAATTATGAACTTTCGTCCCGATACCTTTAGTAGTTTTTCCGGAATCATCGCCACAAAAATCGTTTACACACGCACACACACACACACACACAGACATTTTTTTGTACCTTGGTCAAAAATGTTCAGGGGACCCAAAAAGACCTATTTCCGCTAAAATCTCAATTTTTTTTTTCGGCATGATTACAATACTTTACCATACTGCGTATGATAAAGTAAAAACGGTCTAAATTTTTCGATAATTGAGTCAAATGTAACTATTGAGCAGCTGTGGATAATAGTTAAGTTGAGTGGTAAGAGGTATGGGGTGGGTGGAGTGTACAGACCTCCGTCATTTAAGTACAAGTTGTTTATTGATGAACTGGAGGTTAGTCTGTCTGATGTGGTCCCCAGGTGTGATGCTGTAATTCTCTTGGGAGATTTTAATATTAATGTTGGAGCAGTAGACGATATTGCATCCATCACGCTTCTTGACTCTATGAACTCTTTCGGACTAGTACAACTTATAGACTCATTCACGCGTGTCACTCGCGACACCGCGACTATAATTGACTTAATTTTTGTGTCTGATCGATCGTTGGTATTAAGTCACGATGTAAAGAACTTTGTCAATTCAGATCATGATTTAGTTTATTGTAATTTCAAACATTTAATATCTAAAGCCAAACCGCGATGGCACACTTACCGCGATATGAAACATTTTAATTTGGATGAGTTCGAGGCTGAATTATTCGGCATCCCTTTTTTCTACATATATGACATGTCTAACGTTCAAGATATGGCGGAGTTTGTTGGTGGTCATTTGGTGCATTTGCTTGAAAAGCATCTACCTCTCAGAACGGTGCGATCACGTTTGCCTCCGGCAGCGTGGTTAACCGATACTATTAAGATTATGCAAAACTACGGGATGACGCTTACAAGAGATTCAAAAATAGCAGATCAGCGGCTCATTGGGATTACTACAAATCATTACGAAATCTCACTAATACGGCAGTAGCAAGGGAGAAACACGCGTACATCGAGCACAAAATTAATCATAGTAGGAATAAAACTAGAGACGTGGGCTACTTTGAGGAATATGGGCGTCGTCGGTAAACACTGTCATGATATTCCGCCAAATCTAAAAGACTCGGATGCGGTCAATGATTTTTTCATTGCATCAGTTCCAAACTTGCCCCCTGATGCTGGCGTGCTCAATTTCTACCAAAACCAAAGATTTATTGACAATAATTTCAGATTTAGATGCGCAAGTGAGAGTGAAGTTTTGAAAATTATTCAGTCACTGAAAAGCAACTGCGCCGGTGCGGATGGCCTAAATATTAATTTTATTCGGCTTTGTTCACCCCATATCTTGCCTTACATAACATTCATCATGAATGAGTGCATCCGTACCGGATAATACCCTTCATGTTGGAAGCAGTCTTTAGTCATTCCCTTACCGAAAAAAGCAAATGTGGGTGGTTACAGCGAACTTCGCCCAATTAGTATCATTCCGGTGATGTCAAAGATTGTTGAGAAGTTCGTGGAGGCGCAGCTGAGGGACTATGTATATGAGAATAAAATCTTACCAGAAACCCAGTCCGGCTTTAGAAAAAGTTATAGTTGCACAACTGCTCTCCTTAACATTGTGGATGATGTGATGCGAGCTACTGATGAAGGCAAATTGACTGCTATGTGCCTGCTGGACTTCTCCAAGGCTTTCGATACTATAAACCATGAGGTATTGCGCGCCATATTTTGTTATATTGGATTGGGTGATCGGGCATCAGATTTGTTATATAATTATCTCATCGATAGGCGGCAATGCGTGGTAATTGATGGTAAGAGGTCAGCATGTAAGTCGTTAGGGTCGGGTGTACCGCAAGGTTCTATCCTAAGCCCCTTACTTTACTCAATATATACATCAACATTTTGCAAATATGTAACATTTAGCAGTTCCCACTTCTACGCCGATGATACGCAGCTGTGCCTATCATTTCTGCCTTCGGATATTGACGAGTCGTGTGAGAGATTGAAGTTAGACATCAAAAGTCTAACCACTATTGCAAAACAACACTCTCTTTGTATTAATCCTTCAAAAACGTAATTAATTTTATTTGGCCCAAAGAAACTAAGAGAGGACACACAGTATCGCACTCGGGTAGAGAATGAACTGGCTATTCCACTAAAGGACTGTGTTAAAAACTTGGGAGTATTTCTCGATGGAGCACTGACTTTCAGTCATCATGTCAACAAAATTATTCAACGTCCTTATGCAGCCTTGAAACTGATTTACAGCAATAGATCTCTCCTCTCTGTTAAGTCAAAGATTATGCTCTGTGAGTCACTCGTCCTTTCCCACATGAATTTCTGTGATGTTCTGTATGGCCCTTTTTCAACAACGAGGAATTCTTTTAAAATCCAAAAGGTTCAAAACTCGTGCCTCAGGCTAGTGTTTGGTGTTCCTCGTCGTCACCACATATCACATAAACTGACAGAGGTTAAATGGTTAAACATGTCCAACAGAAGGCGCTGCACTCCGCAACCTTGTTTCACAATATTGTATCCACCAAGTCTCCTCCATATTTACATAGTAAATGTTCATAATCTGAATATTCGGTTCAAAGGAACACTAACTCCACCTCTACATAAGGCCGAACCGAATCTTTCAAGCACTCTTACTCATATCAGATCGGCCATATATATAATCATCTACCTGCAGACGTAAGAAGCAAACCTCCCATAACTTTCAAGAGAGTCTTTTACTCGTATATTTTCGCAGGGCAGCGGAGCAGCCAGCAAATATAGCATTTATATTTTTATTGTTTTGTTTTGTGTTTCAAGAGTACATTTACCTCGGTTTTTACTATGCATTATTAAATTTATTTTTTTTTGTTAATTTAAATTATTATTTTTCATTTATATTTAATTTATGGGAAAGGTTGAGTGGAAGAGCAGAGTCACGCTATAGCGTCCTCTGAACTCCGCCTTTTTTCCCATTTTTTCGCTACAATAGAAATTTGTATCTTTAGTTTACATTTATGTCTACTTTATATGATGTTGTAGTGATGGCGTATTATTGTGCATATATGTTTTTATTTTTTGGGAAAATAAAGAAACTATTATTATTATTATTATTATTAAAAGTATCCAAGTTGCACATCACTAATCTACACTGAGTTTCCTGATATCATGGTGCGGCAACGGGAAAATCTATTATGAAGCTCTGTCAGAAAATTGAACCATGATGACAGTTGTAATATAATATTCCAAATACCTAGCATCCGAATTGAATGGACTTCTTGCGTTATTGTGAAATATCGTAAAGACTTTGATACCTACATATTGTATAAGTGGTTGCATTCTTTAGTTTATGCGTCACACATTGTTACTCCGTAGATAATTTACTTATTAACGAATTGCTTTTATTACTCGCTAAGTTCGGCCCTCGATCCTCCTAGTCCAGGGATGGGGAAATGGCGGCCCGCGGGCCAAATCCGGCCCGCGTTATAATTTTATCCGGCCCGCGATCGAGAAAAGCAGTCTATTCAAATAAATAACAAATTCGGTAGTTATTAGGTAGGCATTCATTATGCAGCGAAGCACTGTACTTCCCATATCGTGACGGTAGTGGATGCTGCACCGAAGTCGAGCATGCGAAGCATGCGAAGTCGAACAAAAATAAAAAATAAATCCCTTCGATATCGCTTCCATATCCCTTCGATATCGCTTCGATATCGGTTCGATATCCCTTCGATATCCCTTCGATTTTGACTTATTTGCCATTCTTATAGTTTATGAAGAGCGGAATCGAATGGTGTTGGTTTTATTAAGATTGAACTTCTATCCAATACTTGTATTTTCTACTATTTTGTTGTCATATTTGATAATCCGAATCACCTTCGGTCCCAATTAGTTCGGATTATCGACGCTCTACTATACCTACAGTTTGAGGTATGATAGAAATTTATTCAAACATTTTTGCAGAAGTTGTAAACATTTTTTGTCGAAACTGATTGAAATACGTTAGCTATAGCAACGAACATTATCGCGATTTAGGGGGGCAAAACTCGGAACGTCATAGGGATATTAGGTCTCTTAATTACCTACAAATGGGGGTATGATTGAAATTTATGCTAACAATTTTGCAGAAGTTATAAACATTTTTCTGTGGAAACTAATTGAAATACGTTCGCTATAGGAACGAACATTATCGCGATTTATGGGGGGGCAAAACTCTGAACGTCATAGGGATAACAGATTTCTTAATTACCTACAATTTGAGGTATGATAGAAACTTATGCAAACATTTTTGCGGAAGTTATAAACATATTTCTGTCGAAACTGATTGAAATACGTTAGCTATAGCAACGAACATTATCGCGATTTAGGGGGGCAAAACTCGGAACATCATAGGGATATTAGGTCTCTTAATTACCTACAATTGGAGGTATGATAGAAATTTATGCAAACGATTTTGCAGAAGTTATAAACATTTTTCTGTGGAAACTAATTGAAATACGTTCGCTATAGGAACGAACATTATCGCGATTTGTGGGGGGGGGGCAAAACTCTGAACGTCATACGGATAACAGATTTCTTAATTACCTACAATTTGAGGTATGATAGAAACTTATGCAAACATTTTTGCAGAAGTTATAAACATATTTCTGTTGAAACTGATTGAAATACGTTAGCTATAGCAACGAACATTATCGCGATTTAGGGGGGCAAAACTCGGAACATCATAGGGATATTAGGTCTCTTAATTACCTACAATTGGAGGTATGATAGAAATGTATGCAAAGATTTTTGCAAAAGTTATAAACATTTTTCTGTGGAAACTAATTGAAATACGTTCGCTATTGGAACTAACATTATCGCGATTTAGGAGGGGGGGGGGGCAAAACTCTGAACATCATAGGGATATTAGGTCTCTTACAGCAGAGCGTCGATAATCCGAACCTCGGTAATCCGAACATTCGCTAATCCGAGCGCACAAAAAAGAAATAATAATAAAATAAATCACTGAGTAACCTAGGGAAAAACCATTTTTGTAGGTTCCTGTTTACTGACAATGTTGTTTTGGTACTCGTATTTTCCACTATTAAATAAATAAATATAAATAAATCATAAATTAATCATAAAGAAATCATAATAAATCACAAGAAATCATAATTAAATTATAATTAAATCCCTTCGATATCGCTTTGATATCGCTTCGATATCCCTTCGATTTTAACTTTTTGGCTTTCTTATAGTTTATGAAGAGCGGAATGGAATAGTGTTTAGTTTTATTAAGTTGAACTTCTATCCAATACCTACTCGTATTTTCTACTATTTAGTTGTCATATTTGATAATCGGAACAATTTGATAATCCGAATCACCTTCGGTCCGAATTAGTTCGGATTATCGACACTCTACTGTAATATTGTAAGTAACATGTGCGGGTCTCAGTGATAGATATTCACAGTTATTACGTACAAATAAATAAATAAACATAATATTTTATATGAAGATACGCTATCAATTCTACTCTAAATTCCACGCGCCTTAAACCAATTTAATAAGGTATTCATTATTCAGTATATCTGGCCCGTGTGAATATTTTAATTGTTTTATATGGCCCTCCTCTAAATCTATTTCCCCATCCCTGTCCTAGTCAGTATTCGAACACACTACCACTAGAGCCGTTCCCCCCGCCAGTAACATACTTTATAAAAAAGTATTTAAGTGATTTAAGATTGTTGTATATATAACTGGGACGACAGAGCATTCAGTCATTAAGCAAACTGCTCCAGGCGCACGAGTAGAAGGGGCGCAAAATTCGAAGAGAAATAACAAAACTTTTGTGTTAAAAATGGCCAGAATTTCTAAATAAAATTCTCTGGACCTAAATGCTTTGTGATCTTGACTTGTACATCGATTTATAGATTGGTGCGTTGTTTATACATATATACCACCATGTACATTTGAGTTCTGTAAATGTTTATTTTTTTAAGCAAGCGCACTTCATATTTATTTACTTATTGAATGTACTAATGTAGTATATTGTTCACTTAAATGACTGCTATTATTTTTTTCTACTTTGCGTTCGTTATAAACTCATAACGAAACCCCTTTCGGTGTCGTTATGAAAACACTAGACCACAAACTTTTAGTAACTTTTAATTTTCCGAGATTGAAGATTTTGACGTCTTGTGTCAAATAAGGCTGACATCTCAATGGCTATTGGCTCGCGTCAATCGTATTTGTGAATTTTACGCCAACTACCAACTGTTGAATGTAAAACTATTCTAGATTGTAAGATGACAGTCGCAATTTTCGAAATTTATGTAAAATTAATGTCGCAAAGTAGAAAAAATAGTATATAACACTCGTTTTATAAGACGTATTGGCGCACTCGTTCCATTTGGGCACTCCTCGCTACGCTCGTCGTGCCCAAAACACCTCGTGCGCCAATTTCTGTCTTATAAAACTTGTATTATAATATACTATACTAAATTAGTGTGTTTTTCTTTATGAACTTATATGTACGTATGTGGTTTTCAGTATTTACTTGTTAATATGAAACACATAATGTTACTTATTTTAAGAGAAATAAATTGCCAATCCCAGAATTTTAGTATTAGATAAAAGCTTCAATTGCCTAGAACGTTTTTTTCCAAATAATTTTGACGGAATTAAAAAAAAAATCCCTAAACATCATTTGAATGGTGTTAGAAAAGCGTACTGTGGCATCTTAACAACCTTCACCTGAACTGTGAATATGTTTTCAAGGTTCTAAGTTATGTTATTATTTTAATGGCAATTTTATTTTATTGCGGTTGTAACTGTAGATAATAAAATTTTTCAAATTTTCAGATTAATAATTACAAAAAACGAAACAAAGACGAGATTTTTCTTGCTCCAGGACGTTGAATACGTAGCTATGCCACTGACTTTAATGCAAATCATGAACTATAGCCGGGCCTTAAGTAGACCGATCGGAATATAGCCATTTAAATGTACCATGCTTTCATTACCAACTTCAGGTAAAGTAAAGACAAGTAACAAAATGTAATTAAAGCAACCAGTAATGCGCCCAAAGTATGCGTCTTAAATTGCTATTTAATCTTATCATTATATTTCCTGATAATTCCTGCAAAAGACTTAGAAAAGATGTATATTTATACAAATTTTATTTTGTTGGGTTGAATTTTGAAGTTTGACACAAGGTAAGACCTTATACGATGTGTGATCAGAAATGTTGTGTATTGCGCTGGTAGAAATAATATTGCCGCGAGACCTTAACAAACAAAGTAAAAAGTTGATTGCTAAATTAAGAGTTTATTTTGAACGTGAACGTGACCACGGCGGCTCTTTTCAGCCGATGAACTCTATGCAACTTAGTTTTCTCAACAGCAAAAACTTGTTGCACGCACCTTATAGACGTGAATTGCTGCAAAATACGAAATGTCACTATCTCTATCTCTGTCACCCCTTTACTAATATTGGCTCGGGTATACCAAGTTGTCGTCTGTTTAGCCTCAAATACAAAGAACTGACATTTGGGAAAAAATCTCAGTTGGGAGTACAGAACAAATTAACGTTTACAACCACGTACTAAAACCGATTTGGTTATACTACATCTAACTTTGGAGTTGCGCAAACAAAAGCAAATAAATAAACAATGAATCCAGACTGACAAGGACTGTATAAAAACCTGTGCTGATTGAGTGAAGTGTTCGTTCTTCTTGTTTAGGAAAAAATATTAAATTATTATTATTATTATCATATAGGAATCAGTGGATAGCCACATAGACTATCACCTAGTTATAAGAAATCAGATTCAAATTGATGGTTAATCTCTAGATTGTAGACTTCAGCGGTCTGAGTCAATGATATATTGATTTCCGGGTGGAAACCGCGTTGAGGACTTTGAAGCAGTCGACGTTTCGCGCTCTGTTGCAAGAGGCATCTTCAGGACTAAGTTATCAACCAAGTGCTAAGAAAATGATCGGAACAATTTTCGGAACCTTTTTTTAACCACTTTCCATTCCTACCTATATCTTTCAATATTTTAAACGAGCACCGTAACTGCTGAGCAAGCATATATCGGGGACCGGGGATACGCCAACTGTCACTTTGCCAGATTATCATTTAAGACATAGACAGAAAAGCACCTAGTTGAGCAATTCTTGAAAATCTATTCAAGAGCGGCTTAAGCAGATAAATTAACGTCTCCGCACAAGTATCCCAGACGTTGAAAGATGCGTTCAAGAATCCCATTATAAATTGGAAACTGTAATACGAAATCTCCATAAGGACAGACTGGGGAAGTATGGAATTATTTTCATGCCATTTGTTATTGTTATTATATTTTTAACAAAATTGTTTTCTGACATGTACGTAATTATATAAACAAATACATTGGATTATTAGCATTGAATTACGCTACATTTTTGGCGACGAGGATTAAAGAAGAACCATGACAAACGACAATATGGAAGCCATCATTAAAAAGATGCATCGTTTTTCACGTGAATCGTTTGATAAGAGCAGAAGTACTTGGGATGCCTATATATTTCATTTTGAACAAATGTGCATGGCAAAAGGACTTGATGGTGACGAACCAAATGCAACAGCTGCTAGTCAAACACTGCTATTAGCGTATGTAGGATCTGAACTACTAACGGCACTACAATGGGTTTTCGGAATCTCTACAAGCCAACATTAACAATTTTTGCTGCAAGATTTTCGTTTGAAAAAACAACGAGACAGGAAAATGAGACTTTCACTCAATTTGGCAACCGTCGCGTCGGCGTGAGCTAAGTAGTACTTGCGACTATGGAGCAAATTTAGATCAACGTTTGCGGGACTGTTTTGCTGTTGAAATCAAACACTCGAAATTTGAAGTGAAAGCACGACAACGTTGGCCAGATGGAAAGGGTACTGGAAATGTACCAGACAGTTTTCAATCTGTGTTTGACTTGGCACTGACGATGGATCGTGCAGAGCAGGGAGTCCAAGAATCTGAAAGTGCAGTACAGCTGTAAGAAGACCAAATTTCCAAGGATCGGACAAGCAGTTCAAACCAAGTGGATCGAAGATATGGAGTGAGACGGAATGTTTCCGCTGTTGCAGGAAGAAGCATGATGATAACAACTGCTGAACAAAATCTGCTAGATGCAATGGCTGTGGAAAATTGACACATTTTGAAATAAAATGTAAAAACAAAAATCGTGGTAAAGGATACTACAAGAAGCCTGTACATTCTATCCAAGAAGATAACGAATTTTTAGGTGACGTGGACGACAATGGTCGGTTGATGCATGTACAACGAGTAAAAAATCCGAATCGTTATTAAACTAAGATTAATGAATTAATGGACGATTGGTAGAAATTGATTTTGACACTGAAGCCTTGTATGCTATAATGGGCAAGCAATAGTGTGCTATTATGGATTAAATTAGGAAAGCCATTACTAAAGCCAACGGGAAAACTATCGTGTTACGAACGAGGCCGATTAATTGTATTGGGTCAGTGTGAAGTAACAACTACCTATGGGAGAAAATCAAGAAAACTGAAACTGGTAGTAATTAGGGAAAACGACGTACCTCTTTTTGGACTCCCGTGGAGTCAGTAATTTGAAATAAAATTGCCGCATGGAGTACATGCTGTGATACTAAGTGAAGATATAGTACCAGAGAAAAAACAAAATTCCGCGGAACATGAATTTGTTAAGAACTTACTAGGACAATATCCAGAATTAAATACTACAACACGGAACTGGGACCATTCGATGATATCCAGCTGCAGTGCATCTGCGGTCAGATGCAAAACCTCTTACATTCAGAGCTAGACGAGTTCCATTCGTACTGCAAAAACCAGTTGAACACGAACTCAGAACTGCGACGCTTGGTGACTGAAGGTGTTACCGAACCAATAGATCCAGCCACAAACCCGATTGAGTGGGCCATACCTACAGTAAATGTAGACAAGGGAAATGGTGTTGTTCGAATCTGTGGGGATTTTCGGATAACCATAAATCCAAATTTGATAGGAGATCAACATCCGATGCCAAGTTTTGAAGAAATGATGGCGAAAATTGCTGGATGCCAGGCATATTCAATTATCGATTTAAAGGATGCGTACCTGCAGATGGAAGTAGCTGAGTCCTCAAGGAAATACTTAGTAATTGCAACCCATCAGGGATACTACCAGTATAAACGACTTCCGTTTGGAATTTCATCAGCACCAGCCATATTCCAAAGGTATATGGACGGACTGCTCCAGGGTATTGACTATGTTGAGCGTGTTTGAAACATCTGTTAAGTATTTGGGACACAGAGTGGATAGACATGAAAACCCGACAGATGAAAAAGTCGAAGCAATAAAAGGGACACCGGCGCTAACTAATGTGAACGACTTGAGACGTTTTTTGGGTACAATAAATTTTCATGAAAAATTTATACCTCATCTACATGGAAAATGTGCAGAATTAGATCGACTAACAGGTACGAGAACACCGTGGCAGTGGACTAGTAATGTACAGAAAATATTTGAAGAACTTAAGACAATTCTGTCAACTTTCGATACAGTGGGCCCATATGATGAGACAGTACCGATTATATTGACGATTATATGTGATGCCAGTGAACGTGGATTGGGAGCAGCTTTGTTTCATACATTTGCCGATCGTCATGAACGACAAATTGCATATACATTGCGAACTTTAAATGATACTGAAAAACATATGCTTCAATTGATCGTGAAGCATTGGCAATTGTATTCGGCATTACAAAATTTCACCAGTACATTTATGGATGGAAGTTTAAGCTGGTCACTGACCACAAGCCATTGGGAAGAATATTTGGAGATAACCGAGATCTACCAAACATGACCAATAATCGATAAGTACGATGGGTTTTTCTGATGGCTGCATACAATTATGAAATAGAATACAGGGCCGGGAAAGATAATGAATATGGAGATGCTTTATCCAGATTGCCGCTGTTAGAAGATAAACCATCACGGAACGAATCATATGATATTAAGTACATCCAACAAGTCAAGATAGGGGACATAATTCTCTCTGAGAATGGTTTGAAACAGAATACGAGGAATAATATCCAACTACAACAAGTGGTTACATTTCTTGAAAATGGATGGCCAGACAAGGCTGAAGATAGGTTAAAATCATATTTTGAAAAACGACACGAATTATCTGTTGAAAATGATATCGTCATGCGTTTGGGAAGAATGGTAATACCCAGGACCCAACAAAATACTTTTCTGCGGACACTTCATTGTGGTCATCTGGGAATAGCAGCAATGCGTTCATTGGCTCGCTATTATGTTTGGTGGCCAAGTATAGAGAAGGAAATTGATCGGTATGTCAAAGGATGCGAGGCTTGTCAGGAAAATCGTGGTAGTGAGCCACAAGTGCCATTATATTCGTGGGATATACCAGAAAAGCCATGGGATCGAACACATATTGATTTTGCAGGACCTTTCCAAGGCAACCAATGGTTAATAATTGTAGATGGTTACTCAAAATGGGTTGAGGTAATAACAATGCACTTAATCACATCTATCAAATTATATGACAAGTTGCGGGAATTATTTGCGCGACATTGTGTTCCTAGACAAATTGTGTCTGATAATGGACCACAGTTCAGCTCTACCGATTTTCGCAACTTTTGTACACATACGGCCATTCAGCATATTAGATCATCACCACATCATCAAAGAACCAATGGGTTGGATGAGACGTTTGTGCGTACGTTTAAACAGATTTTTGTCTTCAAGAAATTACTTAGGGGACCAACATTTAAGGCTGCAAAGGCTTTTATTACCACCCGAATTGGTATGTCTAGTTCTACTCTACTGGACTTGTTGATCGCTTCAGAGTCAGTCACGGTCTCGGATGTTTTGATAACGGATAGCCATCTGTCCGACCACTGTATAATCGAATGTATTTTTGCGATTTCTGCTCAGAGACTGAAACAGATCTTTAAGACCTACAGAGACTTCTCTGCTTTTGATTACGTGCAGTTTGACGGTAGTTTACGAGCTGTTCCCTGGCGGACTATACACGATATATTGAGCATCGATGACAAGGTGGCATTTTTTAATTCCAGTATCAATAGATTGTTTGATATTTATGCGCCCTTTAAAAGGGCTCGTATTAGCAAGGTTGTGCAAGCTGAGGTTGTGCTGGCTTGTGAGCAGTTAAGTAGTGATGTTACTAACTTGCAGGTAATCTCAGCTGAACATGGCCTAAAGCTTAATCCAAAGAAATCCTGTGTATTATTGTTTGGTGGGCGAGGTAAGGTTGCGGAGTTATCGGAGCTTGTTGAGATAAATGGGGGCGGTGAGCGGATTCCATTGCGGGAGGAGGGGAGAAATTTGGGGCTTGTTTTTGATGGAGCTCTCCGCTTCAAAAAATACGTATCTGTCCAGCTCGGGAGATCATACGCTGCCCTGAAGACGATATTTTTAAATAGATTTTTTCTAAGTCAGAGAGCAAAGACAATTCTCTGTAACTCCCTTGTTCTAAGTAGGTTTGATTATTGCGACAGCGTGTATGGTCCCTGCCTTGATGCAAGTGACCGACGACGAATTCAGACACTGCAAAATTCCTGCCTACGTTTAATATTTGGTATCAGGAAAAGGGAGAGAATAACTCACAAGTTGAAAGATCTAGGGTGGCTTAGCATGCATAACCGTAGACGTTTGCACTCGGCCACATTATACATAAAAATTATTAAAATGAAAAAACCGGGTTACCTCTGGAGGAAGATTACTTTCAGAACGGATGTGCATTCGCTGAATCTAAGGTTTAGGGGTTTATTAACGCCACCAGCGCATCGCACCCGGCTCTTTGAACGGTCTTTCTCCTATGACATTGTATATACTTACAATAGTTTACCGCTCAGCTTCCGAATGGTGGGCACATCCCGATTTGCGCGGCTGTATAGGAAACATTTGCTTGTGAATCAGTGAGGGTGTTGCATTTGAGAAGGATTCTGCAGGTTATATTTGTCTGACTCAATTACTCAGGTTTAAGTTTAAGTTTGGTTAGTTTAAGTTTAGGGGTACAATAGGAATACAACTTCTTGTTATATTACTGGGCACTATTTTATTTTGTTTGATTTAATTTAATTTTTTCACAAGGTTGTGTGGAAGAGCAGAGTTAATTTTTAATTGACATCTGAACCCCGCCTTGAATTACATTTATATTTATATATTTGCACTATTAACTTAATAAAGACATTATTTATTTATTTATTTATTTATTTATATCGGAACACGCCACACAAAACCACTTGCAGATCGCCTGCTGAACTATTTGTTGGCCGGCGTTTACCAAGTTACTTGACAAAATAAAACCTGACCTAAGAAGGAAAATGGAGTTAGAAATCTAGAAACAAAAACATACCACGACAAAAAAAGCTAAAATACGCTCATTTGACCCAGGAATGAATGTGTGTATAAGGAATGAACGTA
The DNA here is from genome assembly GCA_964023965.1 of Melinopterus prodromus. Lineage (NCBI taxonomy): Eukaryota > Metazoa > Arthropoda > Insecta > Coleoptera > Scarabaeidae > Melinopterus > Melinopterus prodromus. Next base: position 41,405,892 of record OZ030390.1, on the reverse strand, counting down.
ATCCAGGTTGGAAACCAGGAGCTATTGAGCGAAGGACTGGGGAATTATCATATGAGGTTAAAATTGGTTGAGAAATTAAACGCAAACATGCTGATCAGTTACGACAGCGAACGGGAGCAATTGATGAACCACCTGCTGATAAATTGTGTGAAAGCATGGAATAACAAGTAAATCCACAAAATAAAATGTCTCAAGATTTAGTTGAGTCTCAAACCATGTGGAATACCAGTCACAGTGGAAGTGAGACGACGTGGTAGAGAACGGCACCGACCAAAAAGATCGTTAGGACAATTATATGTGATGAACAAACGTTAGAAACATGAGACGCAAAACCGGTGTATCAACCACCATACAGTGTAGCTCATAAAGAACGACATATAGTTTGGGACCAAGTACGTCAAATGTTGGATGCAGGTATAATTCGACGATCCTATATCCCATTTTGTAGTTCGCTAGTATTAGTATTAGTAAATAAGAAGACAGGAGAGTGGAGATTTCGCGTGGATTATAGAAAATAAAATAAAATTATTAAATTAGAGCATATCCGTTACCATTAATTGACGACATTTTGTTTTATTTAGAAGGGGCGCATTTCTTTTTCAACTCTGGATTTATTTCCTGGATAGATATAAAACAGTTTTTGTGACATTTGACGGACTATTTGAATTTAATGTATTGCCATTTGGCTTGGCCTCTAGTACCGGCTCGTTTTCAGAGGCGTATGGACGAAGTTCTGGCGGGATTGAAGTGGATATCATGCCTAGTTTATTTAGACGACGTGGTAGTTAAATCTGATGATTTTGAGATGCCGTGTAAACAAAAAGTTCTTAATAGATTAAGATAGGCAAATTTTAAAGGACAATGGTTTTATATTCAAACCATTGTAAGGTACGTTTGGATACCAAGAAAGAAAAATATTATGTTATGTGGCTTCATCTAACGCACTGTCACCAGATCATGACAAGATAATAGCACTATCAAACGTTACTACACCAAAAATCGTAAAAGATATACAATCATATTTAGTACTAGGTAATTACCACAAAAAGTTCAAAAAAATTCATTGAAGATTTTGCCAACATCGCGCGAGTGAATTTGGTTATTGGGGCTGTTTTATTGCAGACCAATAGTAAGGAAATATATCCGATCGCATACACCTCTGAACAATTATCGGACATACTAATAAAATATAATGTACCAGAAAAGAGTGTCTTTCGGTGGTTTGGGCATTACAGAAATGACCTTTGGGGTAGAAAATTGCGGATAGTAACCGATCATCATGCGCTGTGCTGTCTCCATAGACAGCAAAACATGACATTAAGAGGGGATTCCGGTCTTCAGATGAAAAAATCGATTTTTCTGTACGTTATTTTATTATTGTTGGTCTTAAGATTGTGTATACGAAGTTTCAAGACAAAATTTGCCAAATTAGCCAAGTTATAAGCAATTAGCCGACAGCGCAGGTGTCAAACGTATGGAGCGCGCGGATCGGCAGGATCGCGCGCTCATCAATTTTTCCGCTCTAGCTAATATTTTTTTAAAACAAAAAATCTTGCAGTTGGTGGTTTACAATTCTGTTAAATTCCCTCGTCGACAGTCATGGATAGGAAATACTCCTACACGTGCTGATAAACAACAAAACTAAGTGTCTACTCCTTGGCTATACCGTACTGATGAGGACTAATAGTCCGAAACACGTGTCTACGGTTGCTTCTTTGTATAACGGAATTGCCCGACAAACTTCCTTTCTCCTTGACAACAAAACTGTCCGACGCGGCTTGTACATTGAAAAGAATACAACAACTTTCTATGGTTTACTAATCAGAAGACATCCAGACCGTTGATAACATGTTCATTGCTGTATGGACCAAATTCTATCATAACGTCTAAATGAATGAACATTTCCAGCATATGTACTGCCCTGTGGGATCACAGAGTTGGTATAAATGGCGAAAAACCAAGGCCGTGAAAACACTGGATGAATTCAATAACACTTGATAAAAATGTCGAAAAAGTCATCAAGCAGATTTACAACGACTTGTCGTGGATAGAGTTGCTAGAACAGTGTTTAAGTGGTGACACTCAAAACAAGTGATGTAAATTTATCGGTAATTTAAAAAATGGTAATATTACCGATAATATAACCGTGACGATAAATTACCCGTAATTTAATAGCTTGCAATATTACCAGTTATGTTACCGGTAATAACAGGTCTCCATACAAACCTAACGGCATGGCGTATGATAGATAATAGATAGATAATAATATAAAATCTAATTTAATTTTTAAAATGCAATTTTGTATGGTTAATGGCAATAAATTAAAATATCGGTAATATTACTTAAATTGCCGGCTATATTACCGCGGGAATATTACCACACAAAAATCTGTCTTCGGTAACTTTACGTAATATTGCCAAAATTACCGGTAATATTACCGCGGTAATATCACCATTTTACATCACTACTCAAAACAACAACTTGAATTCTACTGTCTAGCGCCTCGCACCCAAACATCGTCAAGGAGGCTCAAATCCTATCAAAATGCTGCTTGTGCAGCAGTAGGTATTTATAATAAAGGCTTTTTCGCCGTCCTTAAAACTATGACAACAATGAGAATCGTTATTGGGACGGAAACAAAGATATTTGCAAATGTGCGCGAGAAACAGTGTCTGGTGAGGTCGTCGAGACGTGCACTCGAGGCTGGAAAATAAGCTCAAACAAGGCGTAGAAATGAACAAATGTCTCAAAATAAATTCTAGGAAATGGAGGAAGGAATAAAGTATGGCCCTGGTATAGCATATTAGCAGAAACATACTGTAAGAACTCGATATCATGTTATAAACCGTAGTTGAAAGTTTAAACGCGTTTTTCTCGTTATTTCGCGAACGGTTGGCATGATATTTCAAAAACTATTTGACCGATGGACTTCAAATTTTAACTGGATATTCAGTAAACAGTCCGTTACCGTTACCGTTTGATGAACCAGAAATGCAATAAGTTATGTACTTTTGTTTTCACAGAGAAAACGTTGTCATTCTTTTGGAGAAAAATCGTTATTTTGAGTTTGACAAGTCATCATTTCCTGAACGATAACTACTTATGCATAAAGTAGGCCGCTATTCAATTTTTTTTTATTTCAGGTCACCTGGAGTGGCTTAATCATCCCAACCAGTGACCGCGGATCTTCGCGCAGTGTCATGGTCGCGGGTGGCTAGTGAGCGTGATTCATTATATTTATTTTTTATTTTAATTTTTGTAAATACTTGCGAACCTAATAAATATTTGTGCCAAATTTGGAATGGATATATTGCATAGTCCCGACAATAAAAAATTTAAAAAAACCGGTAAATTTAGAGGAAAAAACCGGAATCCCCCCTTAAGGTTAGGTTAGGGCGTTGGATTATTAAGTTGCAGGATTTTTACTATGAAATTGATCATAAGAGTGATAAAAATCATACTGACATGGTTAGTTTATCACGTAATCCTATTCTAGATCCGAGTGACTCAGATACTCACGAGATTTCCGTGTTAAGTTTGCGGTTCCGGTGGCCTTTGCGTAGTTACAGAGGCAAGATCCCTATTAGAATTATTATTAGAAGCAATACAAAATCCTGATTCCGCAGATAATGGGAACTTGAAAGGAATGACGTAGCTATTTAGTTGAAAATAACATTTTATACAAAACGAATTTTACACCATCCGGACAAAGTAAAGTATTGGTAATACCAGGAAACATAAAATCTAAAATTTTATTTGGGACTCACGATGCCCAATAAGTGGGCGTCAGTTGGGTCAAAAACAATAGGAAAAATTAAATTTCGGTATTTCTGGGAAAATATGAATAACGAAAAGCAGCCGTTAAAAGTAGGAAAACCATTTGACCGAATTGATATAGATCTTCTAGGGGTTTTCCCAAATGAACCCAAAATTACACGTTTATTATAGCAGTTCTAGATTACGCAACAAAGTGGGCCGCAACAAAAGCGATTCCAACAAACACCGCTAAATGTGTGAGCGACTTTTTGGTAGAAAATAAGTTTGTCGTCATGGATGTCCGATTGAACTCGTAAGCGATTGAGGTAAATGTTTTATGGCTAACTTGGTTACTGAAATTACGAGAAATTTAGGTACGCGCTCAAAATTCACTACTGCGTATCATCCACAGACCAACGGTTTGACAGAACAATTTAATGGCACCTTAGCAACTATGCTACTATGCCATGTATACACGGACTGACCTAAAAAATGGCATTCCTATGTACCCTTAGTTACGTTCGCATACAATACTTCTGAGTAAGCCACTACTAAAAAGTCACTCTTTATCCTCAAGTACTACGTATCATTTAAAATATATACAGAAAAGCACCTAGTCTCAAATACGCTATTGTTCATAGTAGGTGATCATTGGATATCCGAATAAAACATTGTTAAGAATGTAGTTTAGTTTGTGCTACGCCATCCGAAATACCATCTCCGACAGTACAATTGCCGGAGGTCTCACAGAAACATCACAATATGACTGGAATTGTACATTCGACAAGTAATTATGCAAGATCTAAAACTTAATTTCCACTGTAAAATTACTGTAAAATTGTGTAAAACTGTAAAATTACCAGTTTGCCAAAAAATCTGCGAACGGCGCGCCGCGGCGTCATGCAACAGTGTTTTGGCCCTCCTAAGCTGACCCTGCGTAGTCCGGATGCACGTGAGTTTCACCCGCAATCACATGGTTACTGTTCAACAGAGGTTCAACAGAGGTAATTTTGCTAGTCAATGGTGACTAGCAATTGCCATAGATTTTAGTGATGATTCTGTAGAATGGCTGTATTTCTAGAATAATGCAGGTCTAAAAGAAAATATAAATTCTTAATATTACTGTAAATTTTTATTTACAGTGCCTGGCGTTGTAGAGTTTTATTGTAGAGTCCCAAGTATCCGGCAAGCCGACGTAAATGGAAAGTCTCCAATCAGCGCAGGTACCCCCACTCAAAAGTCCCGAAAGTCATGCAGCGTGAGGTGGTAGTGGTCGCAAAACAGCCCGCGAGAGGCGCAAAACGCCAAGAAAAAAATTACAAAGTTGCAGGCATATATACTTACTGCACTTTGCACGTCGAAATTCAATAAAATTCTAGAAACCGTAGTAAAGATACGCTTGGAGAAACATATTAGCAAAGCCGAGCAAAACTTGGGCAACTGGTGACACCTGAGCATGGAGCGGCGTTTGTCTAGCAATAGCGCCTTCGTATATAACACCGTACTCCAAAGAAGTGCGCTTACCTCAAAACCGTAGTAACATTGGCCCATGAAATAATTCGATATGCCGCCACGAGAAAGAATGACAGTAAAAGTCTCGGCTATTGAACGATCGAACGCTCAGGCGACCAAGTACAGCGACGACAGTGACGTACGCTTTGTTTTATACTATACTCCAGAGCACCGCAAGCACTGTGCCGAGTGCGGGCGGGACGGAGATATAAGACTTCCGTGAGCGGGAGAAGGTCAGCGGGAGAAGGTTGCGGTGCACTGCTATACTCGACGGACGGATACTGCGTAAATAACTTGTCCCTATAATATTAAATGATTTTAGCAATAATTTGTATTAATAATAATTATTTATTTAACAAGATATTACTGTTAACATTTGCTATTACTAATTTCTCCAAATTTTCGATAGTCAATGATATTCTTTTAGAAGTTAGAATAACTTTTCCGTCGATCGTTAAATTTTATGAGTCAGTTAAGTGAATAGGAAATGTAATTAAATAACTCTATTAATGCACGATGTCTAATAATGCATGATTTGTTATAGCCAAACACACGACGTAAAGACAAGGTTTGATTGGCCAATCGAACATATTTGAAATGAAACCTTCCAATCAAAACATACCGCGCTCTAGAACTGTCAGTGTCAAATTACATAAATTGCCATATAACCTAAAAAGACATTGGCGAAGAAAAATCTATGTAGACGACGCTAGAAGAATACGATCGACGAAAAAAATTTGTAGCCAACTCGAATATTAAACGGCTATTTATGATCTCAACAATTAACGCTCGAGCGTTAAACAGTCTCGATCATTAATTGCTCTTTTTAATATACTTGTTGGTTAAATAACTATTAAAAGTCGAAAAGCTTCTCTCAACGTCACAGCTTATTAATGGGGCATATGTAAAGCAATGCGCATGTAATTGATATTTTTAGCAATTTGTAAAATTATTTGTCATGCAAAATTCTTGAACGATTCTGAGATTGGGATTTCTATCTAATATAACGTCAACTTTATAAGTTAAAACTTCACACATTTCTCCCGGAACCGATTTCAATTTATTTACTATTTTGGTCAATTTTGCTATCGATTCTCTCACTTTGATGTTATGCCCTTCGAAATATTTAATGTCTGCAATTAAAAATGAAAAAATGCTATGACTAAATTCCAGTTGCTCTTTAAGGCAAGGTTCTTTTAATAATTCTATAATTAATATATAGAAATATATGTAAATGTTGCAAGGCTTTTGCACAAAGCTTTTATTCTACATAATTTAATATGCAATATAAATATTTCATACTATTAACGGCTAAACGTACAATAACCAGCATCGAAAAGAAAGAAAACAGCGAATAGGACCGCTGTGGTTGCGCGCGTGGCCCTTCTCGGTCTACCCGCCATTGTAATAACCCCGAAAAAATTTGAATTGCCTGATCTCTGCTCGGCTCTGCATATTAGCAAATACAAAATAATAAATGAACGGCAATACGCATTTCAAAAAAATTCTGGTGCATCGTCAGCAGTGTTGGACCTGATAACGCATATTGCACAAAAAATGGATAACAGAAAAACTGTTATAACTATATTTGTGGACATGCAAAAAGTATTTGACACAGTGAAGAGAAACAGATTAAATAGAAAAAATTAATAAACGGAAATACTGAACATATATCTACAGAACCGCCGTCAGATTACAAAAATAAATAATACATACAACGACCCGCACTATTCCACTTACGGCGTACCACAGGGAGGAAATATACCTCCCCTGCTATACATTTTGTACACCAATGACATTACAGAACTAGGCATGGAGGGGAAACTGTACATGTATGCGGACGATATATGTACTGCATACGCAAACAAATCTGAAAAAAAACTCCAAGATGCTATCAATACAGACATGCTCAAACTAGAAGAATGGTGCAAACAAAACGTCTTGACAATAAATGAAACAAAAACAAACTACTTCATTTTCAACCCCACTAAGACAAAAATAAAAATAAGCGTGAACACACACGACAAGCTCATCAAAGAGATTACCGATACAAACTCTGTGGGACTCCACATCCAAAATAATTCAAAATGGGATAAACACATAGTAAAAATAATTCACAAGAACTCTCGCACTGTTGCTGAAATCGATAAAATCAATAAATATGTCCCTAACGACTTGAAGAAAGCTATATACATTATTAAATGCTCTGTTTATCTCCAATATAACATGTCAGGAGATATGTTATATCTACTGACAGTATGTGGAAACACAACACAGACATATACCAAACAAAATACAGAGACAGCAGAATAAAAAATTAAAAATTCTATATAACTTACCACGACTAACCCCGACCACGGAAGTTATGAGAATAACAAACGAAATAACAATAAAACAACGAATAACACTTAATAATATAAACCTACTACACAAGATTGATAATAAGCTGACAAAAACCGACATCCTATTCCTAAAATCAAACGATTTCCATTACCAAATAAGGACAACAACAAACTTTCGAACGCAAATATAAAAGATGTAAATACTCACAAGCAATAACAACAAGAACAATAGATATATAAGATATATACAACAAGATACAAAAACACATTAAAAACTTAACATACCAAAACTTTAAACTAAAGATAAAATATATGCTTATGCATGAACAACTCAGAGGATGACAAGGACGTGAACACCGCACACTTAATTTATAAACATCCTAGACCTTCAATACCGCCCACTGAGAAGAGGTGACATAACACTCAGATGGACGCCGAAGGAACAGAAGAGTGCATATCCCAGTATTCAATATACGTGTTATGTGTACTATCTTATAATGTATTGTATTTTATAGGGATTATCAATAAATATTATGTGTAATCTACAGCAAGCGAAGCCCAGTGCGCTTCTAAAAATGGTGTAACCGCAGAAAACGCCCAAAGGGAGGCGTAGGGTATAAAAATTGCGCAGTGACAGATGACAGAATTCCTGCACTTTGACGCCGTTGGTGTTAGAAGACAAATGACTACATGGACAACGCACAGGGATGTATTACCAGGGCCTAAGTGTCGCTGGACAACATCCACGCGTCGCGTCGTGTGGATCATCTACGAGGTAAACGATAGCTTTCGAGAAACGTTGGACGTCGCTGGAAATTAAAGGACCACCGATGACGCTAGGAAGAAAATGGACGCAGGAAAAACGGAGGCGAGGAGCGAGGAAAGTCGTTTCATGTTTGCGGCTGTAGCCTGTATTTGAAGATGGATAAAAGATAGTGTAAGTTGTGATGTAATCGGACTGCTATGATACTGCTTCAAAATTGTTTTTCTTTTGTTTCATATGACCAATGGCCAGGAACAAGGAGATTCGGTTGGTTGGAAGACCCGATGCCGTATCAGCATCGTCGGATTTCCGAACCGAGGCAGAATACGTTTTGGGTTTATTCCGCCATATCTGCGTTTTCATTTCACAATGAAAAAAGTATAAAACGTAAATTTATATGTCAGAAATAGGAATTAAGACCATTGTTTTTGTAAGGGGAGATGGTGCAATCAGCAATTTGTTTGTTTGGTTTTGTTGTGAGATAAATAGTTGGTTAAATAATTGTGTATCTTAACGTTGGAGGGATGTAATGAGCCGGGTTTTCGCGCGTTGTTTTGTTGGGAATTGTTCGAACTCACTTAACCGCGTTCTCCCCTAAAGGTACGGACACTCATGCTTATTTATAGAGCATGCTTAAATCGAGCACGCTTGTCAGCTGTTCACATTTGGTAGTACTATGCATGCTAGTTTAAAGCATGCTCCCTAAATAAGCATCCTACAAGTCTGTTCACACGTGCTCTGAGCATGCTTCCTTCCACCGCACAGCAGGTAGCATTCTCAAAAATCAAGCGACTGTTGATTTTTGAGCATGCTCGAAATAAGCATGCTTGTTACTAGCAATATATAGACACACATGCTACTAAGTAGCAAGTGCTCGAAACAAGCATGCTTTCGGGGTAGTTGAATCAATTTAACTTTGCGTGTTGTCAAAAGTGACAGTAGTCTGGTGCAATCGACTGTTGTCATTCAGCCAGTGGCGTAGTCGAATAAATTTTGCCAAAGGAAAAGCATACGTCTGCAAATACTAATGTCTATGAAAAAATACTGGTTTCTGCGAAACGCATACCAAAACTTACTTCTATTTGCGATTCCAACTGAACGGCTCGTCTGTAAGGGTACTGAACGAAAGTTTGTAGTACATGCAATCGAACGTACACCTATTTGTGAATATAGTTGGCAAACAAAGCGTTAATAAAAGAAAATTTATACGAAACACATTTGTAGGCAAAATGAAGAGACAAACATCAAGATGACAAACTGCAGAGAAAATTCTTACGCAATCCAGCACCTTGCAAGAATTAATTTTATTTTGTAGTGTATATTAAACTTGCATCTTCTACAAAACCACACTCCTACATGTAAAATAATAAAACGTATCCCGTCAAATCTCCCAGATTTCCGAACGCTTTTAATACTATTATCCTGCCACAACTTCTTTCGACCACCCTTTGAAAAAATCCATATTTCATCCAGAAACATAAAAGTGCGGCTAAATGGAGAATTTTTATTTTACATATATATTCTACGAAATTCAGTTCTCATAGTTGCTATGGCGGGTCTACCCATTAAAGCCCTTCGGTTAGCGTTATTTTGAAACTTAAATCCAAGGCGAAAAAGAATTGTGCGTAGGAAGCGATAACTAAATTCAAAACCGACTTTTCACGCAGCTCTTCCTTTAAAGATGTTAAGGTAACATGCTTTCCTAGAATTAAATATTGCTAAATGTTGTCTACAGGAACAATAAGGTAACGCAATAGTGTACTTGCAGAGTAAAGGTTAGACAACGTGTTGCGAACTTGCATTTTTGCACCCTCATCAACGTCTTCAGTATTTGGTTTCCTCCGAGTTCGAGATTTTCTTCTACAAAATGACTCGTTTGCCTCCCTGGCAGTTTTAATATTAGATAATGTTTTTAGACTTATTTTTAATGCATCGGCAACTCTCTAAGAAATAATGAAACAATGTTCGCAATAGGACGAATGGACAATAATTAATTGCTGAATTGCATTAAGAGAAATTAGGGGACCGATACTTTCCTTTTCCGCTGTAAAATAGTCTATAAAATTGGCCACAACCTGAATCGTTTGAGGATTTAAATATTTTCCCGTCATTTTAAAGTGATACCAGCACAACCACAACTGATAGTTACCCTGAATCTCCTGTCAGCGACGCCGACGTGCTGTAGTTCTGTCTTTCTTCTGCGCAGTATACATATTAGCATCCGAGATCGTGTGTCTTAGCAGAGTGATTTAATATAAATAATATTAGTAGGCTTTCGCCACCATCACAGCGTTTCTATATTTCTTAGGTTGGTCTTCGATGTATTCCACCACACCGAGTATGCGTATATGACTAATAAGCGAATTAATTGTTGTTATATGTGGTGTATAGTGAAACACAACAGTCTGTTGTAATAGTTTTTATTACTCATTTGACATAGATCTGACTAATATAATAATGTCATATATCAATAACAACGAGAACACTTGAACACTGAACACATGAACACATGATTGACCACGTTACAGTAATATTCTCAACACGCCCCTTCAATTTACACAGTATTGAACATAATCTGTTAAATTGCTAATATAACAATATATCTCGAAAATGTACAAACTTTTCTCTACATAGTGGTTTTGTAAACAAATCAGCTACATTTTGATGAGTACTAACATATTCAACTTTGATTTCCTTTGTAATAGTTAAGTCTTTTATGAAATGGTAACGAATGTCAATGTGTTTTCCACGTTTCGAATTTTCAAAAGTGTTTATCATTGAGATAGCACTCAAATTGTCCATTTTCAGAACTGCACAATTTACATTTGTGAACTCTGATAATACACCTTTTAAGTTTATAATTTCTTGAGCAGCAGCACTTGCAGAGATGTATTCTGCCTCCATGGATGAAAGTGCAACGCAGTTCTGTTTCTTTGAATGCCAAGCCACTAGGTTGCCTGCATGAAAACCAACAAATCCGCTTACACTCTTCCTAGTCTGCTTATCTCCTCCCCAATCTGCATCACAATATGCTTCTATTCCTGCTGTTCCTTTTTTATACATTAGTCCCAAATCTTTTGTAGTACTTAGGTATCGTAGAACCCTCTTTCCAGCTTTCCAGGCCTCATCAGTGGGTTTGTCCAAATATCGACTTAAATACGAGACTGCATAGGCTAAATCTGGTCGTGATGTAATTGATATGTACATCAGACTGCATATTAAACGACGATATGGTACTTCGGCATTTACAGGGGCATCTTCAATTTTAAAATTCACTTCCATGGGTGTTGATATTCCTTTGCATTCTTCCATTTTAAACTCCTTTAATAATTTATCTATTATTCTTGGTTGTGTTATTTTTAGTTCTTCTTCTTTCTTTGTTATCTGCATACCTAAAAATGATGACACGTTTCCAAGAATTTTCACTTTGAACTCGACATACAAATGTTTGAGTAGCTTTTCAATTTCTTGATCTTTTCCAGTAATGATTGCATCGTCCACAAAAAGTACAAGATACACATCGTTTTTACAATATAAACAGTAATCATATTTTGACCGACGAAATCCAAAATTTGTCATAATCTCACTGAATCGATCATTCCAGACTTTTGGTGCTCTTCGTAGACCATACAAAGCACGATTTAACTTGAGTGTTTTCTCCTTGCAGTTTAAACCTTCTGGGGTATATATAAAAACATCACCCTGTACATTACCGTTCAGAAATGCAGTTGGTACATCTATTTGTCTTAAGTTCCAGCTATTCTGCACAGCCACGGACAATAATATTCTTACAGTCGACATTCTACATACAGGAGCATAATTAAACTCATTTTCTTTTTCGTACTTTTCTTGAAAGCCTCGTGCTATTAACCTAGCTTTTTTCTTTCCATCCTCCTTTATTCGAAAGATCCACTTGGTTTCAATTGCTCTCTGTTCTTTTGGTGATTCTACAGTAGTCCAAGTTTGCAACGTTTCATGTGAATCTAGTTCACTTTTAATAGCTTCTCTCCATTCTGGATATTTACATGCTTCTTTATAAGTCCTTGGTTCATCTGATGATGTGCTTAACAAACAGTAAGCCGAATAAAGTTCATAATCCTGTAGGATTTTTGGTTTCTTGATTGTTCTTCCGAAACTTGAAACTACTTCCCTTTCACCATCTCCTGTTGAATCATTTTCATTTATTTCTTCTCTTACTTCTTCATCTATTTCTCTTTCATCAGCTGTACTTTGACTGGGTTGATCTGTATCTGTAGGTATTATCAAATATTGTTTGACTCCTTCTTCATCATTACAATCCCTACTATTTTTGTTGCTTTCTGTATCCCTACATTCCATTATTTCCTCCTCAAAATGAACATCTCTAGATTTTACTATTTTCTCTTCATTTTGCATCCACATTCTATATCCACCTCCACAATAGCCTACCATTACTGCACGTTTGGCTTTAGGGTTGAGTTTATTTTCTCTTAATGTATTTGTGACCCATCCTCGACAGCCAAATATTCTCACCTTTGAAATATCGTTTCTTCCATGCCAGACCATTGCAGGAGTTTGACCTCTTTCCAAAACTGATGTGGGACTTCGATTTAGTTCATATACAGATGCTTTTAAGGCTTCACCCCACAGAAATTTTGGAATACCAGAGTCTACAAGTTTTACACGTATCATATTTAACAATGTTCTGTTCATACGTTCTGATTTTCCATTCATTTGTGGACTATAGCTCATGGTATACTCTAGCTTAATTCCATTCACTTTACAAAAATGTTTAAAATTATTAGAAGTGAACTCACCACCGTTGTCCAGTCTTATTCTTTTTACTTTAATTCCAGCTTGCCTATCCACTTCATTTATGTACTCCTTCAAATTTTCTTCTGCTTCGCTTTTGTATTTCAGTAATTTTACCATTAGAAAATGAGAGAAGTCATCCAAGATTACCTGGAAATATCTTTCTCCACTGCTTGCTGCTGGTGTAATTGGCCCACAGATGTCGGTATGAATAAGCTCTCCTTTTGCTTGTGATCGTTTTTCGTTTTTATAGAATGGTAACCTCATGGCTTTAGCCTCTATACAGATACTACATTGACCTGTCGGAATTGGCAATCCAAGCTGTTTCAAAGCATCTTTTCCAATATGACCCAAACGTCTATGCCATAAGTCATTATTTTTAATGGCTATATTGCAAGATTCATTTGTAAAATCACTTAATTTTAGTGTATACAATCCATTTATGTTATTGCATGTCAACATGAAGGACTTACCACAGATTAACATGTGTTCCTTTTCCACAATTATTCTGTGTCCTCTCGAAGTCAATTTAGCTGCTGAAAGCAAATTATGTCTTATACCTGGTACTATTAGAGCTTCGATATTTAATTTTTTGCCCTGACAAGTCCCTTGAATCGTTCCCTTTTTAAAAGATTTCAATATTTGTCCGTTTGCCATATGTACTGATATCCCATGATCAAGTTCTGTGACATTTCTCATATAGCTTTCTAGCTCCTCCTTTACGAAGTGATTACTTGCTCCGGAATCTAAGATAAAAACGTTGTGACTCGTAAATTCTTCATGGTTGCTCAAGTTTGCTGCAATTAACACGATTTCCTCTCCTGCAGAATTCGCCTGTTCTTTATGTTGACTTTGCATATTAAACCGTCCTCTACCACGTCCACCTCTAAAATTATTATATCTCCCTCGGAATAATTTCTTTGGACATCGAGCTTTAAAGTGAGTTTTGTCGCCACATATGTAACAACCTGTAGACGCTTTTAAGCTAAAATCGCTACCACTAGCTTGATCTCCCTCACTTTTTGAATTTTGCTTCAATTCTTCATCGAGAAGACGTGCCTTTACAAAATCCATCTTCACATTTGTAACTGTTTCCAGAGCTGTGATGACTGCTTCATATTTTGATGGAAGTGACAGCAACAAATGACACACTCGATCGGTTTCGTCAATAGTAGAGCCTAAATCTTGAAGATCTCTTATTATAGTGTCAAATTTTAGGAAATGATCTTCTAGCTTTTCATTTGTCCTTGACTTTAGGCTAAATAACTTTCTCCACAGTGTTAACTTGGTAAAAGAACTTGTGCGTACAAAAATGTCCTTTAACGCTTTCATCTGCTCTTTAGCAGTTTTGCTATCCTTGATAATATCCAGATGTTTATCTGAAACTCCTTGTATTATTACTGACTGAGCCTTGGCATCTTGAATCATAAAATCTTTCTTAATAGTTTCAGTTTCTTCCTCCTTTGGGGGATCTTGATCTATCACATCACACTGTTCTCTTCTGAGAATTGCTTGTATACGGAATCGCCAATTGTTGAAGTTGCTTGCAGTTAAAATCGGCACACTTGCGTACATATTTGACATTGTGACTGCACTTTGTCCGTTGCACCAATTTTCTCTTTGTTTATACTTTGGTTTTTACACTATACACCACCTGCTCTAGAGTACTTCTGGGCCCATAACCTGTTGTTATATGTGGTGTATAGTGAAACACAACAGTCTGTTGTAATAGTTTTTATTACTCATTTGACATAGATCTGACTAATATAATAATGTCATATATCAATAACAACGAGAACACTTGAACACTGAACACATGAACACATGATTGACCACGTTACAGTAATATTCTCAACATTAATGCTTTAGAAAGTAGTAGCGCACGTTGGTGTTTAAGTGTTGTCCTTCTATTGATGAGTGAGTAGAGTTGTGTCTGTCTATGATAACCCTGATTTATTTTTTATTGATATGTATGAGCCATGTAAATCGTTGGTCACGCTCCTAACCGTGGTATCTCACAGCAGCGTCTGCGGGGTTCCAAACAATGGCTTTTTGGTAATGTGCATTTGCCCTATGCATACCCCGTGAAAGGGAGTTGCAAAACGATCTAAGAGCCCGTAGCGGAGAAATACCGGCCAACACTATCTGCAGTAGTGCATGGCGCATTATGTTTCCACAGCGACATGGTCATGTAACAAACTATTCGGTTGGGGCCTTGCCCCGAGGATGATGGCTCTACACCACTGTGATGAACCCAAACGAAATTGACAAAGATACAACGGGTTATAAATATTTGGGCATTACAGGGGCAATGCGACCATGAACTGGCGCAATGGAGGCAATGCTAAACCTCACACCTCTGCACATGCATGTTAAAAGAGAGGCTGCTCTCGACGCCATAAGAATAATACAGGAAGAGAACCTTAAGGCAAACCATTAACCAGGCCTATGATCACTTAAGCATTGCCAACACGATGTGTGGCAATGCAGTGGAAATGATAAAGGACATGATGTCACCTGTCGACACCTTTGATGGGGCAGTAGACGTAAATAATGACCGCGACACGGCGCCTCAGAGGCTCAGACATATCAGCGACTCCGCATCACTGTTGTTCACAGACCGATCAAAGACCAAGGAGGGTGTTGGGGTCGGCATTAGTGGGCCGGATTTCTCCCTATCCAAAGCCATGGGCCATTCCCCAACGATCTTCCAGGTGGAAGTTCACGCAATCGATTTATGTGCAAACATCTACATATGCTTAGACAATCAGGTGACATTGAAAGCAGTGTAATCAAAAGCTCACAAATCCAAAACTGTCCGCTACTGCAAAATATCCTTGGAAAAATTACCAAGGGAGAGCAAGATTTCGCTGATGTGGGTTCCAGGACATTCGGGGATCGGAGGCAACGAACAAGCCCACATCCTATAGCCAGAGAAGGCTCTACAACTCCTTTGTACGAACCTGTACCCTGTTGCGGTATCAAAGAGCCACATCAGGAAGATGGTACAAAACTGGGAAGATAAAGCTAAACGACTATAGTAGCTAAACGAGCTTACTGGGAAACATCACCTAGCATGAGACAAGCTAAGGCTACCATAACCTTCGCTGGCTCCACGGCCAGACAGTATCTCGTGTTACAAAAAAAACAGACCTTCGACTGATTACAGGTCTCTTTACAGGACATTGTCCACGAGATATCATCTCACAAAGATTGGACGGGCAAACAACGCAGACTGTTGATTCTGCGGGGGCTCCCCGCAGAATCAACAGTCTGTACACCAATGGTGCGAATGTGACGCTCTAATGCGCATAAGACAAAACCACTTGGGAGCCGCCATCATTGCACCAGCAGAACTGCATAATGTATGAGGGAAATACAAAAGATCTTTAGGTATATCGAAAGGGACAGATGACAAACGACCCAACTCTATCATACCATACCATCCTACATTAGAAAGGACCATACCTGTGACGCTAGCGAAAAAGCAGGTGATTATGTCGAGAGCTATGAGGTATCAATGAGAATAATTATACGTGGACTCTAAAAGTCACTTCAACTCTTAGACGATCTAAGAGATGTTAATAAATAAAACGTGAAATCGAAAAACCTGAAAAATGAATGGATAATATTGATAACCAGTGAATTGGAGCGGGAAGAGGAAGAATGCGCATTGATAGTCACCTACGCTCCAAATGAAGATGCTAAGAATGGCAAGTAATGGGGGACCTGAATGGCAAAATTAAATGGTGCGTAGGAAGACAGGGAGACGCAACAAGCAATAATAACGGTAACGAGGGGGCCAGAGATCGGAAGTGACCATTATCTACTAACAATGACCATCAAGGAAGGAAAACGGAAGGAGGATGACAAGAAGAGAAAATTTACAAATGATAAAATAATGTGTCACAAGCTTAAAGACGACAAGGTAAAGAAGAAATATCAGCTAGAACTGAATCAGTACATGCCAAAACTAAAACAAGCTGTAGATATTAACGAAATGTGGAGAACATTCAGGAGATCAGTGCTAATGGTCAGTAATGGTAGCAGAAAAGAGCTGTGGCGTAACAACGGCAGTAACCGAAATCTGATGACAACGCACTGGTGGACAGTAAATGTTATAGAAGTAGTGAAAGAAAAGGAAGAAAATGAGAAAGTACGTAAAAACTAAATGCACTGACCACTATGAAGACATGATAGCAAGAAAACGTAATATATTCTATAGTACGATCAGAAAAATGAGACAAAACAAGAACACCACTCTTAAGAACATAAAAGATATCAACGGAAATGCCTTAACAAATGAAGATAAAATAAAGGAAAGATGGAGGAAGCATTTTATGGGCAAACTACGGGAAAAGGATATAAACAACAAGGGTGAGATGCAGAGATATACAGAAATTAACACAGACAGGAGCGAACTTTGGATGAGCAAAATTCACGAGGCGATAAAGAAGGCAAAGAGAGGAAAGGCTCCAGGGCATGACGGGATATCTAATGAGATGTTTAAAGCACTAAACAAGGTTTTTGTCGAGGGAAAGGCACCTGACGACTGGCTAACTGGCGTAATGACACCTATCTACAAAAAGGGGCACGCTCAAGATTGTAATAACAGAGCACTCACGCTACTCGATAGTGCACCCAAATTATTCGCTAGAATTATAGAAAGAAGAACAAGAAACCAACTGGATGAGACGTTAGAAGATACGCAGTTCGGTTTCCGCCCGGGGTGCAGGGTGTTGTCGTTATACTGAAACAAATAGCTGAGAAAACAATTCGGGAGGACGGGACAACGCATATCTGCTTCACCGACCTAGAGAAAGCATTCGATAGAGTCAACGGAAAGGACATATGGAACCTAGTAGAAAAAAAGAAGGATAGACCAGAATACAGTGACAACTGTGAAAAGCCTATATTCATGTACTAAAAACTATGTCAGATCGAAACACGAAAGGTCGGGAATGTTTGAAACGACAAAAGGAGTAAGGCAGGGATGCATTCTGAACCCGGTTCTGTTCTCACTAGTCCTATATAGATGAGGGAATAAAAGAGACGAGAAAGGAGCCTAGAGGTACATACGAAATCAGTTGCTGGAGAATGCGGCAGGTTAATGTCGAGCAAATTGCCTATGCAGACGATATGGTGTTAATAAGGAAAGATGACGAAACACTTAACCAACAACCTGAGAATCTACAGTGAGGCACTAATAAATACAACATGTGTGTAAACAACGAGAAAACACAAACAATGACCATTGTTTGTGTTAGTAGAACAGAACAGAAACACAGAATTGCGATATTGGATAAACCATTGAAACAGGTGGAGAAGTTTAAATACTTAGGTGCAGTGATAACGCAATGTGGACGGATTGAAAAGAACATCACACAGAGAATAACAGCGACCGGAAGACTATTTAAGGGGATGTTCTCATGTAATCGTTTGAAAAAATCATTTTTTTCCCTTTCATATTTTGAAACCTTGAGTATGTAAAATCAGCCCCTGAAGCAGTTTTTGATTCTCGCAAGTTTTACGGTTTTATAGCCTATGGTAATCTCCGGTCAAAATTTCCTGACTTAAGGCGCGCAAAGATTTGTGCCTATTCAAATGATAATTTTCAGTAACGCTTTAAATTATGAATGGGAAATTTGGATACAGTAAAGAGAACATATAGATCTAGGTGCTTATGTTGATTAAATTATTATATTTCAATGATTTCATATAGAAAAGGAATTTTTTAAATGTATGATGTTTCTACCTTCTCTTGTACAGTTTTCCCACCGATACAACCGACGCGTTTTTCTAGAAACACGATCTTTCAGACTGGCTTGCGCGATTACTTTTGAATCGTTTAATGGATCGAGTTATTCTTTTTTCCCTTGGAACAATACTTGTTATCGAAGGTTGAACCTTATAATAAGTGAAAGTTTTAAATAATTATATTATTTATATCGATTTAAAACCGAAAAATTGCTGTAAAAAATCGAACTTAAACTTCAAACAACAGCCATTTTGTCAATTTTCTCCAACTAATTTCATCCAGTTTAACGGCGGTTTTGAAATTTCCATTTCTGTTAATTTTTATGGGAGCTATCGTGCATGTCGTTGAGACACGCACGCCGCGCAGGACCTGATACTTCCTACAACAGTATCCACTTCTTGCATATAGTTTTTTATGGTGCTATGTCCTTCGGTACACTAAAGTATTGTGACGATCTTAACAGCCACGAAGGCGCCAGAAGTTCTGGCTTGTTCTGGAGGCATCTTATTCCGGAGAATTCCATCGAGGCAGCGAGCGCGAGTAACGAATATGGAAGACTCTGGAGCTTTCCCGCACGGATCGATACGGGTATATAAGCCAGCCGTCGCTCGCTAGCGAACAATATAGTTCAGAGTGCAGTCGGAGCGCGGGCGCGATTATCGATCGACATAAATAGTTAGAAATAAATACTGTGAAGATAAATGTTTATAGTAGCCTTAAGTGACAGTTAGTTTTTAGTGTTCGTGTTTAGTGTTCGTGTTTAATAATTAGGTAATAAGACTGTAATAGTGTTAAATAAATTAAGTGACTATTTTAATATACCGAGTGTTTTAATTCACACCTTAACGAACGAAAAACGCTACATTGGTGTCAGGTGTCGGGTGTGAATTGGACATTAGTGAAAATAAAATTGAAGTGAAATAAATCGGACTAATTAGAGTGCGTGAAAATGGCGAAACTAGCGGACTTAAAAGTTAGTGAGCTGAAAAAGGAGCTGGAGGAAAGGGACTGCGATACGACGGGGAAGAAAGCGGACTTGCAGGAGCGGCTTCGTAAAGCATTAATTGAAGAAGGCAATGACCCGGACAACTTTGCTTTTGCTAGTGCAAGTGATATCGGCCAAATGCTGCAATGTTTGGAGTCTAAGTTGCTAGAAAATTCCGCCGACCTAGAGGCTAAATTGCTAGAAAATTCCGCCGACCTGGAGGCTAAATTGCTAGAAAATTCCGAACTTATTACCAGTTTAAAAAGCGAGCTTGGGGAAAAGCTAGAAGAGAATTCTACCAAGTTAAAAAAAGAGATGTTAGAAAACAACGCCAATCTAAAAAGGGAATTACACGAAGAAATTTTAACAAAATCTTCTACACTGGAAGAGCGAATCCTTTTGATTTTGGAAGGCAAGATCCAGGAAGTTCAGAACAAAATCACAACGTTGGACGTTGACACCTTCGAGAAGTTGCCCTATCAACCTTCAGCAATGGACAACAAGAGCAAAATTAGTGCCAATCCGGAATCCGTTGGGCTGATGCGCCTCAAACCACCGCAATTTGATGGTTCAACGTCGTGGAATGTTTATCAGCGTCAGTTTGAAGCGGCTGCAAAAGCGAACGGTTGGTCATCCAGGGAGAAGGCGACCGCCCTTACGTTGGCTTTGAGAGGAGATGCTGCTGCTATCTTGCAAAGAATGTCCCCGGAAGAGCAAGAAGTCTACGACCACCTGGTGAGACACCTGGAGACGCGTTATGGCCAGTCACACCTGGAACATGTCTACCACACTCAGCTAAAAAATCGGTGTCAGAAGTCAGGGGAGCCCTTACAGGAATTTGAGGCAGATATTGCACGTCTGGTTCGACTAGCATATCCAGATGCCCAGGAAAAGATCATGGAACGTTTGGCGGTTCAAGCATTCCTGGACGGACTCCGTGATGGTGAAATGAAGCAAGCCTTACTACTAGCACATCCACCTAAGCTAGTTGATGCACTAACACGGGCCCTTGAATTCGAAGCTGCCAAGAACACGAACAAAGGTCAAGCTCGTGTGCGACAAGTGATTCCAGGAGAGGACGATTTCGAAGAGTCAGTCAAACGGATCGTCAGGGAGATCAATAGAGAACGTAGCCGCCAGGACCGGAAGTTGGAGTGCTGGAAATGTGGCAAGGCAGGCCACATAAGAAGACGCTGTCCAGAAGGCGTCAGTCCCACTTCCGCCAATCCGGAAAACAAAAAAAAGGTCGATGCGAGGGGGCAAACGTCGACCTGTATTCAGCAAGCCCCAGCAAATACCGCCCAGGTCTCCTCACTGCAACACCATGCCAACAGTGTTTTTGTCGACGCGTGCGTGGATGGAACCCTCCGCACTGTGCTGCTGGATACAGGTGCAACGAAGACAATCATAAG
Source organism: Melinopterus prodromus (assembly GCA_964023965.1). Lineage (NCBI taxonomy): Eukaryota > Metazoa > Arthropoda > Insecta > Coleoptera > Scarabaeidae > Melinopterus > Melinopterus prodromus. Next base: position 41,384,573 of record OZ030390.1, on the reverse strand, counting down.
GCCCGACATAATAAAACCTGCAGCTAAGGTTCGGCAATCAAAATGGCGTCTACGAACAGCAACGGGAGATCATGCAAAAGTGCATGGTGAAACAAACGTCATGTTTACCATCGGGAAAGCCACGTTTAACCATCCTGTGATAGTGGCTGAGATTGAGGATGAGGTGATCATCGGGACGGACATAATGGACACCAAGGGCTTCGAGTTAAGCTTTAGGCGGGGAGTTCTGCGGGTAGATGACGAGGAAGTTGTTTTACATCGAGAAAAGAATTTAAGTGTTCAAGTCCTACTCCCGGAGGATACACTGATACCAGAACGGAGCGAGATTGTTTTGGACGGCTGCATTGATGGCAAGACCACAGATGGTGAGATAGTCATGTTCGAACCCGTAATGCATGACGAGGCTGTTGGTCGAGGAATAGCGGTCGGAAAGGCCCTTGTGCGGGCTGGCAGGAGTATTCCTGTGAGGATAATGAACGTCAATCACTATCCTGTGTTATTAAAGGAGGGCACGGAGTTAGGACGCTGCTCTGGAGTTTCAGCGATACTGCGGCAGGTTGCGGCCGTGGAAACCAGCCGGGAAGCCATTCCAAAAGAATTAGAAGTGCTGGTATCATCGTCAGGCACCGGTCTAAGACCAGACCAAAGAAGGAGGCTGAGACATCTGGTCCATAAGTATCGAGATATTTTTGATACTGGGAAGAAGGGGAGGACCAATATAATCCAGCATAAAATTAATACGGAAAATGCTCGTCCCATTCGGCAGGCAGCTAGAAGGCTACCGCTGGCTAAGAGAGAGGAGGCTGACAAGATTATTGAGAGTATGGTCGAGGAAGGAATCATAGAACCATCCAGCAGTCCATGGTCTTCACCGGTGGTACTGGTAAAGAAGAAAGACGGCTCGACCAGATTCTGCGTTGACTACCGGCTGCTTAATAATGTGACCAAAAAGGACAGCTATCCTCTTCCTCGCATCGATGACACTTTGGACACCCTGGCCGGATCGAAGATTTTTTCCACGCTGGATTTGAAGAGCGGGTACTGGCAAGTTGAATTGGCCCCCGAAGATAGAGAAAAGACAGCTTTCACGGTGGGTGCTGGATTATGGCAATTTAACGTGATGCCATTTGGACTGTGCAATGCTCCTGCTACTTTCGAACGACTGATGGAAACGATTTTAAGAGGACTGTCCTGGAAGACATGTCTGGTCTATCTTGACGACATTATTGTAGTAGGAAAATCGTTTGAAGACCACATGCGAAACCTAGAAGAAGTGTTCCTGAGGCTACGAGGTTCAGCACTGAAATTGAGCCCAAAGAAATGTCACCTATTTCAAAGAGCTGTGCAGTACCTGGGTCACGTTGTTTCCAGTCAAGGAGTGGCGGTTGACAAGGCAAAGATCCAGACTGTCAAAGATTGGCCAGTTCCCAATGACAAACATGAGCTGCGCAGCTTCTTGGGATTATGCACATACTACCGACGCTATGTGAATGGATTTGCCAACATCGCAAAACCATTAACCAGGCTCACCGAAGGAGAACGAAAATTCCAATGGTCCCAGGAATGTCAAGAAGCTTTCGATCACCTAAAAGGGGCTCTGATTAGCGCACCTATCTTGAGCTATCCCCTTCCTGAAGGAAAATTTGTACTGGACACCGACGCTAGCAATGTGGGCATAGGAGCCGTGCTGTCCCAAATTCAGGATGGGCAAGAAGAAAAAGTCATAGGCTATTTTAGTAAAACGTTGTCCAAGCCACAGCGTAACTACTGCGTCACCCGCCGAGAGTTGCTAGCTGTTGTGAAAGCGATGGAGCACTTTTACAAGTACCTCTACGGAAGGAAGTTCCTGCTACGAACAGACCATGCTGCTTTAAAATGGCTCCTTCAGTTTAAAAATCCAGAGGGACAAGTGGCAAGATGGATAGAGAGGCTACAGGAGTTTGACTTCGACACCGAGCACCGAGCAGGGAGAATCCATGGAAATGCAGATGCTCTATCAAGAAGACCCTGTCCACGGGACTGCAAGCCTTGCCAGCGGGCAGAGGAAAAAGACGCTGACTTGTTACGAACCACCATAGTCGACGATACTTGGCAAAATAGAGATCTTATAAAAGACCAAGAGGAAGATCCCGATATCCAGATAGTCCTAAACTGGATGAAAGAGGAGAAGAAGCCAACCTGGGGAGAAGTTGCCAAGTATCCTCCTAACATCAAGTCGTATTGGGCACAATGGGACTCCCTAATTCTGGAAGATGGACTCCTGCGGCGGAAAATAATTGACCACGACGGCCAAGAGGAAAGAAGGCAAATTGTTGTGCCCAAATGTCGGATTGCGGAATTGCTAGAAGAACTCCATGCTGGTGTGTCAGGAGGACATCTCGGAGTGACAAAGACGCTGGGAAGGGTGAGAGAAAGATTTTACTGGGTTAATAGCAAGGAAGACGTAAGGGACTGGTGCAGAAAATGCGTTGTATGTGCGGCAAGTAATGGGCCGCAGAGAAAGCAGAAGGCTTTGATGCGCCAGTACAACGTGGGAAGTCCCTTTGAAAGGATTGCTATTGACGTAGCCGGCCCGTTTCCCGAATCCGAAGCAGGAAATAAGTACATCGTGGTCGTGATGGACTACTTCAGCAAATGGGTTGAGGCATACGCTCTACCAAACCAGGAAGCCTCAACAATTGCCGACGCCTTGGTGAAAGAATGGATTTGCCGATTTGGCGTACCTTTGGAGCTACATTCGGACCAAGGGCGAAATTTTGAATCCAGTTTGTTCCAGAACATCTGTAAGACGCTCGGAATCAAGAAAACAAGAACTACTGCGTTACACCCGCAGTCAGATGGAATGGTGGAGCGCATGAATAGAACCATTAATCGGTATTTGGCCAAAGTGGTCTCCGACCATCAAAGAGACTGGGATGGCTTTCTTCATTTGTTCCTCCTGGCTTATCGATCGGCCGTCCACGAAAGCACGGGAGAGTCTCCGGCTCGGATAATTATGGGAAGAGAACTCCGTCTCCCATGCGATCTGAAGTTTGGTTGCCCGCCAGGAACTGATGTCGCCGGGGAGGACTACGTCAGTGAACTGCGAAGAAGAATGGATGCCATTCATAGCCAAGTTCGCATTTCCATTCAAGATGCCAGTAATCGAATGAAGGACGCATACGATGTGAATGCCAAGGACCACAGGTACAATGTCGGTGATATGGTTTGGCTTTACGACCCTAAGAGACGAAAGGGACTGTCACCAAAACTTCAAACATCCTGGGATGGACCATACAAAGTTCTGGAAGCTATCAACGACGTCCTTTACCGGATACAAAAGCCACCGCGGGGTAAAGCTCGAGTCATTCACTTTAACCGACTGGCTCCTTACTACGGAGACCACGAAGACGCGGAGCTGCGGCGAATCCAACCAGAGCCGGAATTGACATTCGACGAATTCATGGCCCGTCATACTAATGGTCAAAAGAGTCGGTTCGGTGTGACCTGTGAAGTGCAGCGGGACCTGTTTACTGCTCCAGCTGGCTACGCACTGGCACATTGTGTGGCTAAGGACTTGCAAATGTCCAGAGGGATAGCCAAGGTTTTCCGCGGGAAGTTTGGAAATATTCCAGAGCTGCGTCGGTCTAATCCCAGAGTCGGACAAGCACTCAAGGCAACCGACGAAACGACCGGCAGAAAGATCTTCCACTTGGTTACCAAAGAGACGTCCGATCGGAAGCCAACCTATAGAGATGTTTGGGACACTTTGTGTTCTCTAAAGGAAGAATTGCTAGCCGAGGACCTGAGAAGCCTGGCGATTCCCAAGCTGGCATGCGGACTCGATGGCTTGGACTGGAGGATAATTCGCAGCATGTTGGAAGCACTCTTCAGGTTGACGGGCGTACAAATTCTGGTGTGCTGTTATAGCCCTCAACGTCGTTCCGTGGAGAGAACCGTGGACTGTTACTTCCACAAGAGATCCTGCTGCAAGAAAGGAGCTTTCTGCAGATATCGACATCCACCATCTTTGGAATCATTTCGGGACGAAACGAGCTTAGGAGGGGGGCAGTGTGACGATCTTAACAGCCACGAAGGCGCCAGAAGTTCTGGCTTGTTCTGGAGGCATCTTATTCCGGAGAATTCCATCGAGGCAGCGAGCGCGAGTAACGAATATGGAAGACTCTGGAGCTTTCCCGCACGGATCGATACGGGTATATAAGCCAGCCGTCGCTCGCTAGCGAACAATATAGTTCAGAGTGCAGTCGGAGCGCGGGCGCGATTATCGATCGACATAAATAGTTAGAAATAAATACTGTGAAGATAAATGTTTATAGTAGCCTTAAGTGACAGTTAGTTTTTAGTGTTCGTGTTTAGTGTTCGTGTTTAATAATTAGGTAATAAGACTGTAATAGTGTTAAATAAATTAAGTGACTATTTTAATATACCGAGTGTTTTAATTCACACCTTAACGAACGAAAAACGCTACAGTATGATAAATATATGACAAAAGAAAAAACATTGATATCTCTTACAATTTGTTTGAAAAAATATCTCAAAGTTGAGCTACATTTTCGGTCTCTACATGAGAACCTCCCCTTAATAGCATAAAAGCTGCATTTCTCGCTAACAACGAGATACCAAAGGAAGTCAGAACAGACATATTTAGAAAACTTGCGTCCCTGTACTGACATACGGCTCGGAATCTTGGACCACAACGGAAAGGCAGAGGAGAAGGGTAGAATGCACATAAATGAGAGTCCTCATTAAAATAGAAAACAAGACCAGGATGGACAGACTACGAAATGAAAGACTACAAACAAAACCCGTGGAAAACATAAACAGTTGACGAGGGGCAACTCATATGGTATGGGCATGTTAAAAGACTAAATGAAGCAAGAATAACCAGAGAAGCATACAAGGCGAGACCAATAAGAGGGAGATGCAGAGGGAAACCAAGAAAAACGTGGCAGGAAGAAGTACGAAAAGCAGTGCAAAAATGAGGTGAAAAATTGGAAGAAGTGCCGCACCATTGCCGCACCTAACACAAGACAGAAAGAGTTGAAAGGAACTTTGGAATCGAGACCCGGGAAACCCCAGATAGCACTCAACTCCACCCCAAACCGCCTTACACCAGTGACGTTAGATAGGCAATAGGATTAAGTAAGAATCAAATTAACTTATTGTTAATTTATTTAAAAATATGTATTCCAGAATTTTTGTGACATCACTGTAAAAATCTTTGAAAAGAGACTGACATGCTATAATTTCCTCGCACAAATCATCATCATCTATAACATAATTCATAATATTTATTGATTCAACTAAACTATAAAGTACATATAATAATAACTAAAAGAAAAATACATGCATAGGTAATTGAACCAACCGTATGGTGTGATTCGGTTCAACCGGTCTTCCATCACACCATAATGGCATTATAACATAAACAAAATCACCGTATACTCAGCTTAAAAACTAGAAAAAAACACAGAAAAAAAGCACCCAAATTGCAGTGAGATCACACAACCCAAAGCACAAGACAATATATCTTTAAGAAAAAAAAAGAATATATAATACGCCTGCCAATACCGCCCAGCCGCAGCGCCGCCAGTCCGTAACACTCAATGCTCCCCTCGCAAAACGGCACCCCTACAACTCAAACTCGGGCGGCCCATTCGCAGCCATACCTCGAATAGCTCCCCTCAATCGCCTCACGGATGCACCCCCCCCCCCCCCCAACCGGCGAATAATAAAATTCCACTTTGTAAATTTGATATGTAAAGCTATTTTTAAATAATTGAGTTTTATGTGCCGGAGGTGTTAGTGTTCCTCAAAATCTAAGATTAAGGGTGTGCACATCCGATCGGTAACATATTTTATTATGCAAGTAAGCAGGCCTGTACAATGGCAAGATTTTGCTGTAAAACAGTGTGGCATGCATTATCCTACGAGACTTTTCAGCCAATCAGCATCCACCAGCCTGCAAGAAACGTGATCTCGTCTCCTCAGGCCGAATAACAATCTTATGCAAGAATTCTGAACTCGCTGAATTCGTTGCTTTAGCGCAATTGACAAAAACGGTGAGTAAAGAGTGCCCGCATATGTGAATTGAGATACCACTAAGCTATCGCAGAGCAGTTTTTTTAGAATCGAGTTCGCTAATAAAGAAATTTGCACTGGTTTTAGGTGCCTTGTAAACTACTCCAACTGCAAAAGATATATTGTTTATTGTAAAACTCAGCCGTCGTTGTTCTATTCTGTTGGGTGATTCTAATATTTTATACTTATAATATAATATAATATTTTTCTTGACGTAACACGCCACTCCCCCTCATCGAGAACCCCTATCGCGCCTAACGATTTCGTATTCATTAATACCGACCACTGCATCACTTAACCACGTTTGTGTCAGTACAATCAGGTCATAGTTGTTACACTGTACAAAAACAGACAGATCTGCGAGCTTAACGAATTATCATTCGCAGAAAGCTTTTCCTGTAAACGATTACATTTAATAATCAGCTGGCATTTATTTTAAACGTTGCTGAGTTTAAACAAGAACCTAAATAAGTTTTTGTGGCTAAATAACAAATCAAGTCAATCGAGTCTTTCGCCTCCTTGGGAGTCTGCAACTTTTAAACTCAGTTTCAACCACGGCTCGTTCATCTGATGAAAGGTAACGTAGCGTATAGTCACTGTGGTATAATACTGATTATTTTTTGACGTTTCTTAAAACCAATGAAATGCTTCTTTGTTTGTCACAAGGGTAAGTTTCAACCAATTATGTCATTATTATAGTGGGAATAAATCTCTTGTGGTTATTCTCGGGAATAATCACTGTAGCTTTTATTTGCCTAGCAACTGTCAGATACTTGTCTTAGAGAAAATACGCAGGAGGAAACACTTAATATAACAAGCAATTCCAAATCCTCAATAAATAATGTGTCTCGAAATATTTTTAATATTGCGTTTTTCATTGCACTAATTTAAATTGTTAATTCTTTTAATATATTCACAATGTGTCAACGATATTTTCATATATTGTAAGTAATAATTAATTAAATTAAATTTTTCAATAATTTTATGATAGTTTTATTGATCTTTTTTATTGTAAAAATTTGTGAATCAAAAAATAATCTAGTCAAATATAACTCGAGAGTTCCATAAATTAGAAAATAATTTCACAGATTTTGTTCAAACTTGTTGCCATTTGGCAATAGCCACTCGAGCCCGTGACTATTGCCTGGCAACAATTTTTCAAACAATCTGTCAAATTATTTTCAATTTATTCTCACTCTCTTGTTATATTATTACTGAAAACAAAAATCGTGTAGATACGAAACATAGGTTAATTTAAATGTAACTAAAGTGTAAAAGTGTAACTAAAGTGTAACTAAAAGAACGAAAATACATATGTAAGTATAGATAGCATTTTTCTCAACTCTACCCAAAATACATTCAAAATAGCAAAAAGAGAGGAAAAAACCTAATTTTACAAAAGTCTGGCACCCCGGACGTACGTGTTCGCGATTTTTCGCATTTTACTGCAAAACGGTCACGATTTCGCAATTGTTACACATTACAAAATTAATCCTTATAAAATTCTACAGACAAAGTTATGTTCTTTTTTTCTTAAATATTGTGACAAAGAGCTAACCGAAACGGGCAGTTCAGGTAAAATCACGCGTTCTCGGAACCAAGGACACACAGTCGTGTGGCGCACGGGATTGGTCGACGGAACTACTGGGGGGAATCGTCGCGGGGGTCACATAAATAGAGAATCTTATTATAAGTGCCCGTTCGAAATTAGTAATAAGTTAAATAGTTTAAATTACGAAATTAAGATTCAGCGGAGAAATAAGGTTACGTACGATACCGTACATGTGCAGAGGTTAAAATTATACCATCAGCGTAATTTATAACCTAATACCTCGTTATTTTGTCGTCTAGCAAAATAACAGAAAGAGAGAGAGATAATTGTTTTGTAATTCCTACTAGTACTGCTTCTAGCGAAATTTGCGAAATCCGTGATTTTAAATGAGGACAGGTGGAATAAACCGTGGATTGCTTAGCGCGGAATAATGGCTATTGCTAAATTGATAAACAATATTGTAGTTAACCAGGGTAAAACCTTTTTGATATTAGTTTAAAATAGACACTTGGTAAAGTCAGTACAAAGATGAAAGTTGTCATCCTATTCGCTATGTTGGCATGCAAACGAGCACTATTAGTAAACATCATATCGGGAGTATATTGGAAAGAATCGAGAAATGTTATTATCTACGAGTCATCTGTGCAACTCGTTTATGCCACGGAACTACCATTCTACCCCGCTAAAGAACTTGGTCGGTTTGACGAATTCACCTTTGAATGCAACACATCCACGAAGTCTCAGCAAGTTGATTGCGAATGGATGCGAGCGATAAAACAATTAGGAAGTCAATTCTCTCAGCATCTTCAGTTACTCGAAGATAGTCTTGGTAGAGATAGGGAATTTCCGGGAACCCCGATTCGAAGAATCAGCGCGTTGGACTTCTTGGGCAATGCGTTGAACTGGTGTTGCGGTGTAATGACAACACACGCCGCGGAGCCTCTGATTTCAAACGAAGAGACAATTGAAAAGGTAGTTAAGAATTTAGAGTTGAAATTTGATCAGGATCATTTAAATTTGATTCGATTAACGCAATCAATAATCACATATGATGAGGAATTGAGTAAAGTATTGAAACAGAGTAATAATAAAGTCACAAACATTATAAAAGATTTGAATAATTTAAGAAATACCATTGAGTTTACTGTTCATCAGGATAATACGCGAATCATGTTTCTTTTGCAGAATTTTATAAAAATAGGGATTAATAACTATAAATTTTCAAATATAGTAATTCGAAAGCAGATTGTAAATCACTGTAGAGATCATAAGATCCCAACAGAAGTTATTCAATTAGATGTTTTAAGAAACGACTTATACAACTTAGAATCTATATTAGCGCAGCAAAATTACGAATTAATAATAAAGCCAGATGAAGTTTCCAGGTACTTGACATTGGGTATAGCCAAGGGCATTCTTAGTCGGGATCAAATTGTCGTTACTCTACAAATTCCAGTGCGTGGTATAGCACAGAGATGGTCGCTGTATGAACTAACATGTGTTCCTTTTGCATGGAGTGAGAAAACTTGTCGCATTTGTAAAGAAAGTGTGTTCGTAGCGAAAACGCAGAGTCAAGTTAAAATTCTAACGGGTAGAGCGCTAAAGTCATGTAATCCTTCTATAAGCAATCTTTGTTTGCTTCCAAGAACTAACGACTTGGACATACACAACTCTGTCTGCTATTAGAAATTAGCAGAGGGAGTTCAAATTTCAGCTGCATCAACAGCTGCATAATGACTTGTTATAACAACACGGAGACGCTAATAACCCAAATATCTCACGAAAAATTTATAATAACACATCCAGCCGAACAATATGAGATGATCTGTGGAAAAAATAAGTCCGAAATTTTACGTTTTAGCAATCACTTGAAAACGGGTGCGGTAGAATTAGATCTGCCTTGTTCTTGTAAATTGTTGCGAAACTCTATCGAAATAATTGGACGAAACTATCCTTGCGATTCTGATTCTTTAAATAATTACAGTATGAAACACATTTTGCCAGCACAATGGTCTAATCTAGAAACTTTTCAATTACCGGCCATGGCAACCCATACACAACTTAATTTTGAAAACGTATCTGAATGCATAAATGAATCTTGGAACGTGTCAATACCGCACTTTAATTTTAATCCCATTCCAGTCGCAACGGATCCGATAGAGTTTAATTTAAAAACATTGCTTCGACACACTCATTCTTTTGGTTCTCAGAAAATTATGAACATTGTAACCACTGTGTTGGTTATTGTTATGATCGTTAGAAACCCAGCTTTGGTGGGCTTAACTTTTATTCATAGGGCCGAAGCCTGGCAAGTAACTGTAGCTGATATGAGTAACATTTGTGTCTTGATTGTAATTTCATTATTTGTCTGTTGGTTGACGATAGGGGCCATTAGAAATTTCATTAGTAGGAATGCGAGAAGTAGGAACGATAGAGTTCAGTTTGTTATACACGATAAGATGACTATGCAATCCACCTCTGTACCTCAAAGTGTAGATCTATCGGCATGTAGTATTCAGGTCCAAGATGAATTGGGAAACGATTCTCCTGCGAAGGAAAATCGGGTAGCAGGTCCTAGACCAGGAACTGGTAGGAAATAATAAGAAATACCTACAGTTGGTAGAGAAAATAGGAAGTAATAACAAATACCTACAGTGGGTAGAGGAAATAGGAAATAATAAGAAGTACCTACAGTTGGTAGGGGAATAGGATATAATCATAAGAAATACCTACAGTTGGTAGCGAAAATAGGAAGTAATAAGAAATACCTACAGTGGGTAGAGGAAATAGGAAATAATAAGAAGTACCTACAGTTGGTAGGGGAATAGGATATAATCATAAGAAATACCTACAGTGGTAGAGGAAATAGGAAATAAGTAATGAGGAAATAAGGAATATAAGCGGCCGCATTTATGGTTAAAGTTAAAAAGTAAGAATTTTGTTAAGGTATCTCTAAGTACGGTCTAAACGTAGCATTAAGAGTAATTGTATTGTGCACCTACGTTATATATGTAATAGAATTAGTAAGGATTTATAATTATTTTACTGCTAAATTTTTTCTGTTTTTTTATGTTCATGGTGAGGCCCAGCGGCGACTACCCACAGCAGTCTCCAGAGGCCACCCGAGTCAAAGATTTCAACATCGAGGTCGATGTTTATCTAAGCGGGAGAAGTGTGACAAAGAGCTAACCGAAACGGGCAGTTCAGGGAAAATCACGCGTTCTCGGAACCAAGGACACACAGTCGTGTGGCGCACGGGATTGGTCGACGGAACTACTGGAGGGAATCGTCGCGGGGGTCACATAAATAGAGAATCTTATTATAAGTGTACAGTGTATTGCCATCCACACGAATAGATTAAAGTATACCAACAAAAGTAGTTGAAGCAGTATTTGATTTAACACCTGCCATCGAAGAGTTAACCCCCCTACACAAGTAGAGTGTAACAATATAGTGGTTCGTTAACTGCAAGCGCTCCAATATAAGGGTTTGCGGTTTAAGAACCACACCTAATAATATACCATAATATGCCAACAGCCGCAATTTCCAGGCTCCATCACACAGCGGTATTCCAATATCAACTTTCCTTTTGTTACAGATTCCACATTTAAATTTGATTCCGTAAATATTATAGTGTTGTATTAAATATTCAACTAACACGTCTTTTTGAGAACTCGTAAACTTATTCCCGCTATAATTGGCTAAAATTAGCTAAAATTATATTGGGGCGCCTGTTGTTTGAGAACCGCTGCATACAAGAATAAGTGGTAAATACCTTTTTTTGTACTAATATTTATAAACATTATTTTTATACAGAAGATAAAATTACGAGATTGTTAGCATTTTGCAGTAAAATGCGAAAAACCGCTAACATGCACGGTGAGAGGAGGCTTTTAGGGGTGCCAGGCATTAATGAAATTTGCGGACGCCATTGAATATTGAAACACATATACACTTCGATAATGATTGATAATGGTACTATGTCAATTATGTATGCTACTTTCATATATTAAATATCATTAAACAGCGCTGGCAGCTTTACCTCAGTACCTGGCGCCTGTGTGCTCTGCACACATGGGCTGGTCTACACACATGGCCTGCTCGGCCCTGCATATAACATTCTTGATGCTTTTGTGGTGCTTTCGTGAGGGTATAATTTTGTCGTATCTCCGTTTAATACGCGTGTACCCAATGGCAAATGGAGCTTTACTACGACTGACCATCGCGTACTGATTATAGCATACAACGATGGGTATATATTAAATAACTGCAATAATTTCTAGGGGTTATAGAAATTCATAATTGGAGTAAAAAATGCACGTTGTTTACGTTGTTTCTCTAAGTGACACCAGTATGGAGTAATTCATTACTGAATGCAGAATTTGGCGTTCCAGGTTTTTAGAAGGGGTAGTAGCGACTTGACCAAGCTGTTTGGCCTGTGGCAAAGCAGCTGACAGCTGAGCGAGGGGAAGTCCCGTGCGTACTTTAGTTTACGCTGTGCAGTTGTTTCTTGGTGGTTATTTTGTGGTTTTGTGTTTCAAAATGGACAATTTTAGTGCTGGTGAGTACGTGGACGTGTTACTTGTTTATGGTGAATGCAGAAAAAATGCAGCGGCCGGACAAAGACTTTATTCGCAACGATTAAGAAACCGGCGCGTCCCTAATAATAGAACTTTTGTTTCCGTGGTTCAACGGTTAAGGGATAGTCGGATAGTCGGATAGTCGGATAGTAGAAACGGAATTTTTAACAGCCGGAACATGCCACTGGACCTATGAAAATGCGTGAATTATACGATGTACCAATTTTCAGCACCGTTTTGCCATTAATATCTGGGCCGGAATTATTGGCAATTGTTTAGTAGGGCCAGTGGACCTGCCGCCCCGTCTTAATGGTGAAGAATACATACTTGCATTTTTTACTGAACACACTACCAGGTTTGTTAGAAAATGTGCCGCTTGATGTTCGCCGTGAAATGCGGTTTATGCACGACAGTGCTCCTGCACATAAGAGCCGTATTGTAGTGCAACATTTAAGTGAAACATTTGGTGAAAAGTGGATAGGGATTAATGGACCAAGACGGTGGGCAAGTCGTTCTCCATACTTGAATCCTCTGGATTTTTATTTCTGCTGTAATTTAAAAAGATTAGTGTCTAAGACGGAAGTAAACAATGAAAATGAACTCCGTGAGCGAATTTTCAATTGAGCCGAAATTGTGCGCGATGACGTTAAACGCCGCTCTTTATGTGCGAATTGGAGGTGCCGGGGAGAAGCGTGTATGGATGCAAACGGTGCGCACTTTGAGCAGTTTCTTTAAAATGTTTGGTAAGTTTACTTTTAAATTATTAAATTTTTCGTGAGCTCCGCGTGCTACAGATAGGTGCGGGCTAGTTTTCGACGGAGTACGTTGTGAGTATTCATGATCAGTGTTCAGTCATTCATCATTAAAACAAATCATAAAAAATTATTTACTACACACAAGTGTTCGCCTCACCATAAGTTATATAATTAATATGTGAGAACGTCACGATGTTGACCTAAACATGTTAATTTTCCCTGTGAGGCGAATGATCAAAACCACTGCTAATCGAATATTTGGTGTATGACAGTAAGGAAGTCCCACTAAAAAGTTGTCTCATGTTTTTACGGAATACTATATACAGAATACTACATACAGAATAGTAACAAGTCACAAAAAAATGGCACAAAGGGCCAATATTCACAGAACTTTTTGATACCTAGAGAAACGAATAAACGCAAGCTGAAGGAATTACGTAAGTAGATAGAAATGAAACTGGCAACTGGAAAGCGTATCCTACACAACTTCACAAATTTGGCACAAGGTTGGTCCTTATTGACCTGAAAGTTCCAGGTTTAGAGTTTCATTTCAACCTACTTAATGCTATATATAGGATAAACATAAATATATAAATAAAATACTCATAGATAATATTCAATTGTTTTATATAAATAGATAGGTACAAAACTTTACATTTGTAATTTGTTAGAATGCGAACATCACATGCAAACATTTTTGTCCCATAGGTATTTACGAATAATTTTCGAATATAAGGTAAGTACAAGAACTTAAACATCGAGTTTCCATAAAGTACATTGATCACAAAGAAATACATATCAACTATCAGTAAAAATTCGAGTTTGTACAACTTAATAAATGCATTTAGAAAAGTGTAAAAATGTGAAGTAAGTAGTTGAACTTTGTATTTTGTAATTGATTTGATCGCGTTCATGTCTTGGTCATGTTTACTGACAAAATTGTGCTGCGATACTAAAAATATATATTGGCACCAGTCTATGCATCCCCATTCTGATGGATGATGCCATTCTTCGTCTCTATATCACGCAATGCTTCATGCTCTTCTTTGGTTCCATCAGCACTTGGCCTAAAAATGATACAAATTATAGACAATTGTATTGTAGAAAATATTAATCAAATTATTTTGATAAAAGTGCAGGTTTTATAAATCAAGTCAGAACTAGATTAGATTATTTTTATTATTTTTATGCAGGACCATCTCAATAGCCGGACACACACGGTCGGACTTCTTAAGGGATTTGGTCCGGCGGACCTAGTCGGATGACGCCAAATTGACCTCATGTGAACTTTCGCTTGTGTATTAATATAAGACCTTTGGTCACGTGACGTCAATTTGACGTTTCCGATTTGGTCTGCAGCGCCCGCCGGACCAAATCGTTTAAAAACTCCGTACAGGTCCGCCAACTTAAAGTTGACTCGATGTGTGCGCAGAACGAGAACAAGGACGACATTCGGCGGAAGCGAGAGGCACTGTACGCTCGGCATCAACACACGAATGGCCCCCTGCACCAAAACTATCCCGTGTCCACTGCGCATCCTAATGTTTACATTTCTCCGGACGTGTTCTGAGTCGTCGGGCTGTACATGTGTGTCATAATTTTGAAATAATTGATTATGAAATTTAGTATACGTTTGTAGTTTGTAGTTAGAGTTTGTAGTTTAATATTCTAGAGTGTCACACTCATATCAGATATATCAGCTATTTTCAGATCAGTGCACATACACATACAGAGAAATACAATAAAGGTTATTATAATACGATTACCTTATCAAAATTCTCAGTATCAATATCTCATGATCACAGTCGGTAAATTTATGGTAAATTTAAATCCACAAAGTGTCATGCAACTTGGGCATAATTCAGAAGCATGCAAGCATACAGATTGTAAAATAATACTTATCAAATCAGTTTTATTATTATAACTTTTACACCGCAGACTAGGCAATCAATACGGACAGAAAACACAACACCAGAAATAAATTACGTATTTTTTGATTTATATGAGAAAACCGTAAAAGAATTGGGACTACTCACTAAACCAGATCAGATTTTTAATCTGGATGAAACTTCTTTGTGTTCTGATCCGTCAAATACAAAGGTAGTGTCTGAAAGGAACAAAGCTGTATTTCGCCACACCCATGGGACAGGAAGGAATAGCTCATCGATACTCTTCTGCATATCTGCAAGTGGAAACAAACTGCCACCATTTATGTTGTACCAAGCCAAGCATCTTTGGGATATATGGATGCCAGACGGGGCTTATCCTAATACTGGGTATGCCTCTACTGCGAATGGATGGATGACGGAAGACGTATTTTTTAATTGGTTTAAAAACCATTTTCTAAACAATTGTCCAAAAGAACGGCCCATTATATTAATTTTTGATGGTCACTCATCGCATGTTTCCATTAAACTTGTAGAACTTGCCATGAACGAAAATATTACGCTTCTGAAACTTCCGCCACATACTACGCACATTTTGCAACCATTAGATTCCTTGGCATTTGGTGTCTTAAACTTGGGATGAAAAATTAGCAAGTTGGTAACGAGAAAATTATGAACGTGCTTTGTCTAATGCTGCATTTTCAATTTTAGTTGGTAAGGTGTGGTTACAATATCCAGAACATTTATTGAAGAAATCATTTCAATTGACTGGTCTGTATAATGAAAATATTTCTGAAAATCCTGTTGACAGAAATGCTACCATGGAACCTATATTTAAAGCGAACGAATTAGAAGACTATAAAAGGAAAATTCAGGGAGGTTCTGAAGAAACGCATGTGTTTTGTGAAATGGGAACTACTACCTCACTTGTAGAAGCACTGCCGTCTACTAGTAGTATGGTCACCGCCTCACCTGCAGAACCACTGCAATCAACCAGTAGTAAAGTCACCATATCTGTAGAATCACTGCCATTTTCTAGTTCTACAATCTTGGAGCTTAAAAAGTCTTTGGAAGAACGTTTTGGTGAAAAAAATCGGACGACAAAAGATTGGTGCAATGCAAACAAACGTAAGAGAGCAGGAACATAATTTGCAGAAGTACTGACAAGAGAAAGTTATTTAGAAAAGATGCAGGCTTCAAATAGTTCCAAAGAAAAAGTTTAAAAAAAGGCTGTAAGAAGGGGGCGCCACAATTGAATGCGAAACAAACTGTGGCAAACCAGCAAGATGAAGATCCGTCGGATGATAATGAGCAAGAAGATATAGATGATTTGATAAGAAACAGCGACAATGACTCTCAGACTATACAGGAATTAGTTCAACAAGAGAAAGAAAATATGGAACAGGAAACTGAATTCGAAAGACCAAAGGAGATTAGGGAAGGAACGTGTTAGTTGATTACCATACAAAAAACAAGATCGTTAAGAGATATGTTGGTAGAATTTTGGAGATAGAAGCTTCAGAAGACTTGGTGATTGTAAAATTTATACGAAAAAAGAAATCTTTCTTTGTATGGCCTGATAGTGAAGACATAGATACCATAAGTATCGACAACATTTATACAATTTTACCCGAACCCAAGGAAGGACGCAGAACGCAGCTGACCTTCCCATTACAATTTAATGGAATGAACATTTATTAAAACGTTTTGTTAATGTATTTAGTAATTAGGCCATAGTTTATTTTCTATTTTTATGCAGAATGATATCTATGTTGAGACTTTTATAGTTTTTGAATAATAAATACAAGACTTGAATTTTTTCTATTTGACTTTACATGTCCATTTAAACCAGAAAAAATGTATCACGTCTAAAATCAAAGCTTACAGTAGCTTGAAATGGAATTTGTCATAGGGTGTCACAATTAACTCTAAAATATGTCACAATTACACTTTTTGTATTTTAATTGTGACACCGTGCATTATGGTTAAACAAAATCTGTAAAATAGGCATCTTAATAAATTGGTGTTTTAGATCAGGAGTGTATGTTAAACATATACAAGACAATATACTAATGCAAACATCTAGAGCAATTCGTAATTTTGAAGGCAAACTTTGAGGCATTGAATTAGGAAATGAAGAAACACATGTCACAATTAGCCGAGTGCACTGTACTTGGATTTTTCAAAAACAGTGCATTTATCAAAACTCAATAGGTAAAATATGGCAACAATGGTGCTAACCATTAAAAAAATGGGATAAAAACATCACATTTTTTACGAATGAAGCATTGAATGTTCAATACACGTACGTTGTCGATTGCAAAGTTCTTAATAAAGCCAGTTCTACCTCAAAAACAATCGTTTTCTCGCGTTATTTTTGCTATTTTTTCCCTGGCGAATGTCGAGCTAGTAGGGTTTCGTAAAGGCATTTGCTTGGCAGAATTAAAATATCAGTTATCGCATTTATAGAATTAGGTAAAAGTTGTGATATTTACAAGCAAAACTTCTACTAAGATAAAAATCTATCTTTGCAATGTGAGTAGAGCTATGTAAACTATATAAAAAGGGAGATAGGGACAAACGTTGTCATTAGGGTTTTACTGGAAAATGTGGTTTTGGCAGAGCTGGGCATTAAGGTAATTATGTTAGTTTGACGACTCTTCTAATCAATTATAAATATCACGAATTGTAATTTAAATGTATCAAATTGTTTATTATGTTATCAAGTTTCACTTCAATAGTGTGTAGTGTACAATGCAAGTTCTTTTTTTCAATTTACTGATGTAATGAAAAGCTTACCTTCCAAATCGTTCGCCATCTTCGATAGTTTCTGGCAGCTGCCTGTTTAGTGTTTCCGGTAATAGTAAAGACAAGCATCCACCCGCAAAAGCCACAGCACCAAAGATTATAAGAGGGAATGGTTTCCAAATTTCGGCCATAATGTTGATAACTGGTGCCAGAACTGATCCAATTCTTGCTGATGTTGAACCTGCGCCCAATCCGGCGTTTCGTATAACTGTTGGAAACTGTTCCACCGAAAAAATGTATATCGTTCCATAACTGGCCGTTATACCCAGTTTACCAATCATGGCTAATGTTACAACCAACCACGGTTGACCTAAAACAAAACTAAAATTAAACAGCCATTTTATATTAAGCAACAAGTTGGACATACTGTCTGGTACTGCAACTGTAAGAAGTAGCGCTATTCCCGCGGTAACCATACAGCCACATAGAATGCTCTTTCTACCCCATTTATTAATGGAGAACATTACAAATGTATACGCAGGAATTTCTACTGCACCGGAGATAACAAAATTCAAGTAGTCATTTCCACCCAAGTTACTTGTGTTCCAAGACAGTCCGTAATACGTTAGACTGTTTGCAAACCAATCAAAAAATATAATAAGAGATCGCTTCCGTAAATTGGGGTGTTTGAAAATATCGAGAACGCTAGGCTGTGGTGCTGTACTTTTTTCACGGTCTTCGGCCTTTTTAATATCCGATTCTAGCAAGGATTCTAACTGTTCATCTGGTATGACGACTTTATTTTCTTTCGCAGCAATTTGTATAAGTTCTTTGGCTTCTTTTATCCTATTTTTTGTTATGAGCCATCGTGCAGATTCTGGAATGAACCTGAAACGAATAACAGTAGTTTTACATTATAATGATAATGAGTGTTAGAAACGGTGTTCGCCTTAAATATTGGAACAACGTCTCCTGTTAATGTGGTACAATTTTTGATGTACTGATGTTTAACCGAAGAGAAGCTGACGGAACACAAAGAAGGAAACACTATATAATGCATTAACCTGCCAAAAGGCATAATTGGTTCAATTGTTCCCGGAGCCAAAAACAAAACATTTCAGAATTATTTTACCCGTCTCAGGACATTTGCTTTAAAAAATCCGGACAAAATACGGATTATTTTATATCTAACCACAAGTTTACATATAATGTATTACATATTTATTTATTTGATTTATTTATTTAAGTTGTAAGTGTACAAACAGGTAGAGCCCAAGACAGTACACACTTACAGACAATAGAAAATATGCAATACAAAAAAAATGTTACTTTGTTAATAAAATAAACTAAAATACAATAAAATATCCTGGGGAATCTTCTCATAATTTATAAGTGTAATAGTTATTTATGTACGAAGGGCATTACACGGATGTTGATGCCCCGAGGGTGACCGTTTAAAAAGCTCGAGGGCATAAACAAAAAAAAGCCCCGGGGTATAAACATCAAGTAATGCCCGAGGTGCATACTAAATTTTATGTCCTACAATGTTTTTTTTTTCTCCGTTTGAATAATATTATAGTATATTATAATACAAGTTTTATAAGCAAAGCCGAGCAGAACTTGGGCAACTGGTGACACCTGAGGCATGGAGCGGCGTTTGTCTAGCAATAGCACCTTCGTATATAACACCGTACTCCAAAGAAGTCCGCTTACCTCGAAACCGTAGTAACATTGGCCCATGAAATAATTCGATATGCCGCCACGAGAAAGAATGACAGTAAAAGTTACGGCGATTCAACGATCGAACGCTCAGGCATGACTCAGGCGACCAAGTACAGTGACGTACGCTTTGTTTTATACTATACTCAACGGACGGATAGTGCGTAAATAACTTGTCAAATGATTTTAGCAATAATTTGTATTAATAATAATTATTTATTTAACTAGATATTACTGTTAACATTTGCTATTACTACTTTCTCCAAATTTTCGATAGTCAATGATGTTCTTTTAGAAGTTAAAATAACTTTTCCGTAGATCGTTAAATTTTATGAGTCAGTTAAGTGGATAGGAAATGCAATTAAATAATTCTATTAATGCACGATTTCTATTAATGCATGATTTGTTATAGCCAATCACACGACGTAAAGACGACGTTTGATTGGCCAATCGAACATATTTGAAATGAAACCTTCCAATCAAAACATATCGCGCTCTACAACAGTCAGTGTCAAATTACATAAATTGTCATATAATCTAAAAAGACATTGGCGAAGAAAAGTCTATGTAGAGGACGCTAGAAGAATGCGATCGACGAAAAAAATTTGTAGCCAACTCGAATAATAAACGGCTATTTATGATCTCAACAATTAACGCTCGAGCGTTAAACAGTCTCGATCATTAATCGCTCTTTTTAATATACTTGTTGGTTAAATAACTATAAAAAGTCGAAAAGCTTCTCTCAACGTCACAGCTTATTAATGGGGCATAAGTAAAGCAATGCGCATGTAATTGATATTTTTCGCAATTTGTAAAATTATTTGTCATACAAAATTCTTGAACTATTCTGAGATTGGGATTTCTATCTAATATAAGTTCAACTTTATTAGTTAAAAGTTCGCACATTTCTCCCGGAACCGATTTCAATTTATTTACTATTTTGGTCAATTTTGCTATCGATTCTCTCACTTTGATGTTACGCCCTTCGAAATATATAATGTCAGCAATTAAAAATGAAAAATTGCTATGAATAAATTCCAGTTGCTCTTTAAGGCAAGGTTCTTTTAATAATTATATAATTAATATATAAAAATATATGTAAATGTTGCAAGGTTTTTGCATAAAGCTTTTATTCTATATAATTTAATATGCAATATAAATATTTCATACTATTAACGGCTAAACGTACAATAACCAGCATCGAAAAGAAAGAAAACAGCGAATAGGACCGCTGTGGTTGCGCGCGTGACCCTAGTCACTTCTCGGTCTACCCACCACTGGAATAACCCCGAAAAAACTTGAATTGCCCGATCTCTGCTGGGCTCTGTTTATAAGATAAAAGTTGGCGCACGAGTTGTTTTGGACACGACGAGCGTAGCAAGGAGTGCCCAAATGGAACGGGTGCGCCAATGCGTCTTATAAAACGACTGTTATAAGTATACCATTTTTTCTACTTTGCGACATTAATTTCACATAAATGTCGAAAATTGCGGTTGGGGGGGTCGATGGCGTATAGGATAGAGCGGCTGCTATCTACGCTGGAGACCCGGGATCGAATCCCGGCTCGGGCTAAAATCGACTGTCCTGGTATTTTAGGCAGGGAACAAATACCTTTGCATGCCGCCTTCCATCGGATGAGGAAGTAAAGCCGGTGGCCCCGTGTGCTGTCATTATGCGACGTGCACGTTAAAGAACTCTTAGTGGAGGTTGGAATTCCTTCAGTAGGACAAAATTCCTGGGTGTGTGTAGCCTGCCCTCAGCGTCGGTGATTGGCCTAAGTTGCGGAACTAGACCGACGTAAAATAAACAAGTAAAAAAAATGCGGTTGTCATCTTACAATCTAGAGTATTTTTTTCTTCAACAGTTGGTAGTTGTAGTAAAATTCACAAATACGATTGAGGCGAGCCAATAGCGATTGAGATGTCAGCCTTATCTGACACTTGACGTCAATTTCATCAATTTTTGAATACTAAAAGTTATTGAAAGTTTGTGATCTAGTATTCTAGTGTTTTCATAACGACACCGAAAGCGGTTTCGTTATGGGTTTATAACGAACGCAAAGTAGAAAAAGGATTCCTAACGCCCTCGCGGGCTTGAAGGGTTGCCATGGTTATACGTCAAATATATCAAATTTGTGTCATTCAAATTATAAATTTAAAATCGCCAATGTCAATTATTGGCGACTAAGGTTATAAGTTTGAAAATTAATTGTGTGTACTGTCACTGGTCAATGTCAATTATTGGCCATTAAGGTTATAAGTTTCTTAATTAATTGTCTGTATTGTCACTTAACTCCGAATTGTTTGTATTGTTATTCAACTCCGTAGATACTCATATCACTTGATAACGTCAAAATATTTATTTTTCTACTTTGCGTTCGTTATGAACTCATAACGAAACCGGTTTCGGTGTCGCTATGAAAACACTAGGTCACAAACATTTGGTAACTTTTACTTTTCCAAGATTTATGACATTGACGTCAAGTGTCAAATAAGGCTGATATCTCAATCGCTATTGACTCGCGTCAGTCGTATTTGTGAGTTTTACTACAACTACCAATTTTTGAATATGAAACTACTCTAGATTGTAAGATGACAATCGCAATTTTCAAAATGTATGTAAATTTAATATCGCAAAGTAGAAAAATAGTATATAACACTCGTTTTATAAGACGTATTGGCGCACTCGTTCCATTTGGGCACTCCTCGCTACGCTCGTCGTGCCCAAAACTACTCGTGCGCCAATTTTTGTCGTATAAACCTTGTATTATAATCTACTATTTTCTACTTTGCGTTTGTTATAAACTATTAACGAAACCGGTTTCGGTGTCGTTATGAAAACAGTAGGTCACAAACATTTGGTAACTTTTAGTTTTCCAAGATTAATGTTATTGACGTCAAGTGTCAAATAAGGCTGACATCTCAATCGCTCTTGGCTCGCGTCAGTCGTATTTGTGAATTGTGATTTTTTATCCTACACGATGCGAAAATGTCGTTTTCGCGTCTCTATGGAGACACGAAAGATGCTATTTTTCAGCCAACCCCAGCCCGGCCTGTAATGAACACTTTTCGGGGCTAGCCCGGAAAATACAATATCTCTGTCCAATCAAAACACAGTTTCGATTCGGTTTGACGTTTGTGATTAAAACGTCAACGGATTTTATTTGTCAAAAACCAATATGTCAGAGATTATTCTTTCGAAACGGGTGATTTTATTACGATATTGTTGTGTAGGATAAAAAATTATGTGTGCACCACGCCCAGAAAGTGGTCATCCGGGCCTCGAGAAATGCCCAGGCTCGCTACGCTCGCCTGTGCAACTCTTCCCTCGCCCGGAAAAGAACCACTTTCTCGGGTTGGTACTGGTTGGTACACAATATACTATTACTACAACTACCAACTGTTGAGTATGAAACTACTCTGGATTGTAAGATGACAACCGCAATTTTCGAAGTTTATGTAAATTTATGTCGCAAACTAGATAAAATAGTTTATAATACTCGTTTTATAAGACGTATCGCACTCGTTCCATTTGGACTACTCGTGCGCCAAGTTTTGGCTTATAAAACTTGTATTATAATATACTATACCGCCCTCGCGGGCGTTAAGACGCAGTTTTTGCTCCGGTATCTAAGATGTAAAATGTCACTTTATGATCATGTAGGACATAAATGATATTAACTACTAAAACACCTATTCGTAACTTCTAGTTGTTATTTATTCTTCGTTAATAACCGTCAATAATTCCTGAATTATGAAACCAAATCAGTGCGTAGGCGACTTTGTATCGTCCGCTGAACAAAATAATTAGTTTTCCTAAGGTATATGCGTCCGGTAGTCGTAGTCAGTATAAGCTCTATTAGTTAATTTCCACAAAGTATAATATCTTTTAATAAATAAACGTTGGAAAAAGCCGATGACAACATGATCGCATGAGGTTATTCGCGTGTCAAACTATAAAAGGGAATATACACAATATAATTAAAAAATTAAATGGTTTCGCTGCACATAATATTATTTATTAGCGGCATATTTTCAGTGTGCAATATGCAGCAGGCGACATTTTTTGTGGTGGACCTGATCTGGTCGCTAGCACTTTTATTAGAATTGTCAGCAACAGTAATATATCTGGTCCGATGTTGTGGCCTGTTGTTGTTGCCGTCTGTTGCCCTGGTCTAAACTAGGGTTTAGTTCACTGAGCCGAAATAAGTGAAAAGATTCTTCTCTCTATACTATCGCATTGTGTTAGGGAATAGCATTCCAACTTTCAATTGTTCCGAAAAACAGGGGAGACATATTGGTTAAAATCTTGATACCATTTCTGACTTTTAAATTAAAATAGAGTCAGGACAATTTCCATGGACGATCAAAATATCTCTGGCCGGCGCGGCGTCCTGAAAACTTGAACATGATGGGCGAAATCCGGACATCTGGACATTAAGTTAAGAAATAATTAAGTAGATTGTTGTTCTCTTCAAATAAAGGAAAATATTGCTTTTTGAGCCATAGCTTTATTGTTCAATGTTAACTATTTAATTTGAAATTTTGATACACACCGTCACACTCAACCCGTTGAGTAGATTTTGGAAGGGTTTTAGCATTACTGATGCAAACCATAATACCATTGACCAGGAAGTACGAAGAATTTAGGTTGTAACATCACATTGTATTTCAGCTTCTCAATTGTCATCAGAAGATTTTTGACTTCGTGTTCTGGTCTATATTCGATAGAATGAATTGTGCCAAAAAACGCATCTGAAAGACTTCTCTAAAAACGCCACTGGATCACCGTGGGTGCAAAGAGAACCTAATGGAAAACCGACACCAGAAGAAAAAGCGAAATAAGCAAGTTCTTCATCATGATGAACAACTAGAATATTGAAAAGAAGCCCAGGATAACCACAAAACGGTGGACAGAATATACCAGTGACATAGTAGGTACGAAGTTGTTGAAACAGCACATGATTGCATGATTTAAGGAAACCCATGTACAACAGTGTACGATATAAGCCTGGGAATAGAAGAAGAAATAGCAACAGCTAGCTGTGTCTGGGGTTACCACTTGACCGCCAATATACCGTTTTTATGTCGAACACAGGTCAGCAACGTTAAGCAACCTCAAATCACCGGCAAAACTCTACAGGCCTGCCATTGAGGATTTATGAAGTGTATGTAGCAGAAAAATGCGTCAATCGAGTCTCATTGAGATTTTATATTACTAAATTGACAGATTTATTATGCAATCTGGTAGTTTACACGAAGATGGTATGTTAAATGATTTAATAGAAGCAATTGTCAAGTTACAGATATATTCGAATAACAAGTACTTACCACCAATAACAGAAGAACACGACACCGGGCAATGTCAATGCGGCTTGTAAATACCTCCAATCATGTATGAAATACGCAAACAGTGCTGTTAGCATATAACCCAGTGAAAAGAACATTTGGCAGACTGTCCCAGCGATCATTCTCTTTCCTGGTCCAACCATTTCCATAGCTGAAAAACGTGAAAATTGGATAACAACATCCTGTTTTGCCTATATAAAACGTACCTATAACATATGCGACTAGAAAAACTCCCGATGTAGTAGCTCCCACAACAGCCCTGGCAAACGTATATGTCCAAAATTCCGGCGCTATTGCGGCGAGAAATCCAAAAACTACTTGTATCACTAAACTTATAAAGAATATCAATTTTCTTCCATATCTGAAAGAGAAGGAAACATAAAGCAAAATGTTTTGGTATTTGAAAGACTGTGTTTTTAATAAATATGTACACAATATCACATTTGTGCATGGAAATATAATTGGTTATAGCTGATTTTATATATTTTTTAATCATTTTGATTGTTGCTTAAAAAAGCAACAAATGCAATATTTGAGTAAATACTCAAATTGTATTTCTTAAACTAAAAAGAAACAATCGTTCGTTTCAATAATTATTTCATTAATCAAACGAACTGTCATCAATACACAAAAGTACTGTCAAGTCTGTCAAAACCTACGTGGTTGACAGTTCGCCTCGCCACCACTGACAAACGCTTTTAAAGTGTTCAATCCTACCCCTGAAATAATCAGTTTCTGACTTGGATACCAGAACAGAGAGTAGTTCTTTACTTAACCCAAGCTGGTTGTCATAGAAACGCGTAGGTGTACATTTTTTCACTAACAAATAATGATTTCAAAACCTACGTGGATGACAGTCATTTGACAGTTGGTGTCGCCACCATTGACAAATACATTTAAAATATTTGATATAAAATGATGCTTGAACCCGACCAACAATGTGTTTCTGAGTTTAAACACTGTGATACTTTTTATTTTTTAAAGTTTTGTTAATGTTAAAAAAAAACATTTTCATTAAAATCAGAGCGATTTCAGTGGGTTTTAAAGAAGCCCGCATTATTGACTCCATTAGTAGTAATACGCTTATGTATCACAAATGTCTACCCATTTCGTAGAGCTAAAAATGACTAACCCTTTTTTGAGTCACAATCATGTTGACACATTGTTGACAAGAGTTAATATTACCCACATGAATAGCAAATCTGTGATTCTAAATAATATACAGTACATCAATGATATCTTTATTGAATTTAATTTATGGCACAAAATTACAGTGTAGACCAATTGACTATGAAATCAGAGCGAAACTGTCATAGCAACAGGGCAACTGCCACCCATTTTTAAACCCGCGTTTAGTATATGTAACACTGCACTATCCGAGAACTCATCGCACCAATCACAGGCCGTCGCAATTGACAATACGGATAGTGATAAAAGTTTGGGTAACAGTAACATAACCAACCATAACCTAAAAATTAACTAGTGTAACTTGATCTGTGTTGGTTTGCAATATTTTAGCGGAATTAGTTAAAATGACGGGAACGGCTGTTAATGCGGTTTTCTTTCTTGAATGGTCTTTGAAACCCTCAAAAACATGTTCTTCTTTTATCGAGGTGCAGAGTACCGCGCGCCAGTCGCGCCCTGTAACCCGTTCAACCACCCAACCAACCGACCAACCCCTCTTCGAAAAGTCGTCATTCTCCGTGTTTCAATTACCAAAATAAAAATCGTCAAAAGTCAGTAACATAACCTATTTCATGTAACTTTCAACGGCTATTCCGAGGCTATTTAACATTTAGGATTTGCTTTTTTAAGGATTAAGGATTTTATTACCAAAATAATAATCCCCAAAAGTCAGTAACATAACCTATTTCATGTAACTTTTAACGGCTGTTCCGAGGCTATTTAACATTTAGGATTTTCTTCCTAGGTATTTCACTTATATATTTCATCAATGTACATCATCTAAACACAAAATGTAATAACATTTTCATCGAATACGCCTTTCCCCTCAGCTTTCCTTTAGCCTTTTAAGTAGATGTAAACGATTTCCTCACCAAACAAGTGTTTGTACCTATGCCCGGAAGAAATAATTGTAATGCTAAGCTCCCAGTGGACGCGGAATATTGAATATATCTCCATTACACGATCGGTTGAATTTTACATTGGATATCCTATTTAAAAATTGCAAGTATGTAAATGCACATCGGAACAATACCCGTCCAGTTAGTGACTGGCCTTACTCGTAACGAATAGGTAGGTAAAATATACCTGCTGATTTGAACGATTTGAATTAAAACTAAAAAATTATTTCGGTGGATAATTTGAAGAAAGAAGAAACAATAGTTGCAGAAAAAAGTTTTAGTATTTGAGACAACCAATAACGTTTTAGTTATTATACTTAATAAAATAATAAAATAGTAAGATTAATGCATGTAATCATGTGTCATTTAATTAAAACTTACCTGTCGGACAGTTCGCCAAACCCAATGGAACCCAACATTACTCCAACCATGAACAAGGAATCTCCGGTAGCTTTCTTATACGCCTCTTTGCAAACCAAATCCCACTGAAACACATGATGTCTTCAAAATTCAAGCACAATTCTAATAGGCACTTATACAAACCTCCATAAGAACACTACTTTGATAAACTGTGGTGTCATACACGTAATGCGTACAGCTAACTTCCGTGTTATTCTCATACATTGAACAATTAGAATATACCCTATTTAAACTATCCCATGGAAATGTTACATTTAATACATCTGGCTCCAAGAAGAAACTGGAATTGGAAAGTTCATTTGGTAATTCACACCTATAAAAGAAAAAAAGGTTAACAACCTTAACAATTATAACAAGAAACAATTATGAAAATGAAATTACCGGTGGCTTGGTCTGGCATGTAGGAAAACATTGGCTAATTTGTGGAAGGCGCACAGAATTGCTGGTAGACACAGAAGGAAGTATATTCTTCTTTGGTATCTGCCGAAGTCGCCCAAAAGCGGAATCACGTCATCGTAGCCCATGGTTGGTGCTTTTTTTCCTTGAGTCGTTTTACTCTGAAATTCATCCATTTTACTTTAGATATGGAGTACAACTGGCTGGAGTTGATCAAATATCAGCAGTTAGCTGTGATTTAAAGCCACAATCTCAAAACTATAAACAATTGAAAACAGTGCAATACGTACAAAGTGTGATTGTAATTTTTTATTATGGTGCTTAGGATATCAAAAGTTACTACTTGTATGCACGTGCTTTCCATAACTTCAATAAGTTTGCGCGACAAATATAGTTTGCTATCATCGCGGAGGGGTATTTGAGTTACCATTCAATTATCTCAAAAACGACAATGAGCAAAAGAAAATAAGTTAAAAATCATCTGACAATTAAGAAACGTAAGATTTGCACTAAATAATACCCAACCGCGTCAAAAATTCTCCATTTAATAATAACTTTAATTATTAGTATTAATTATATTACTATACCACGTTACTTACATATTAGCAGTGGGCGCATTTAAATCAACACCCTTGATAACACAACCGCTGTACCGATAACATGGACAAGTTCTTAAATAATGACAACCGGTAGGGATTGGCAGTAAATATGTGTCCTTAAGTGATTCAATAGACGTTGAATTTTTATCTAATTGAGCCTGGATGTAACTTAATTGTTGCATATGGTGTGTTTTACTTTAACACATCGCCTCATACCCGCAGAAGATTGTAGGAAACCAATGAAGTGTTCCAAGTAATTGGTATCCATTAAAATCATAAGCATTTACATACACATTATAAATCATAGAACAGACACAATTATATTAGAAATTCATGAAACAACATTGTTTTAACGTAAATAACGTTCATGCAATGAGTTATGATCTATTGTTCATAACTCATTACAACGTGTTTCGCATCGTTACTAGTATTATGGATTTGTTAAAGAAGTCAGGATGTCAGGAGTGCGAGCGTGGGTTGTCAAGCGTTGCTTGGACAGAAGGATGTCAAAGTCGGGCTTGGACAGTTACCATCCTCGTTAAATAATAACATGACTACTGACAATAAACGAATGATATATCATTGTAAGTGATTGTATGTACTTTTAATAAATATGTTACGAGTTCCAAGCCTATTCAACAGTATGTGTTTTTATTTGGTTATCGAGGTATCGTATATCGTTTCGTCTGTTTATGTTTGAGCCAGGGTTGTTATATTTAAAGCACTTTGTTTCAAAACATTGTTTTAAACATGTTTTAAAACAAATATTTTGTTTTAAACTATTTTCTAACAGTTAGTTTAAAATGTTAAAACACTTGTGTTAAAACATGTTTAAATAACTTCTAATCTGCTAAGTTTGTGAGTATTAGAAACCGAAATCGTAAACAGATAAATATATCTATTAAAGCCTGTACTAAGGGGAAGTTCTCATGTAATCGGTTGAAAAAAACAATTTTTTTCCTTTCATATTTTGAAACCTTGGAGTGTATAAAATCAGCCCCTGAAACAGTTTTTTGATTCTCGCAAGATTTAAGCTTTTATGGCCAATAGTATTCACCGGTCAAATTTTCCTGCATTAAGGCGGCGCAGAGAGATGTGCCTATTCAAATGATAATTTTCGGTAATGCTTTAAATTAGGAATGTGAAATTTTGATACAATACAGAGAACGTAAAGCTCTAGGTGCTTATGTTGATTAAATTAATATATTTCAATGAATTCATATAGAAAAGGAGTTTTAAAAACTATTATGTTTCTACTTTCTATTGTAGAGTTTTTACACCGATACAACCGACGTGTTTTTCTAGAGACACGATCTTCCAAACTGGCATGCGTGATTACTTTTGAATCGTTTAACGGATCGAGTTATTATTTTGTTCCATTAGAGAAAATACTTATCATTTGAGGCTGAACCTCATAATAAGTGAAGCTCTTAAATAATTATATTATTTATAACGATTTGAAACCCAGAAAAAGCTGTAAAAAATCGATCTTAAAATTCAAACAGCAGCCATTTTGTCAATATTTAGCTTTTTCAACTAAATGTTAGTTTAGCTACTTTCATCTAGTTTCACAGCGATTTTGAAATTTTGAGTTCTATCGATTTTTATGGCAGGCATCGTGCTATTATCCCATTCCCAACAGGGAAACCGGTGCGTACAAAATGCCAAACGCGTAATGTTCACATTAATGCGTTAAAATCGAGCGTGACCACGATTTAACGCATTAACTGGCCAATCAGAAACGCGGAAAAATATGACGCGGTAGTTAACGCCTAAAAGCGTTAGACGTTAGGCGTTAATGTAGCCCGGGCCTAAAAGAAACGCACAGTATACGTAGTCGTATTTTTTTGCAAGATTTACGATTTCTTATTATTATTTTTTTTTTTAAATACTGAAAATGCAGTACGAAAACAAGAGCCTGTTGAGAGGGTCGACCATCTTAAACATTTACATATTTATTTTATTTCAAAATGGCTAAATTTATGTTTCTTTATGTAATTTGCAACAACATTGTGACGTAGATATTACATGCCTCAATAGCAGTACTTTTTTGGTCCAACAATCACTTTTGGTTAACGATGGTTTCTTTAGGCTAGCACATTGGAAAAATTGATTCACAATGTTGAAAATTGTTGTTCGGAAGATAATTAGTTCTATTTTCATGATGTCCCACAACAGCATACCAATACAAACTAATGTTTTTTTTAATGGCACACTATGAGTTTTATTGCAGGTTTTGACATAATCATCTGTGTCTGAGATATGGCAAAATTAATGTCAAAAACGGGAGTTTTTCAAAAAATCAAAAGAATACACTCATTTTGGAGGCTAGTAGGTGCGAGTTAAGGAT
This sequence comes from Melinopterus prodromus, assembly GCA_964023965.1. Classification (NCBI taxonomy): domain Eukaryota; kingdom Metazoa; phylum Arthropoda; class Insecta; order Coleoptera; family Scarabaeidae; genus Melinopterus; species Melinopterus prodromus. The sequence continues at coordinate 41,354,055 of OZ030390.1, read as the reverse complement.
AATTACACCTACTCTTCCACCCGGGCCATTCAACCAACAACAGAATAAATTAAAAGATTAATAAAATAACAAAAAATATACGAAACTTGAGAATTTTGAATGGAACACCATGTGTTCGAAAGATTCATAAAACAGGTATCAAAAAATGTCTAATTCGGTTGGTTTATCGTCAACAGCTATTAAGTTATTAAGTATATAATTTGACATTTGTAACTTATGCACAATAATTCATAAATGAAACATAAATATCCAGATGGTTCCACAAAATTCGACAATCTCACAATGTAATAGTACTTTTTTCATGAAACAGCTTTTACTACTAGCATTCTGCAATTTTGAATTACACGTATAATTTCTGAAATTATTTTTTGGAACTTAAACAAATAGTAATTTATGTGCCACTGTAGAATTGTTTAAATAATATTTACAAACACATTCAATTATTCTTGGTAGTCCAACGCTTTGGAAAGCTAGATTGTCTGATTTAACCCCGTTTGATTTCTTACTCTGGACACATATTGAGGATGAAATTTATGATGGGATTTTACAACTATGACAGCGAACATGAAGAATAGAATAAGGTGGCATTTTCATAATATTTTTTGTGGAAATTAGAGAAAATGTAGTATTTCCACCGAGAATTAGAAGTTTACTTAAACGCATTGAATTAAGACCGCTGATAAGTGCGACCTTGACAGTCGTACTCAAATAAATATTATTTATTCAGTTGACACTGTGTTATGCTGTGTTATGTGTACAGAAATGTTATTGTTTTTGTTATCTGTATTCATTGCAGCAGGTACGTACATTCGTATTACTGTTTGTACTGTGTGATTTATTATGTCCGTAACCTTAACCTTATCGTATATATAGATTGTCCCAAAACTCAACGTCAAGCCGTGGAGGGCTGTTAGGCCAACTCATGACTGACCAGAATATCTAAATATGACCTTAGTAAAATGCCGTTAGTTTTGGAGATTGACGCTTTTGTGAATTTTGTCAAAATCGTCACCTTAGATTTTCTCGAGTGCCGCCGTTTCCTAAAATTTCCTATTCTAATATCCTAATTTTTAGCAGGCGGCCCTAAACAGCGCTGCTTTTGACTACTGTCAAAAATAAATCTAACACTGCTATACATTTGGAGAAAAAAATAGTTTTCTCCGAATAATGTTTTATTTTTCTTTTTAGCTAACTTTTAGTCATCATATCTAAACGAAAAATGCCAGCAGGACCTGGCAAGTTAGTTTAAAACATTGTCTATTTAGTGTAGTTTTTAAAATGCAATAACACTTGGCATGTTCTACTATAGAAAAAAGATATTGCTATTTTACTGGAAAATGAACCCATATTGAAATTACAGTAGAGCGTCGATGATCCGAACCTTGGTAATCCAAACGTTCGCTAATCCGAACGACCAAAAATAAATAATAATGAAATAAATCACTGAGTAGCCGAGGGAAAAGTCATTTTTGTCGATCCTATCTACAGAAAAATATTGCTTTTGTATCTATCTTGTATCCAATACTCGCATTTTTTTACTATTTTCCTGCAATATTTGAGAATCCGAACAGTTTGATAATCCGAACCACCTTCGGTCCCAATTAGTTCGGATTATGGACGCTCTATTGTATTTCAATAAGTAGAAATTCGAATGAAAAGTCTCGTAAATTTAATGTGACGGGTATTTATTTATAAATAAACAAAACACAAATAAAAATTAAAGAATGTGTACAAATCGCCTGCCATCAATCAAACACAAGCGTGCCTAAAAAATATCTTTCTCGTTTTACACTTCCTGCGAAATTAATTTGCTCTCAATTCATTTACTTTATTTATTTATTGCGCATAGACTTTCTCCTGTGGCCAACTGCAGGTGAAAGAAACCTAGAGGACTTAGGAGACCAGAAAAGCCATAAACACACAGCCAATATTTCTGTGTGGATAGGCTTGCTGGAAATAATTTCTAACAGTGTAATGTGTGGTGTAATGTGCTGGACAGCCATCTTAAGCGGCAAATTAATTTGCCCCTTCTAACTACATGAAAATCTAAGCGGGGAAATTTATCGCGATATTTTAGCATATGAACTCCCATATCTTTTAGAAGATGTGCTATTGCACACAAGCAGGTCAATCTGGCAAGAAAATACTTTTTTATGAAATTTCTAATTATTGAAATAATTTAACAACATTTTGCAGTAAAATAGCAATATCTTTTTTTTCTATAGTAAAAGATAGCAAGTGTTAACCATTTTATAAACTACACTAAATGGCAATCTTCTCAAACAACTTGCCAGGTTTTCCAGGTATTTTTCGTTTAAACTTTGCTAAAAAGAGAAAAATAAATCATGAATCGTTCTAAAATATTTTTTGTTTCCAAATGTATAGCAGTATTAGATTTATTTTGAACTTTGGTCATTAGCTGCGCTGTTTAGGGTGACGATTTTGACAAAATTCAATTGTCAATATCTCGAAAATTAACGACTTTTTACTAAGGTCATATTTCGATATTCTGGTGAGTCATGTTCAGCCCTCTACGGGATGACGTTGAGTTTTGCATATTTAAAACAAAAGATTACTAAAAAAATAAATAAATATGTATTAATTACTTAACTACATAAATTGAACCGGCTATTCAATAACCAGTACAGGATAATGTTTACGTTTAGACCAAGGCGACAGCAAGGGACCAATTCTTGTCCCTTGCGACAACAACAAGGGGCCAGATAAATAACTATTATTGACAAATCAATAAAAAAAAATATTGACCAGATAAGCCATTCACAACATGCAACTATTTTGTGATTTTCGATACTCTAAGGTGTAAATAAACAAGACAATAATATGCTGCCAATGTTTTGTAATCAGCTTCATTCCTACCATCCCAGATAACGTAAAGGCGATGACGACCAATAAACCAGCCATAATTTTTTTTTTTGCATCAGCTTGTTGCACGGTTTCTATACACCTTAACCCATAAGTCGTAAAATGTTGAGAAGGTTTTGTGGTTTTACTTAGCAGATAGCACAATACAATTGTATTTTTAATCGTAATAAACAGGTATTTTTAGCGTTATCACTAGTCTCAAAAATGAACAATGATCAAATGTGCGATTGCAATCATTATTTTTAAACCACCGCACCAGGATGTACAGGTTGCTATGGCCACGTACTTGCAATACTTTTTACAATGAATATATCTCGCCAATATAATGTAAATTGTTGGCTGATTAGCTGTTACTACATATACAGGGTCATTCAAAATGTTTGTAGTCGAAGTAGGCCATGCCCATGTTGGAAAAACTTTCCACTATACACAAACAACTATAAACTTGAAATAGGTTATGCAACCAATTTAACTTTTGCGTGTCAAACAGTGGCATTCCATTCAAATAGAGCGTCAACCAGAAAGCCTTACATTTGATATCAAGGCATACTTCGACTACAATCATTTATAATAACCCTTTCGAAGTAGGTTAGACCTCGGTTCTAAGGATGCACATTTTACCAACTTCCCGTTACTTGTTGTTACTTGCCCTGTCTCCAAATAACAGAAGCTATATTAATGACCACCATGCCCAGAACAAAGAAAAATCACGGTCTCAACTGATTCTGATAAGTATTTATTTCCATGAAATTTTCTATATTGTTTAAAAAATATTATTTTGGAAAATTTTAGCCAAGAGTAAAAATTTCAACTTATTGTCAGCCAACTACGAAGCTATTAAAATACAGGGTTAATTTAAGTATTAAAATTGATTGTGACAGTGAGTGAGGTTAAATGTCTCGGGGTAATGCTGGACAGTAAATTCACATTCAAGTCCCATGTAGAAAAAAACTAACAACAGTGCTCAGGGCCATCAGGGCTTTAAGGACATGTTCGGGAAGAAATGGGGCATAACACAGAATTATCCACTGGATCTATAAAGGGATGGTGATGCCTATAATAACATACGCCAGTATCGTATGGTGACATCGCCCTCATTAGAAAGAGTGCAGACTAAAACTTAGCAAAATGCAATGGCTTGCCTGCCTAGGTATCACAGGGAACATGTCGACCATTCCGACAGCAGCCCTGGAGACTGCTCGATCTACCACCTCTTCACTTACTGATGAAGGATAGGGCATTGGCGGGGGCATACAACTTGCAAAGAATCCCCCCATTCCAGCGCGGAAACCTTTAGAACCGGGACCCTGATACCTCCCATTGGACCCGAATCACTTGTTGGCCTATCAATAGACACAGGAAAGAAGGAAATAAAACGCGTGCTGCGCCAGTGGCATGAAGAATACTAGAGGGACCATCCCGGACAGACCCACTCAAGGTTCTTTCTTGGAATACCTTCGGCCAAACTGGCAGAGGATATGCTGAAGATGAGCAAAGCTGACATCAGACTGTGGACGGGAGTGGTAACAGGGTACTGCCCTTGTCAACCGACACCTCCACAGGGTGGGCCTGACCGATGACCTTTTATGCTGGGGCTGCGGAGAGGAGGAAGAAACTCCAATACACCTTCTATGCCTCTGCGAGGCCTTCGTTAATGACAGACGTACATATCTGGGGGAACAGAAGGTGAACCCAGATCAGACACGAGGAACTGACCCCAGAAAAATCCTGGACCTAATCAAGAGAACAGGACTTCTGAGCTAAAATTCTTGAGGCCACGAAAAGACTACTGACCGCAATGCTGGTACTGTGACAGGGACCACCTCTCGCTGATAATAATAATAATAATACCCTACTCCACTAGATCATGTATTCCTTCATGTGAAGTCCCGTGTTTGCTGTGTTGTCCATATTGCGTCGTTTTTGACATTAACTTCACAATATCTCAAGACAGAAATAGGTGATGATAGCGTAATATAAGTTGGTAAAAACGGGTAGAATAACCACCTATCTTATCAAAAAATAATTGAATTGTCTAATTATGTATATTCTTTTGCAGTTGGACCTGAAGAAGTCGCAAGACGAAACACGTAGTCTAGAAAATAAAAAAAACAAAAACGAGAACCTAGTTTAATTCATTTATTTCAATTGAAATTCTCGTTACCATGGAAGAGTTTATCGAACACATAAATTTGTGTTAACGCGTCGTTGTAGAATACTGTGTATGCATGAAAATATTTTCTGACTCTAGAGAGAATGATTATCTACAATTTTCTATATGAAAGAAACATGTCTATCGATTTCTTTGTGACATTAACATACTTTTTCGCTGAGTGCGATAGCCTGTATAAAATATTTGTGGTTTAGATAACAAATAGAATCAATGATGCAACTTGCAACAATATTTATGAATGAAATTACATATTTTGCACAATTTGTGCCTTATCTCGGATAATTTTCACGTTAATCATAACACTCTTCATTAATACTCTTCAAATATTATTACATTTACAGTGGGATAATAATCTTACGTAAACAGATATCACACACATTCAAGATAATTTATGATTTAGGTCCGTTTAACGATAACCATCCGACGAAACAAACCATAAAAATACAATGTTTTAGAATATTCATAACCTATCGGTACTATAAAGGAAGTTAATTCTTGCAGAAATCTGCGTACATTAATATGAAAATTGGAAATACAAGATGGCGGTAATTGTTTAAGTTAAAAAACTACAGCCAGCCTGGGATTCGAACCCAGATGTACGGATTGCCGGTCCGACGTTTTACCAATCTTGTATCAACTATTTCCAATTTTCCGATCGGTATTGTATTCATGAAACGCAATTCAATATTTATTCGCAGTTTTCTCACAAAAACAAAATTTGTCATTTAATACGTGCTATGGTGCTTTGTATGAAACAACCAATGATATGGGACACATATTTGGAAATGTAAAAATTATATTCAAATATAAAGTCACAGAAACCAATCTTGAAAAAAAAATTCTTATTTGTTCTTTTTTTAATTCTTACTTTTATGACAAATATTAGTAAATACGAGTGATACTAAAAGGTTGCTTTTAATATATGTTTTTTAGAAATTTGAATATATTTTTTACATTTTTAATATTTTAGTATGATAACCACAGTTTATTTAGAACTAGGGCAAAATTATTTATTTTCCTGGTGCGAAGTTGATATTTCACCCTGTAGATAATAATAGAACATAGGAGCGTGAGTAACCTTTAGTTTAATTAATATTAATGACTTTGGATATACTTATAGTTATAATAGTAGTCATCCATCTGCAGCAAGCGGTTATCTCGATATTGCTGATATTTTCAATGAAAAACACCCGGAAAACCCCATCGCCCATTCAACTATTTCTACGATAATAAAATATTTATATTGAATCTAAGAAACGCAACAAAAAATATGTTGTCGAAACTAAGGAAGCAAGTTGACTTTGGTTCGCCAAATTGGTTTTCACACCCAATGCAGTAAATCAACAGCACATAACATACTCAAACTGAGGAAATATCACCTTTAAAAAACATACGAAGTGAATAACTACAATAACCGAAAGATACTATGGCATCAGTACCATATCTATGACATCAGACCTGATGCCATAGGTATGAGTTTGCCATCTGGTTTGAAGGGGAAATGGAAGAGAAAAAAAATTCTTTTTTATATTCTATGGACAGACGAGGCAACATTTACTAATGGTACTGTTTCTTCACAAAATAGCCGGTGGTGGGCACAAGAAAATCCGATAGAATGCCAAGATCAGTACCATTTTAAGACCAATTTACTGTGCGGTATTTTTATATTTGGGCCCTTTTTTCGTAAAAATTTAAGTGTAGAATTAAATCTTCAGTTCCTGAACACCTTTCTTGGACAATATGCCGACATTTAAACGGGTAACACAACATCAACTCCGGCAAGAACTTTTTAAATAGAAATTTGGCCACCGTTGGGTAGGCAGACAAATTTTGCATCGAGATCCTGGCCACTTATATTCCCCGCCTTTGCACCTCTAGATTTATTTTTGTTACATCAAGAAGTAAGTACACAAACACTGACCAGTTAGACTAGGAAATTTAGAGGAAGCTATACAACAATACATCCGCAACATTCCAAAAAAAAAATCTGAATAATGTTGCCTATGATTTTGCGCGAAGAATGTGTTTATGCATAGAACGGGAGCGACACTACGCAGAGACATAATGATGACAAAGATGAAAAACCAACTTCACGTTCGCATCCAGAAAATGAGTAATTTTGCGATAGTTTTAAATAAACATTATTTATCATACCAAAATCACTAAATGTAAATAATTTAATCAAATTACTGATTATTGGTCAATCTGGTTGTCGTTATAAATATATCCGAAGTCATTAGCAATTCTGGGCTAGTTCTAAATAAACATTAGTTATCATACCAAAATAATAAAAAATGTCAAAAATGTATTAAAATTTCTAAAAAATAGATTAAAAGGAACCTTTTTAGTATCACTGGCATTTACCAATATTTGTCCCAACAGAAAAATTAAATAAAAAATCAAGATAGGTGGCTATGACTTTATATTTGAATATAACTTTTCCAAACAAAGTTTATCGAAAATAATAAAAGTAAAGGTACTTTACTCTCATCACAAATTCATATATTCTGATTCGCTAGGTATATGGCACCGAAAATTACATATTTGACCGTTGCCATTTTGGTTTGATACAAGCCGCCAACTTTTATCAAGCACAACATTTTCTGAAAAATAGATACGAAAAAGGAATTTCCAAGGGTGCGGACTTTCCTGGACTCACTGTAGATACAGTTGTGTTTGGGCCGATGTCTCTGCATAATGCATATATAGGGTTAGTCGACATTTTTCGGAACACCTACATAATTCTTCAACTGTAAGCAATTAAAAAAATGAAACAAAACTTTTTTGATTTTAAATAAGCTTTAAATATATTTTTGTTCATTTTATTCTGGAAATTAGGTACCTTTTTCTAATAGAACGCCCTGTATATTTTTACATTTTTTTTATTCTAAGAATTTTTAGTATATATAAATTGATAAAAAACGATTCATTTTTGAGTTATAAGCTTTTAATCAAAATTAGTCAACATTACCGGAACATCTAATTAATACTCGAACCACAAAAAAATCAAAAAAAAATTAAACAAAACATTTTGGGTTTAAACGAGCTCTGGTGGGAACATCTTTTTTTAATAAAATGCATAATTTTTAAGTTATAATAGTTTCCTACATACATATACATTTATTTTAATTTGGTAGTTTGAACATTTCTATTTAATTTTTTGTTATTTTTACTTTATCATACGCAGTATGATAAAGTATTGTAATCGTGCCGAAAAAAAATTTGGGATTTTAGCGGAAATAGGTCTTTTTGGGTCCCCTGAACATTTTTGACCAAGGTACAAAAAAATGTCTGTGTGTGTGTGTGTGTCTGTGCGTGTGTGTGTAAACGATTTTTGTGGCGACGATTCCGGAAAAACTACTGAAGGTATCGGGACGAAAGTTCATATTTAGAAGTTTCATGACCTAACTTAGAGCTGAAAAGCTTTTGGTTCACAAGGGTCCAAAGGAACTGGTAGTTTATTCTAAGCCTTTTTCAAGGATTTTAGAAATCAGCCGCCATTTCTGTAATTTCGTCAAAATTGTTAAATAATAAATTAAAGCAGAGGAAATTTTGAATAATTTATGCCTATGACATTTTTTGGTAAAATTAATAGTTTAGCTTTTTAGTTTATTCTAAGCCTTTTTCAAGGATTTTGCAAATGAACCGCCATTTCTGTAATTTCGTCAAAATAGCTAAATAATAAATTAAAGTAGAGGAAATTTTGAATAATTTATGCTTATGACATTTTTTGGTGAAATTCAAAGTTTAGCTGCAAGAGCAAATTCTATTTGATCGAGATCGGTCGCATCTGCATTGATATGAAACTGCATAGTAGCCAGGATTTTGACAAATATTTTTTTGTGCTGTCACACTCGAAAACAGCTGATTTCATCAGAGGATGATCAGAGGTTGGAGAACCGCTATGGAACGTTGCCGGTCTAGTGCGGCAAATTACAGAATACAAATTTCAAATAAAATAAGATCACCAATTTCATTGTTTGTTGATAAGAAATATCAACCTGTCTTTATATCTAATTCTAAAAACGACAAATTGAGAAAATTGTAAATAAAGTATAGCGATGAAGTACGTACATATAGCGATAAATCTGTCAGAATTTGAATTAGCTTTTTAAGGTGCGTTTTCATTAGTGCTAATGGCAGTGGTAGCAGACGCCATTATAGTATTTCTAATAGAACATTGCTAGTGACTCCTGTTTATGTACATGCAAACTAATATGTGTCACTATCACGAATGTAAGAAATGCTATAATTTCGTATTCTACCACCGCTATTACCTACCATTACGACCAGTCAGAACGTACCTTTAAACTTGACGTTTCGTCAAAGTGGTACCAACCTAACATTTCCTATACAGAAATATAACTTTTTTTTATTTATTTTTTAAATATTTATTTCTCAAAAAGCAACACAATAAACGTTGATGTCACTCCTGCCAAAAACTAGATAGCGCGACTCGCTCACATGCGACGGCGACACTCCGCCTTCGGTGACGCGCCGCATCACCGCTCGTCGCGCTATTCCGTACTTTCGGCACTTGTGACATAAATAACTATTATTGTAATGACGTAGTGTTGGTAGTGTCAAATGCTGATGCTTTGACAATACCTACGATTTATCTCAATAAAATAGATTCTCATGCAGCTAAACTATTAATTTTATATATTGTATGATAAAGTCATGTGCCTGGCCACATCAGATTTTTTATTTATTTATTTATTGTAAATTTTGATTAATTGCTCATGATGAATTTTATAAAAATAAATGATTTCTACAAACCGTTCTTAGAATTAAAGTTTTGTAATTTTGGCCGGTAATTTTGGCTAATGTTGTATGGTCTGTGCGCACAAAAAATAGCTTAGCAAATGGTGCTCTAATACTACCTGTTCGGACATATGGTCGGTAAAAAATTAGAAATTTATCTCTTGACCAAACATTTTCGTATAACGGCTGGACTGATATAAATTTGAATGCTTTTCATATACCCCACATTGACTTTGCCACAACATTTGTAATACCCTTAAGGAGTGCAGCCCTTAAGGAATAATAGTCATTATTCAATCGAACTGTCATTATTATACAAAGGTACTATCATCATAATCATCGGTGTGTATCAGGGTAGGGATTATATAGTTATGATAGCGACGATAAACATATTTATGCCTTATAAATTCAAAAGTCAACAACAGTTACATGAGCTTGGTTTAGAGAAGCAACATTTTGGTAATGGTATGTACTTTCATCTTTTTTTAACTAGTTATGTTAAACTCAGAAGCTCTTGCTATAAATACTTATTTAATTTAATTCAATTGTAACACTATATCGGGTGAATGACGCTGAACGAATGTAATTTTGAAGTGCTAATAGTTAATAGAAAAAAGATACCATTTTTGGGATACTTTTGAGGATAGTATGGCTACCGGTTTTTCCTAAAATCATTACAACTTTAAATGGCGCTCTATATTATTTTGTGATATTTTCAATCAGGACGACATTTTGAACACAAAAACAACGATCGTCAATTTTTATCACAAAAATAACTAAAAAGTAACTTTTATGTTTATTTCTCTAGGTGCCTATGAATTGGTGATAATAAACACGATGATTGACTAATAAAGGCATAATTTGATTGGTTTTGGGCGTTTTTCATTTTTCCCATAGAGGTACTTTCATGCGTACACCATGATTATTCAATAAAAACATTTTTCCGGTTACAATGACACATATTATTATTGCCAGGTATTTTCGATTATTATAGTATATTATAATACAAGTTTTATAAGACAAAAATTGGCGCACGAGAAGTTTTGGGCACGACGAGCGTAGCGAGGAGTGCCCAAATGGAGCGAGTGCGCCAATATGTCTTATAAAACGAGTGTTATATACTATTTTTTCTACTTTGCGACATTAAATGAACATACATTTCGAAAATTGCGGTTGTCATCTTACAATCTAGAGTAGTTTCATATTCAACAGTTGGTAGTTGTACTAAAATTCACAAATACGATTGACGCAAGCCAATAGCGATTTAGATGTCAGCCAGATGTCAGCCTTATTTGACACTTGACGTCAATATCATCAGTCGTGGAAAACTAAAAGTTACCAAATGTTTGTGACCTAGGTATTTCATAACGACACCGAAACCGGTTTCGTTATGAGTTCATAACGAACGCAAAGTAGAAAAATAAAGTTATTGTTCGTTATAATTGTGCGTTAATGTTAATTCTTATTCAATTTTTGTTGTTTGTTGTTAACATCACAATTATTGTTTTTGAAATTGAAGTTTTAAAAATGCTATTTGTATATACACTATTTTTCATCAAGACGGTGACGAGCAATACAAAACAATTTGATGTTACAAATCATCCATAGTTCACTACACTGACTGATCGATATCGTATCATTTTTTTCAGTTTCCCTGCTTACCGACATTCCCTGCTTAAACGACATTGCCACGTGACGATTTTTAGCATAATATCAAGGATTTGGTGTCATTATAATCGGAAAAAGTTTTCTATCGAATGATCATGGTGTACCCATGAAGTACCTACATAGGAAAAAAATGACTCATTTGCCAAAAACCAATCAAATCACGCTAGAGGGCGCAAGTAATATAATATCGGCCAAAATGCATTTAGTTAGTGATGACGCCATTTCCGGACGTCACACTTACCTCAAGAGTAACAAAAAAATTACATTATTGTCTATTAGCACTTCTCAAAATTTTATTGGTCCAGAGTCATAATAAAATGGCGTGGGCAAACCTGATATTGCAAAATCTATTTGTAATAAAAAAAAATCGGATGTGGCCAGGCACATGACTTTATCATACAATATATAAAATTAATAGTTTAGCTGCATGAGAATCTATTTTATTGAGATAAATCGTAGGTATTGTCAAAGCATCGGCTTTTGACACTACCTGCACTACGTCATTAGAATAATAGTTATATATGTCACAAGCGCCGAAAGTACGGAATAGCGCGACGAGCGGTGATGCGGCGCGTCACCGATGGCGGAGCGTCCTGGTGCACGTGAGCGCGTCGCGCTATCTAGGTTTTGGCAGGAGTGACATCAACGTTTATTGTGTTGCTCTTTGAGAAATATGTATTTTTAAAAAAATAAATAAAAAATTGTTATATTTCTGTATAGGAAATGTTAGGTTGGTACAACTTTGACGAAACGTTAAGTTTAAAAAGATAATTCAAATTCTGACAGATTTATATTTGTTCATGACACTGTAGATGTGACATCCGTACCAACATACTAAAATAAAACTACAATCATCGCTAAACTTTATTTACAATTTTCTCAATTTATCGTTTTTAGAATTAGATATAAAGACGGGTTGATATTTCTTATCAATAAACAATCAAATTGGTGATCCTATTTTATTGAAATTGGTACTTTGTAATTTGCCGCAGTAGAGCGGCAACGTTCCATAGCGGTTCTCCAACCTCTGATGAAATCAGTTGTTTTCGAGTGTGACAGCACAAAAAAATATTTGTCAAAATCATGGCTACTATGTAGTTTCATATCAATGCAGATGCGACCGATCTCAATCAAATAGAATTTGCTCTTGCAGCTAAACTATTAATTTTACCAAAAAATGTCATAGGCATAAATTATTAAAAATTTCCTCTGCTTTAATTTATTATTTAACTATTTTTACGAAATTACAGAAATGGCGGCTTATTTGCAAAATCCTTGAAAAAGGCTTAGAATAAACCACCAGTTCATTTGGACTCTTTTGAACCAAAAGCTTTTCAGCTCTAAGTTAGGTCATGAAACTTCTAAATCGTCCCGATACCTTTAGTAGTTTATCCGGAATCGTCGCCACAAAAATCGTTTACACACACACAGACATACATACACACACACACACAGAAATTTTTTTGTACCTTGGTCAAAAATGTTCAGGGGACCCATCAAGACCTATTTCCGCTAAAATCTCAATTTTTTTTTTGGCACGATTACAATACTTCATCATACTGCGTATGACAAAGTAAAAAGTAAGTTTTTAGTCCTGCTAAAAATAAAAAATTTTGACACATTTTTAAATTGTTCTTTTAAAAAAATTCTATCGGCCGGTATTAACATGTTAATGGAGCTTTAATGTTAAAGCTAAAGCTCCTAATGCTCCATTAACTTACAGGGCCATTAAGTAGAATTCCCAACGAATTTAAGGGGCATGTGCAGCAGTATGTAGATTGTTGCCATCGCGAGACGTTGTTCATTGTTCGACTAATCTACTGATTTAATCAATAAAATGTGTAGATAAGTAGGTATGTAGATTGTTCTCAGACAGCGTCATAATGTATACAGTGATTGAAACAAATGTTCAAAAAAGGATATTTTAATGGAGGTGTATGTAATTAAGTATCAATGCATTGATATTATAGTACTTGACGGTTTTGCCGCATAAATACTAGATAAACGCATTTATATTCAGTCACATAATATAGCATATTATATAGAATAGAATTAAATTAATTTTAGAACAAGCAAGAAATACTAGTAAGAAACAAGTCAACACGTACAGAATAATCTAGGCACATAAATACAATACATAAGGCAAATCCAATATAATACAAACAAATAGAGAGGCTCATTGCTCAAAATCGGAAGACCACGAAGAAGCATGCATCTTGTCTTGCTCTGTTCGCACTGGAATGAACAACTCAGAAAATAGAGGTAATATTTTAGTATTTAGTATCAACTTACGGGTAATTATACCTATATCTAGTTTCCAAACATTTGCTGTCAAAAACACTAAATTTAAAAGTTTTCTAATGCAGTTTAGTGACGTTAAATAAAAATAAGTAACTGTCGAAGCAGCTGAAAAGGTCGGGTAAGGTATCGTGATAGCTTATTTGAAACAAAACATCTGTTTCTTCTGATTTTTTTTTTAACTTTATCATATGCAGTATGATAAAGTATTGTAATCGTGCCGAAAAAGAAATTGAGATTTTAGCGGAAATGGGTCTTTTTGGGTCCCCTGATCATTTTTGATCAAGGTACAAAAAATGTCTGTATGTGTGTGTACCCGTTTTTTGTGGCTATGATTCCGGAGAAACTACTAACGGTATCGGTATATTTAGAAGATGATATATTGATTTCCGGGTGGAAAACCGTGTTGAGGACTTTGAAGCAGTCGACGTTTCGCGCTCTGTTGCAATAGGCAACTTCAGGACTAAGTTATCAAACCAAGTGCTAAGAAGTTACTGTCGCACATGGTGTTTCTGGGTTAGAGGTTAAGTTTATGGCTTTACTGTCGTCTCTTGGGACGGGTCTTTTATATGAGTCGAGCGGTGTCACCACATGGTGTTTGGAGTGGGGGTAACGATGTGGAAGGGGCAAGGTTAACAGGTAGTGGGCCAGCAGGTAGAAGCGGTTGGGACAGGACTAGGGTTCTAGGTATGATGTAAGTGAAACTCATCGTCTCTCCTGCTATTGGAGGGGCGTTTTAGGATTTCTATTGATTCACGGATCCTTCTAGGGTAGTCGTGGTTTCGTGACGCATGGGATCGGCAATATCGGGTGAAAGTTTAAAGATAGAGGATTCTACTGAGGAAATGATGGTTTCAACGGGAATGTGTTTTTGAGTAAGGGCGTAATTAAAACCTTTCGACAAAAGAGATTCTTCGTCTGGGATTTTATGGCCAAACTTAGAGCTGAAAAACTTTTGGTTCAAAAGGGTCCAAAGGAACTGGATGTTTCCTTTAAGCATTTTTCAAGGATTTTGCAAATGAGCTGCCATGTCTGTTATTTCGTCAAAATAGTTAAATAATAAATTAGAGGTAATTTTAGAGCAAATTTTTTATAATTTAGGTCCTATGAAATTTGTTGGTCAAATTAATAGCTGTATGAGCAAATTCTTTTTGATCGAGATCATGTCTGCATTAAAACTTAGTTAGCCAGGATTTGACAATTATTTTCATTGTGACAGTAGGTACTGTCAAACGCTGGTTTTTTGACCTACTATCAATATTATCATAATATCTGTCAAATCCTGGCTAACTTGTTTTATTTTAATGCAGACACGATCGATCTCGATCAACTAGAATCTCAATCGTGTACCTGGCCATATCAGATTTTTTGTTCAACGGCACTAAGTAAATGACTAAGCGAATACTAAGAGAATTTTGTTTGAAATCTTTGGGATAGAATGTCTGGTGAACAGAAGAAAATCGGACATATACAGGATAAGCCATTTTAATCTTAACATTTATGGTCACGGTGTGTTACTAGTTTTGTTATAGATGGCGTTAGTGTCGTGTAAACAAGGTCAATTTATTTTGTTTTTTAATTTAATGGTCTATATTTCTGTATATTTTCAAGTTATTAGCAAAATTTAATGTACAAAGGACAATGGTAAATCTACCTTAAACTGGACAGTTTTTGAGTTATTGCCTTATTATTACCTACTAGGAATTTGTGGTGAAGTGATTTATGATAATATTTCTATTTTGAATGGGCAAAGTTCTACCAATTTCAAGACAACTAAGTTGTCTACATATAGTATTGGACTTTGTACAAATTTCAAACAATGTCCGTTTCAAGAATAACGATTTTCTTATTGGATCAGCGTTACGTAAAAATACATTCTAATGAAATTTCTGCAAAACAGATATTTTTTGTATGTGAAAAATATGCGTAGATTCCAAAATTGCACTAAAATTTTACAAACAATTCAAAAATGTACAGAAATTCATAAAAAAGTGATGTTTGTAACTTAACATATAATATAATAAAATAGAATAGGTATTACCACTCTTGGTGGGACACACTGTATACCTATCTCATTCCTAACCGCTGGATACTCTCATTTGGATTCACATTTACGTATTTGTTAATTAAGACGGTTAGCTGATTATTATTGCAATTTCTATTGCAACATACAGCATGGTTACGTAATTGATTTTTTTTTCCGCGGGGAAATTTGTTTAATTGTATTAAACAATTTTTCGTTTTTATATTATTTATGTGATGTGAATAATAAAAATTAATCCCAAATTCCTAAATAATAGGAAATTTTCTATTATAATTGTCAAGTCGTTTCCGTATGTGTTTTTTCCTCAATTGCAATTCATCAAAAAAAATGTAGCAAAAATTGTATTTGCGCTTCTAATATTAAAGGTCGCACCAATAACCAGTTGAAGAAATGCAACTCTGCAGAATCAGCGTTCAATGTGCAAATCAAAAACAGTGCAGCCCAATACAGTTCGTTATTTTTACTTTATTCTTGTATTATTAAATTGAATAAATGTTTAGCACCGCTGTAATGCTTAGTAGGACACTTTTCTTATATATAAACTCAAATAATTTTTGAATAAAACCAGTATTAAACCCGTGTTTGTACTAATCATTCCTTAATACCAACCACCTGTCCTGCCCGGAGTTTGTTCAATAATAACATAAAAGTTGACACTAGCTGAGATTTAATTAATCTGACGCCGAATGTGATACAAGAGAACATTTTGTTTATGTACATTCTGCTCTGAGGTTATTTTTTTGCACCCACTATAATTTGTAGCGTTAGCTAAGATAACCCATATTAATGATGATGGTGAGACTGTTTCTAATAAAAAAAACACCGAACAATGCCAGGTTACAAATTTGTGACAGGCAGTTTCTAAATTGCAGATATCACAATTGGACTTGAGTAACATGTTTTATGTCGAAAAGTAACCATGGTTGCACAGTTATTACACTTTTGAGTAAATATGAGTAGGTACTGAAGTTAAAACTTAATATAATTTAACTGTTACCTAAAATAGTATTTATATTTAAATAGTATTTAAGTATTTTATTTTAATAAGAATTATGTTAATAGGTATACCTATTTCCTCTACAGGTAGTTGACCAGCAAACATTTTGGTGATTAGATACGTAAATATAGCTTTACAAATCCTTGATATATTATAATAAATAACTTAATTCTTTAATTACTATGTAATACTATCTCAGAATAAAGTTATGCGTTCATATCACAAGGATGTGATATGACCGCTCGCTAGTGAACCGCTTATTAAAATGTTCATTTGTTTTTGGCGGTAAACAGCAGTGTTTTGAAGTAAAACATGCGTGCATGCAACTGAATGCAGCGTGTGATAAACGTGGTATAGCACTTACTACTTATGTATGATGTGAGCATTCCATTCGGTTTCCGATACAACACATAGGCCACTACCTAGCACGTGAATAACACAGACCCGGCGTGCTCTTTTCTTTTCACGCGGGTTAAAATCGAACAGTCAATGATTGTTGCTGCATATCCGAATGTAAGCCATATCTATCTGGATGGGCCACTGTAGTCACGCCATGTACAAACTTATATAGCACATGCGCTCCAGCTATATGCGATACTATACGATCGCATCGCAGTCAGTGGACGGCGGACGCATTGATTTTCTGAGCGTGGCATGTATACGCCGACATTCGTGTACGTTGTTGGCCGACTCAAATTTTTGTTTTCGTTTGATTGCTAGTCATCACAATGTATGTAAATTGTATGTGTAAGTACTCCTCATATCACCGAGAGATAACAAAACTAGATTTTACATTTATATCTGTTACTGTTACGCACAGATGCTTTCATTCATAAAGGTTCGGTGTGGACTGAGCCCGATCAACACTTGTCCGGTCGGATTACTATCATATTGTCGGTTATCGTACTTTGTCTAAAACAGTTGGCAGTGTTTATGAATTTTCTGATTTTACACGTGTCCAGCGACACGTGCCGTTTAGCTTGGATATTTGTTTTTTTTTAAATATGCAAACGTTTATAATTTGCAATTTAGCCAATATGGTCAGCGCCTGCTTGCGTCGAAGGAACGTCAAACGCAGACAATAAAAAATCTAGAGACAGTTCCACGTCGTTGTGTTTTTATTGTCACTGGCTGATGTGGACAGGAAGCTGGGATGAATTAGAACTTCAATTATCAAATTTTTCAAATTGTGTTAAAATTATAGATATTGGCTCGGCTTTTAGCCCGGTTATAATTTTTCTATGGAACCACCATAAACGGTCCGATCGATACCTAATTGCAGTATACATGTTAAGATTGATAATCACTCACCATATTGAACATCATTGTCTACTGGTTAATCGAACTACGTGAAGCAGTGGCGTAGCAACATATTCAGCGCCCTGGAGCAAGAAAAATCCCAGCGCCCCCTTGTTTTTGGAAGAGATCTGGCATTTTAGAACATTTGATTTAATTCAAGGGAAAATGGTTATTACGTCAACTCGTCAGTAATATAGAATCAACTAAAGAAGCGAATGATAATTAACCCAGGTGAGGATAATTTTTGGAAAAAACACCTCCGCCTGGATTTGAACCAGGAACCCTCCAATTGCCGGTTGACAGCTCTCCCAGTTGAGCTACAGAGGCGATGGAAATTTATAGGTTTTATTTGTCACTTCAGGACTTGCAATCCGAGTTTTCGAATTAAACAAACCCGTCGTGACACCTATAGGGGCTGGCAACCGGCAATTGGAGTGTTCCTGGTTCAAATCCAGGCGGAGGTGTTTTTTCCAAAAATTATCCTCACCTGGGTTAATTATCATTCGCTTCTTTAGTTGATTTGATTTAATGTATACCACTTTCAATTGCAATTTTTCAATTCCAGATTGAACCAAATATGTTTTATGTTGAAAACGAGTTTATATATACAAAATCCTTGCGAAACTCAGTTTAGCGTTTTGTGACAATGAAAACCAATTAGTCAACAGCAGGCTGTTTTCAATTTCTAACAAATTAAAATAATCCAAATATTCTTCAAATGTGTTCACATCTGCTTCACAAGTGTTTTATATAAATAATGGTACCGGATTTTATGGAATTATTCTAAAACTCGTATCTTTTACTAGCGTATAAGATTTAAGAACATTTACACTAATTTTAGTTTCCGTGAAAACCGAGGTGGGTTTTCATTGCCAAGTTTTCATTGCACGCTATTATTCTTCTTATTATTAAATATGATGCTCAATCATGTTTTCAAATACTTGAGACGTGGAATGGATCACCCAGAATACAAATAACGTTATACGTGCTTTTGACGTATTTTCAGACGCATAACTTGAAAACGCCAAGTCGTGCTTAAAGGATGTATAAATATTTTATGTATAGAATTTAAAGTTCTAGAAGTTTCCAACAAATATCCATTGTTGTCCGACCAATAAAAACATCCAAATCGGTTATCTATGACCGTGAATAACTCGCAGCTCAGACCACATATCGATGGGTGCTGTTTACACGTTATTTCTAATGCCAAATCAAAGGCATATTTAAAAGTCTATTTGGGTTTGAATTTTTTGAAGTGAATTATTTGTTAAATTTCACTGGGCTAGGACGCGATAGTCTACTATTCTCGTTTTTTTTTTAGTACCATTAAAATAATAACATAACTTACAACCTTGAAAACATTTTTCACAGTTCAGGTGAAAGTTGGTTAAGATGCCACAGTACGTTTTTCTAACGCCATTCAAATGATGGTTAAAGACATTTTTTCAAGTTTGTCAAAGATACTTTTTAAATTGTTTGTCAAAATTGTTAGGAAGAAAGCGTTTTAGGCAATTGAGACTTTTACCTAACATTAAAATTTTGGGATTGGCAATTTCATTCTTTTAAAATATGTAACATTATGTGTTTCATATTAATAAGAAAATACCGAAAACAACTAACATACTTATAACTTTATGAATAACACACCAATTTAGTAAAATAATAGTAGTGATTTAAAGTGAACAGTATATTACAATAGTACAGTAAATAAATAAATAAATATGAAGTGCTCATGCTTAAAAAAACAAACATTTGCGGAAGTCAAATGCACATGGAGTTATATATGTATAAACACAACGAACAAATCTATAAATCGAAATTATGATAATTAAGTCAAGATCACAAAACATTTAGGTCGTTAGAATTTTATTTAGAAATTCTGGCCATTATTACACAAAAGTTTTGTTATTTCTCTTCGAATTTTGCGCCCCCTCTACTCGTGCGCCTGGAGCAGTTTGCTCCCACTGCTACCCGTAGCTACACCCCTGACGTGAAGGGATCTGCCATTCTCTCTCGGATGTTTGAATATCGACCACGCAACATATAACAATATAGAAATACCCTTTCAAACAGCTTTAACAATACATATGAAGGTTAACTTACACGGGGACCGCCTGTCCCCAGGCTGTCGGGATCGTCACCTCATCCTGGCATCATCCTCGGCAGCCTCCTCATGTCATCTATCTCCTGGATATAATCGTCTTCAAATGGCCAATGATCTCAAGCTTAGCGTAGTCAAGTTTTGCGACAATATATGCGTACGCGCTAACTCGTTAGCATTTTGGTTAGAATTTTATTTCAATAATTACACTGTTATTGAAAAAGAAAAACGAAATATATACTTTCTACAACACATAGTGTAAGTTGTAGAGCTGGTGAACTGGACTTGGTATGGTATGGAAGAAATTTCCCCTACACCCCCAAAATCTACCTTTTTCTAAAACAACTGTTTTTAGGTTCTTGCATGTGTATAAAAATCCAGTGCACTGCCATTATGTAGGTATTCGATTTAAAAAATCAATTGCAAAACAAAGTAGAGACCAGTATAAAGATGGCATATAGGTAGATGGGTTCAAATATTCAGAAGTTTTCCATTATTTTCAATTTTTTCAACTTAACAAAGGTTTAATGGCCTGTTTCGATCTGTAATATTTGTTTTTTATTTGGCTTATTTTTAATTGAAATCCCATTAAAATTTGCGTTTAATGCGAGTTTGTTTATTAGAATCGGTTGAAATTTGAGTTCTCGAATTATCCCACATCACACTTGGGAGAAGAAATATACCGCTCGACTCTAACAAAACCCCAAATCTCAGTACGTTAGAGTTTACAAATTGGTAAGTTATCCGGTATTGTTAATCCCAAGCGGAAGGTGAAAAAAAGTTGTTGTTTTCTTCCTAGTATAGCATTTTATTGTAATATGTTAGCATAGGCGCCCGCAGAAATATTTCCCGGGGGTGCAAAACGAAAACCACCATGGGTTGGGTTAAGAGTTGCCAACTGCAAAAAATTGGGTTAACGGAAACCGGAGCTATCGTTTCGCTTTTGGTATAAAAACCGAACCGTTTATAACTTTAGCATCCATTTCTACCATACCCGAAAATATAGATAATTAAAAGACGTAGAGCGGAGTTTTGCCCCATGGACAACTAACCCTAACTGGCGATAATGTCCGTTTGAATAGCAAACGTTATTCAAACATTTGCTGCAGAAAAATGTTTAGTAAAACTTTGGAAAAATTATTGTAGGTACAAGTGTCTATCATACCCCAAATTGTTGCTAATTAAAAGACCTAGTAGCCCTTTGACGTTCGGAATTTTGCCCCATGGACAACAAGCCCTAAATGGCGATAATGCCCGTTCGAATACCAAACGTATTTCAATAAGGTGATCCAGAAAAATGTTTATAACTTTTTCAAAAATTGTTGCATAAATTTCTATCATACCCCAAATTGTAGCTAATCAAAGGGCCTAATAGCCCTCCGACAATCGGAGTTTTGCCCCATGGACAACAACCCATAAATGGCGATAATATCCGTTCAAATAGCAAACATATTTCATGCTCCAGAAAAATGTTTATAATGTATGGAAAAATTACTGCATAAATTGCTATCATATAGGAAATCAAAAGGTCTACTAACCCCTTCGACGCTCGGAGGTTTTCCCCATGGGCAGCAACCCCTATATGGCAATAATGTCCGTTCGAATAGCAAAGGTGTTTCAATCAGTTTCTACAGAAAAATGTTAATAACTTTTGCAAAAATGGTTGCATAAATTTCTATCATACCTCAAATTGTAGTTAAATACAAGTCCTAGTGGCCCTTGGACGATGGATTCATTCGATTGCTATTCATTCGAATAGCAAACATATTTCAAACAGTTGCGACAAAAAAATGTTTATAACATTTGCAATAATTTCTATCGTACCCCTAATTGTATGTAATTAAAAGACCTAGTAGTCCTTTGACGCTCGGAGTTTTGCTAAATGGCGGTAATCTCCGTTCGAATAGCAACCTTATTTCAATCAGTCGACTTTTGCAAAAATGGATAATATAATAAGTTGACATTTTTTATGTCTAAATTCAGAAGTTTACACACCCTTGCCCCTTTGTGCGGGCGCCCATGTATGTTAGTACTTTCGTTCTTGTATTAGAATATCATCAGACCAACCAACAAAGTGGCCATTTTTAAACGCTACATCCAGATCGGAGGTGGGTGAGGGGTAGAATTATTAAGAGGGGGATTCAACAGCCGATCAGGTGCAGCTTGGTTGTTTTTTGATAAGTTTGTAAAATCAGTCGAGAATTGGTCTTTGCGTGGATATGTCGACGTTTTCGCTAAAGTTAGGTACTTGGGAACAAGATAGATTTGCCGACGTGCGGTCACTATCATACGTCCTAACGTCTTTTAACACTGTTTCAACTTATTTTTGCACAAGTAATCAGGCTGTGCCCTGTGCCTTTAGCATATACATATTTATATAACTTCAACATTCGTTTATGAAGTGATATCTGCAAAAGCACACGTACTATGTATATGTTCGAAATATGCCAAAGACTAGTGAGGTTATGTGCCCATATACATTTATACCTAAAATACGTTCCATTATGGTGTGCGAAGAAATACGTGTAATCTATTGCAAGACCCGTACCAATACCTTTGGTCACTTACTTTCTCTTGGTACGATAGATTATCCAGGCATTTCTCAGCCGTAAATGATACTCTTATGCCTACCTAATGAAAAACACACGAGTATACACATGACGTACGTATGTATGTACAGCATCAACATCAGCACAGAGATCTGATAACATACGAGAAACATAACACTTAATAAGTAATTCTTCATTTACCAATTTGTAATTCGTATATTATGTATAAGATTTTTTAAGATTATTTATAAGACAATTACAGAACATAAGCTTTTTAATATTATTTTTATTTTTTAGTATTAAACAAACAATTTAAAACCATAAAACACTTACTACACAAGTTTTGGAATAAAACAAGAAACATTTTAGGTACTGCGGCGGTCTTGTTTAGGGAATACCTATCGAATCGATCTCAGTATGTGATGATTGACAAACAGACCAGCTGCAAACAGGAAATTAATTATGGAGTCCCACAGGGCTCCGTACTGGGCCCAGTGTTATTCCAACTGTATATAAATGATCTTCTCGAATTGGACATAGGTGGCAAAATATATTCATAATGCGGATGACACGGCGCTGTTCTTTGAAGATGTGGAATGGACTTTGGTCAAGAGGAAGGCAGAGATCGGTTTGAGCAAAGTACGCAATTAGCTGACTAAAAATCTGCTGACCCTTAATGCGAAAAAGGCCACATTTCTGGCGTTTTCGTTGAAGCTTATTAAAAATAGGAAAAAATCAAAATAGCGGTGACGCATTATGTTGAAGCACATTTAGACAGTTTTAGGTCGATGTTCATATAATTATTGATGTGTCGCCTGTAGTGCTGTAGTTGTTTTGTTTGATAACACTGTAATGTTCCAACTGTTCAGCTGTATATTGTAAAGTGTTGCAAGGGACTATTTTTTGATGGCACGCACAAGCTCTCTGAGAGCTTATGTGCCATATTGTTAAGTATGTATGATGTATGTATGTAATGATGCACAATCAAACAAATTAAAAATTGAACAAAATTAAACAAATCATATTATTTATTAATATCAAGAAATAATAATACAAAATATATTATAATATAAGAAAATAAATACAAACTACATTATAATATAATAAAATAAATACAAAATACATTGTAATTTTAGTATTTATATGTTGTATCTAAATTATATTATCTAGGTTTCAAATATTTAATGAGATGTATCAGAGATTTTCAATAAATAATAATAATAATATATTTATTTGCCCAACAGGTGTACTAATTATAGGACAAAAATTACAAACTAGAATAACGACAATAAACAAAATATATAAATACATAGCGGTATATACATATCATAGAGAACATTAGCACAAGTAACAAGCAAAAGCAATAAACATGAAACAAATCACTGAAAGATGTCTTCGTCCGCCTTGTTGGTGTTCCGTGACATTATGGCTCAATGGAGCCCTGAGTCCAATGTTCGTCCTGGCTGGCAATGGCAGAAATGTCGCTGTATAGGGAGCTGCAATTTCAGCAGCATTGGGCAATCCAAAATGTTGCGGATTAGTTTACGCATAAAATCTGCGCTCTGGGACTCCCGACGAACATGAAGAGCCTCAAAACGATGCTGTTCCAACAAGTCCTCATAGCAACAGCCGCGCGGAGGTTAGACGCCGGTCTAGCGATAACTCAAGTACTTTGGAAACTTCCTCTGGATTCTCTCAATAACTAGCCAGTGAGAAATGTAATTGGGGTACCAGACCAGTGACGCATACTCCAGCTTGCTTCTGACAAAAGCGCAGAAAAGAGACAAAAGCGCAGAAAAGAAACAAAACGGCAGGACTTTCAAACATTCGGCGCATCCTCAACACAAAACCAAGCGAACGAGAGGCGGTCGAACATAAATATTCCAGGTGATGAGTAACGGATAACTGCCCATCAAACCACACGCCCAAATCCTTCACGTTGGCTACCGCCCGCAAAGCCTTCCCAGATAGTTGATACGCTGAGGCCACTGGACAACGCTTACGGGTATACGACATAAACTGGCACTTGTCAATGTTGAGTGGCAAGCCGTAGGTATCGCACCAGGAATTGACCCTATCCAGCCCCAACTGAAGCAAACGTACATCCTCAGCCGTGTGTATAGGTGCAAACAGCTTCAAATCATCCGCATACGCCAAGGCTTGCCAGGACAGCGCATTTAACAGCTATCATTCACAAAAATTATAAATAATAGGGGACCCAGGTTTGAACCCTGCGGGACACTGGAAGTGGCAAAAAACTCTCGAGATCTGTATCCGTTGTCAAAGACGTATGTTTTTCTATCCCTCAGGTAGGAGTCTATCAGCCGCAAAGCAGCCGGACAGAAACCAAACATATCAACCTTCATAAGAAGCATAGGGTGAGGTATCCGTTCAAAGGCCTTGCTAAAGTCGGTGTAGATGACGTCCAACTGCACGCCGTCCTCCAAAATAGATGTTGCATACTGTGAAAAACTTGCCAGGTTCGTGATTGTGGAACGACCGGGAAAAAATCCATGCTGATGCTGGGAAATGTGGGGCCTCACATGACGAAAAATCTGCGAGTACAGAGCCTGTTCAAACAACTTAGCAAAGTTCGACAAAATCGCAATAGGTCTATAATTTCCGATAACACCTTTATCATTCTTTTTATGTACAGGAGAAATTCGCGCAGTCTTCCACGCATCAGGGAAGGTGGACGTTTCAAGCCAGATTAAATATGATTTTAAGGGGATAACCAAATATCAGCTTACAATCACGTAACAGAAAACTTGGGATCAAGTCGTCACCGGCAGTGTTTTTATTTGGAAACTTTCCAAGCAGGTGGATAAGTTGGTTCTCGCATATAGCAGAAAAACTAAAGGCAGAAACAGGAGGAAACAGGAAACGGAATCAGGAGCGGTATCAAAAACATTGTTCGAAAAAGAGGATGAAAAGTGGTCGGCAAAAGCATCAACAATCTTCTTAGGTGTCACAAATTCAGCATGACCATCGGTCATTCTGGCGGAAATACGGGAAGTTTTCTGCGATTAATAAAACTCCAGATACTTCCTGTGTCATCCCTGATGCAATCCTCAGCCTTAACAAGGAAGGAAGAGTAAGCAACAGTTGTTTGATCCTTTGGAAGTCTACGCATGCGTTGAAATTCCTGTTGGTAGAATACAGAAGAAGTCGATTTCCACCTGCGTCTGTAATAGTTTTTGAGCTTCAAGTTTCTAATAATTTCAAAATCAAATCAAGGAGGGTACTGTGACTCCGAAACCCGGACACGCGGCACAAATCGACGAAAACTCGCATCCAACACCTCGTAGAAACGGCTGACAGCATCATTAACATTAGTATGTACTTCAAGAGAACTCCAATCAATGCTCAACAGAGAGTGGTACAAGCCAGGGAAATCAGCATTAAAAAAGTTATATCTGAAGCATTCAGCAGATGGAAACTGCTGAACAGGAGGAGAAGCAGCAAAGGTGACCTCAATGCTCAAAGCCGGATGATGTAAGTCCTCTGGAACAAGAGGGTAGTCCGCACGAGTTAGAACAACATTTGCTTCGACATTCGAAAAAATCAAGTCTAATAGTCTGTTATTGGAGTTAGGCACAGAATTAAAT
Source organism: Melinopterus prodromus (assembly GCA_964023965.1). Classification (NCBI taxonomy): domain Eukaryota; kingdom Metazoa; phylum Arthropoda; class Insecta; order Coleoptera; family Scarabaeidae; genus Melinopterus; species Melinopterus prodromus. Next base: position 41,327,671 of record OZ030390.1, on the reverse strand, counting down.
TGCTTTAGGTTGAGTACATCGGCGAACTGTTGCACATGGCCCAACTTGCCCAAGGCAGAAGTCCCATCGATGAAAGCCGGTATCTTGAAGTCACCAGCGATGAATACGGGGCAGTCTATAATCATCGAAAGAATGGCATCGAAAAATAACTCAATTGAGTCAGATTCTGTATGTGGGGGCATATATAAAAGAAAGACTTAGAATGCATTGTAAGTCGGCATAGGACATGATCAATGTCTGGGACCAGCTGTGCTATATGGGTTGTATCCAAAAGTTGACAGACATAGCAATTTCTGAAGGCAATGAGAACACCTCCACCCCTAGATTTATTAACAGCAGCGAAATCTCTATCTGTTCTGCTAACATCATAATAAGCAGGGAACAGTTCCGAATAACGAACAGATTCCAAACATTATTATAAAACACATCAAGTTTCGAACGCAGACCACGACAATTTTGATAAAAAACATGTAAAGAAATGTACTCTGATGGGCAACTTTAGTTTTCCGGATCCGAAACAGTGTTTATAATGGTAGGCACTCCATTCTTATAGATCAGTCGAAGGTCCTTCTCTCCATTGGCTATACGAGAATCAAGGGAAGATCTAACAGACTGGACGAAGGTCCGCTGTAGAGGAGTCTTGTCAGAGACTACTGAAACACCATTCCAACGTGCATTGTCTTTGATTTTAGCTACGTTACGAAAAGACATAATAACGTCGTTTTCAGACAATAGCTGCACATTTAGAGGGCGTGCCCTTTGCTGCTTGGTAGGATCATATTTACCGATCCGAAACGGCTTAACGGTAGGCCGGGTAGGCGCCGCCACACTTAGCACGGAAAGTATTTCTCCCACCGCAGCAACATCCAGATCCGCCTGCTGGTCTCTGTTGCAACCATCAGACTCTGGCAAACCAAATACGAGTATGTCCTTTTTGCGCTTCTCACGCTCACACACCTCCTGAACAATTTTCTCAAACTCCGCTGGTGCAACCGTATCCCCGGATATACACTGAGCCCTCGCAGACTTAAGCTCCATAATCTCAGTCTGCAGATTTAAAATAACAGCCTTAAGCTCATTGAAATCATTGCCCAGGTGCAAACATCGTTTGCACGACCACGTAAGGCCAGAACTTGCACGTATCTTTCCAACCTCGGCCATACTGATATCCACACAGGCGATAGCATAAATATTTTTACATACTGTACAGTGAACAAGATGACGATCTTCGGCCGGTGCATTGCAACATGCGCAGGCCTGCATTATATGAAAGAATTGACAAAAGAAATCGGCAAAAGCCGCGCTGAATTCAGGAAGAACAGGGACACAAACTTCACGCTAACGGTGCCCGTCGTAGCGACTTTATTAAGACAAACAAGGGAAAAATGGGCAACGGAAGGATTAAATGTGGAAAAAACAAAGGCAAACAACGACATAAACCAAAGAGTTTGTAAATCAAAACATTCCCAAATAAACACGGGAAACGAGTATCGTATACGTCCCGCGTTTCCAACCGGTCTGTGATAGCGAAAAACACGCATACGCTGCTCGCTTGTCGGGAAACAACAACAAACGCCCAAAATATCAATCACAATCCACAAGTACAGGTCAATTACTCACCAAAACCAATCTGCGGTCACAGAGCAAACCAGCACAAATAGATCCAACACACATTAAACCCTCACAAACAAAAGAACCGCATCAAAATCAACACTCAAGCTCACAGCCAGCGAACACGTCCACACAGCACTGAGTCAAACGTAGTGTGTGAATAATTGTAATAGAATAATATAAATATAAAATACATAATAATGTAATAAAATAAATAAATTATTCTGTAATGAACAAAAGAAACATTCTAATAAACTAAAATAAATAAAATATTCTGTTTTTAACAAAAATAACAACAAATAAAATAAACATTCTACAATAATATATAAATAATAAATATAATATATAATTATAATAAATATAAAATCTCAAGAGATCAAATAAGTTAGGTCAGGTACATTGCTCACATCCATGATCCAAGCAGCAGACATCGCCTAAAACAAAAGAGAACACAAGCAGTATTTGTTCAAAACTACATTTGTCCCAGATTAAAAACCTTAATGTCATTAAGGGTCAAAATGAAAATTAATTTAATTTGCTTTTTTTTAAACTTCTTAGCTTTTTCATTATGTCCTGAACTACTCTTTGGTAAATTATTTCTTATGGATTTGTATATATCTAAACGAATAATTTTGTCTATAATATTTACTTCACAGTTATGGTTGGGTCAAAATTTTACTGTCAGGGTATTGAAGTAAGTATTTTTAAACTGAGTATGTTGTTTTTATGTCCGTGTTCATCTAAATAAGGATAAAGCAAATAGTGTACTTTGTTTACAAGCTTCACCACACTGTCACTAGCATAGCATAAATTATTATTTCTAGATGAATATTCTTTGAAGTTAGTAAAAATGTGCAAATGTGTCACATTCTCTGAAAAAATATTACTTTTGCAAGTTTCACAATCTGGTATAGAAATTCAATTAAAAATATACCCGGCAACATAAGCTGAGGCTTGATTTTCACTACTTAAAAAGTCAAATTCGTTTGATTCTCCATCTACTGGGTTATGAGCTGGTTCGTTAGGGTAATCATCTGTACTGTAGTTTGTTGTTAAAAATTTAGTAAAATTTGTAAGTGAATTACAGTTACCTTCTTCACAATTACCATTTACAACTGGCGCAGATAAGTTATTAACAACTATACTTTTTAGGGCTGCAACTAACTGATGACAGGTAGGATGGGTATATGTAATACCATGTAATACCTAATTTGCCCAAATAGGTTTTCTAATAATTCCTGATTAAATGATTTTAAATTAAGTTATTGTAGCCCTTGTAATTTTAAATTATTCCAAACAAAAATAATAGATCTTAATGTTGTCTGCCAACTTTCAATAAAAGAAAACGTATTAGTTTTATCAGTCACATCTTTAATATTAAAAATCTTCCAATAACTCAACTGGGTTAACATTTTGTTCCACAAATTTAAATGGGGCAATTTTTCACTAAGTGCACATCTATATATTTTACCATCAGGAGAAAAGATTTGGGTACCGTTAAGTGAATCAAAAAGATTGTCAACATCAGAAACAAACTCAGCAGTATACATTGCCTCAGCTGGTAATTTGTTTGTTTCAATTGCTGAGGCAACAGAAACTTAATTGACATGCGGCTTTAACTTTCATTTTCATGAAACAATCACTTGCGTTAAAATACTGATCTCTAAGTTTGGGTAGCATTTTGTAAGTTCTTTGTTGATCAAGATCAAAGGTGACTTTAATAGATTTAAATTTAGCTTCTTTGAGGCCTTTAAAACGAATATTACCTGCCATTAGAGCATTACGAGTATTTTTAAGTAAGTAAGGCACTTCTTATATTACACAAACCGGTTGACCGTTAACTACAAAATGATAAGGTGTTGGCGCATCTAAATTCTCCAAACACAGATCAGACAAAGCCTTGTGATTTCATTTCATTTGATCGCATACTGTTGCAACAACATTAAAACCAATGTTTTGCAATTGTTCAATATATTTGGCTATAAGAGCTTTTAAATTACTTCCTGTGACAGAATGACTCGAAAAGTAGTATGCAACAACTTGCTTGAACCCTTTTCTAACCCCACGAATCATGAAAACCAAAGAATGATTTGCCAACACATGACTGCGACCTAGATCGCCTAAATCCTGAAACCCGCAAATTGTCTGTTTATGTGATTCATATTGAAGTCCTGGTGAAAGAGAGATTTCATCAAATAACAAACTTATATTTCTGTCCAGTTCAGGCATTTTATCAGACTCAAGTTTTAATAAATCTAAAATTGGTTTATTAATACTAGTTGTAAATTGAATTTTGGCTAAGCTTACTTTTAAAGTTCTTGGACTGGGTAGTTGAAAAATAGAAAGTAAATATCTATACAATCTCGGACTTTTATAATAAATAGATAACGCAAAGGCTTTGTCTACTCTGGTCCATCTTTTACCATGAGGTTTCTTTAAACTATTACGCAACTGACAGTTTAAAACATCTTTAGTTACATCATTTAGATTTTCTTCAATAAACTGAAATAAACCACATATTGTTTAATTCCTTTACTTTATAGCGCTTTTTCGCTAAAGAAGATTTTAATTTTGATAATTTGGAAGAAACATTGCGGTAAATTTGATACATTTCCGATTCTTGGGGTGATAAATCCTTTCTTGGCATGTCAATTTTAGACACAAATCGACTTTTTTACAAAAGAAATGAATATCTGTTGTTCGTGTGTGAGTTTTTACATGACTTATCTAGTTCTAAATCAGATCCTAAATTATTTGAAGATTCTCCCGTACTGCTACCTAATAAATTTGAATTATTTGGTTGACTAATATCAAAAGAAACTTTATCTAAAGTATTGTTCAAAATGTTAGGTTCAAGACTGTTATTGCATGATGAACAAGGGGCAATTGAAATAGATGGTAAATGTAAAACATCTTCGGGTGGTAATAAATTATTGGTAAACCTTTCTGGTATGACATTAAAATTCAGCCTTTTCAAAAGAGGGTTTTTAAACTGAGAAACATCAAAATGGTCTTCGCAAATATGAAAATGTTTACAATCCTTATGTTGGTTAATGGTACAATGTTCTTTCTAAGTATTTAATCGTTGGTTATATTTTAAAGGAAATTTAAAGAAATGTTTATTTTTATAGGTCTGATCTGAGGCGGAGACTAAATATGAATTGGTGCATTTGGGATATAGACAGGCAATGTTCCTACGTTCCAGAGATACATATGCCATTCTAGAGAAAAGGCAATGGAGCTTATAAAAATATTTAAAAATATTGTTACTTAGCTCTTAATGGGATGGGTTCAGGCCAGGGTGGATGTAAATGAAACTGACACTGCTTTTACATGCGTGTATAATGTTGATGAGATTCTTCACGAAAACAGCTGCGAAGGCAGGTCGCTGCCTTCTCGTACAGGTGTCGGATGTCTCGCTCGTAAATTCAGACTAATAACAATTCCCTTGATACGCCGCTTTACTGTATTTATATCAATTGCCCAAATACGACATTACCGTTAATTAGGTTACCAAACGTCGAGGTTGTTCACTTGCCTTTAGTGCAAACTCGGCGTTTGCTATCTATACTAGACACCGCAATCATTGAGGAATTCGGGTTGTTAACATTATATTTGTATGCAATTTTACACAATAATAACTTTAATAATAACTCCTTTGTAACAATATACTCACCCGATAACTAATACAACTACATTCTTAACCTAAAGTGCTTCCGCTTCCTTAACCTCTTAACCCATATCAGTTCTCTCGTGACTTGCCCCTTTGTGTAAACAATGATCCTAAAAGGAAGTAGTAGTTTATGCAAGCGTATTAAATATGTAATTTGATTCATACCGTAGCCTTTGAACGAAACTGACCCGCACAACTCTGCAAATCACTGCATATTATGACGCTTGTTATGTTAGGTTATGGCGGGACCGCACTTACAAGAGGTTAGCTATGGTTAGTTACCTAGTTACAAACTGATTGGCTAACTTCACGTTAGAAAATTTTACGAAAGTCCCTCTGACGGTAGGTTGGCAAACTAACACAAAATAACGTCAGCGTGTTTCCAAATCGGCCATTTAAACTTTCACCCCGGCGCTGAAGACCTACCAAGGAAGTCTCCCTTATATACCTAAATGTACACCTCACTGCGCACATCTGGAGATACCACTTCCTTGTGCTTTTCCACCTGACCGCGTTAGGATTGATTTCCAGTCCCTACTAATGTCAGTGCCGTCCTCGCGATTGATGTTGTCAGGTTGTAAATTTCGATGGCTTCTCTAATAAGCATTCGATGATAATTACCCACCTTTGCCAAAATCTTCACGTCATCGAAGTTCATAATGTGTCCCGACTGGTGGCAGTGTTGAGCAACAGCGGACTGTTGAATCTTGCGTAGCTGGGTGTCTCTACTGTGCTCCGTGACTCGAAATTCGATGCGTCGTCCTGTCTGTCCTACATAGCAAGTTCCACACTCACATGTTATCTTTTATACCCCTTCGTTCTTCAGGAGTGGTGTGATATCCTTTGGGTTAGGCAACAGATTTTTCACCTTAGTTGGTGCTCTGTATCTTACCGTGATACCCGAATTCTTTAAGTTTGGTACCTACATTTCTGCGTACCAAGCACCATATCACCACCCCTGCCGCCAAGAAGATTTTATGGAGAACAGAGAATGCCTTATTACGTGACAGGGTACATTTCACTTACCGATCTTTACAGGACACTACAGGTAAATTGCTAAAACTTCATCTCAAATTAGCAAATAGATTGTCAGCCGAAGATTGGAGTAACCTTGATGCCACCACATGGAGAAAGGCGGAATTCCAGTTTGACAAAGCAACCCAATCTTGAATCGACGTTTGTTAAGTTAGTGGCTAAGAAGATTGTGACCGAATCTACTACAACTTACAGTAGTACTTACAACAAAGTAGTTGTAAATATGTGTAATCACCAACTCTCCACTCTCCAACTTTATGCTGGCCTAGCAATTAAAGGTGTGCTGAAAGGATGGTACGATTGTGGTACCAAGTCGCCAGTTTCTAGGTGAAAGTAACTTGTCGAAAGTTTTTGAAAATTTATTAGAATCGCTACTGAGAGCACCCTGACTGTCAAATTAGGCCGTCGGTAGCAGTAGGAAGTGACCCTACCGTAGCCAGGTCCCTATCAACAAGCAGTAAATCTCCCAACTTTCTGCTGACTTAAGACATGAAGGCGTGCAGAAAGGATTTAAGGTTTGGTACGTGTTAGAGATAAATAGGGCAGGCTTATTATTGATACGCACTGTATGTCATGTCCATGGGGTGACTCGCCATGGGAATATAGGTATTGCTCATACCTGTTCTCATGGCAGTGTAACCTCTCGCCTTGTAGAATGCAGTCGCGTTGTGTGTTATGATATGGAGTGCTTTAAGTTATAAGTTTTAGTTTACACTTATAACTAATTGTGTAAATCTAACAATACCTACCAAGTCCCGGTCTCTATGAGAAACTGGCTTGTCGGTAGTTTTGGAAACGAATTTTATACTAAGTCCAATATTCGCTGGTAATGAAAGTTCGACGGACCATGTACAGATTTGAGCCTTAGACTAGTTTGATTATACAGCCTAAGACAAACACCTCCTGGAAATAAGGCAATAAATACAAGAGAACACAGTAGGGTAAAATAAACGAAACGGGCATTTCATGGTTGATGAGAACCCATGCTTATTAAAAAAAATTATAGGTTTAAATACATTTCTGTAAATTACAATTTAAGCAGTGGTTCTAAAGCCAATTACTAATTGATATTAAATAATGTGTACACAGTTGGAAATTATTGATGCATCCCAATTTACCCCAATATTACAAAATCATCTACGCCACTGAATAAAATTTGGTCTACTGCTCAGCCAGACGGCAAATGACGTCAGTCCCTCTTCTTATTTTGAAACGACTCTCGTAGAATATAATTAATTACGTGGTTGTTTGCGCTGCAAATATACGAGATTTTTGTTTTTTACTAATTGATAATACTAAAATGATGTTTTTATTTATAATCTTAATGTGTTAATTATTGTAACAATTTTGCGTCTATTTTGCGAATAAATAAGGTACCCTATCAATTCGAATATTTAGTTTAGCTATACACACTATTTTATTTATGTGCACTATTGGGAGCCCCGGATGTCATGCACTTGGTCAGCAATTCGTCGTTGAAATGTGCATCGTGTGTGTTTACGCGATCACTGTACGTTTGGTGTTACACCAAATGTGGTTTGTTCACTTTAAAACTAAATTAAGTATAAGAATCTTCAAATTGTTTGATTTTGAAGCCGCAATTTCTGTAATTTTCAAAAAATAGTTAGGATAATAAATTAAGGTAGACGAAATTTTCTATAATTATGACGTTTTTTAGTAAAATTAATAGTTTAGCTGCATGAGCAAATTGTATTTGATCGAGATCGGTCGTATCTGCAATTTAAACTACGTAGTTAGCTGTTGACAGTATTGTCAAAACATCAGCCTTTGACACTACTGTATAGTATGGTAAAGTCATGTGCCTGGTCAAAACCACCGCACGGACGGCGCGGCGTCGGGCAAAAGTCTACTAATGTCCGTGGTCGACGATCCATTGCTGAAGCGAATGTTTTCTGGTTCCACCTATATAGGATATGGTACCTCTGGAGAGGGATGTTGTTGATTGTTTGGTGACGGTGCGCCGAGTTGGCATGGTAAAGGGGCCATTCGCTAAAGCGGAAATTGCCTGGGTTAGCCCGATGATATTACCGTGAATATTGTACGTTTGGAGACGAACGGATTCGAAATGTTGGAGTTGGATTCCCGACCTAGCATGGTGATGGGGCGATAGATTACATTTGTTAGCTGCTGAGCACCGTAAGCATTGCTGCCCTTGCCCGAACATTGGGTGCGGTCTCCTGTCTTTTGCGAAAAATGGAAACTTGCTTCCCTTCTGGCGGGCCCCGCGGGATGTATCGAAGGCCATCCAGTTGAGGACTGGCCGACTCGACCATGGTCCATGATCCCACATCATGAGCCTGGAGCAGGTATAGCCCGCCGTTGAGATCCTGTCCGTTGAGGTCACAATGGTCCCCTGTAATTGGAAGCACGTTCGGCGCTATACCCAGAGTCCTTGGTTCAAATACGAGTCAAGACGCTCTTTTTAACTGTCATCTCTTCCTGGGTTTTATTCTACTTCTCTTCGTTAGCTCTATTTGTATATAGGTTGTATAAACCAAGTTGAATATAGGCTGTGTTATGCCGACCACGAGTAAAACAAATCACAGTCGTAGGTTTCACACACGTGAAAATTACACAGCCTCGATCAAGATTATTGATTTTTGGTAGGTACGTTGTCTCCTAATAAACAATAAAGGCAGCATATGTAATAAAAACTGCCGACAAAAATATATATTTTTTCTTCATAAAAAGACGAGAGAATATGGTAACCCTAGTTAAAAACCAATATTTGTACTAAATGACTCTCTATCTGCATTCATCCTCCATGATAGCTAAGCAATTGATACAGTTATCCAGGAGCAAACTGTCTTATAACACTATTTTTACTTTATCATACGCAGTATAATAAAGTATTGTAATCATGCCAGAAAAAAAAATTGAGTTTTTAGTTGAAATAGGTCTTTTTGGATCCCCTGAACATTTTTGACCAAGGTACAAAAAAATGTCTGTGTGTGTGTGTGTGTGTGTGTCTGTGTGTGTGTGCGTGTGTGTGTGTGTGTGTGTGTGTAAACGATTTTTGTGACGACGATTCCGGAGAAACTACTAAAGGTATCGGGACGAAAGTTCATATTTAGAAGTTTCATGACCTAACTTAGAGCTGAAAAGCTTTTGGTTCAAAAGGGTCCAAAGGAACTGGTAGTTTATTCTAAGCCTTTTTCAAGGATTTTGCAAATGAGCCGCCATTTCTGTAATTTCGTCAAAATAGTTAAATAATAAATTACAGTAGAGGAAATTTTGAATAATTTATGCCTATGACATTTTTTGGTAAAATTAATAGTTTAGCTGCAAGAGCAAATTCTATTCGATCGAGATAGGTCGCATCTGCACTGATATGAAAATACATAGTAGCCAGAATTTTGACAAATATTTTTTTGTGCTGTCACCACAGAAATGTCTATGGCTGTAACACTCGAAAACAGCTGATTTCATCAGAGGTTGGAGAACCGCTATGGAACGTTGCCGCTCTAGTGCGGCAAAGCACAAAATACAAAATTCAAATAAAATAAGATCACCAATTTGATTGTTTGTTGATAAGATATATCAACCCGTTGTTATATCTAATTGTAAAAGCGATAAATTGAGAAAGTAAATAATGTATAGCGATGAGTGTAGTTATATTTTAGTATGTTGGTACGGATGTGACATCTACAGTGTCATGAATGAATATAAATCTGTCAGAATTTGAATTAACTTTTTAAACTTGACGTTTCGTAAAAGTGGTATAAACCTAACATTTCCTATTCAGAAAAATAACCATTTTTGATTTTTTTAAATACCTATTTCTCAATAAGCAACACAAAAAACGTTGATGTCACTCCTGCCGAAAATTACATGACCCGCTCACATGCGACGGCGACGCTCCGCCATCGGTGACGCGCCGCATCACCGCTCGTCGCGCTATTCCGTACTTTCGGCACTTGTGAGATAAACAACTATTATTCTGATGACAGTAGGTAGTGTCAAATGCTGATGCTTTGACAATACCTTCTATTGATACTATTGACTATCAAAATATCTGTCAAATCCTGGCTAACTAGTTTAATTTTAATGCAGACACGATTTATCTCAGTCAAATAGATTCTCGTGCAGCTAAACTGTTAATTTTATATTTTGTATGATAAAGTCATGTGCCTGGCCACATCAGATTTTTACTTTATCATACGCAGTATGTAAAGTATTGTAATCGTGCCGAAAAAAAAAATTGAGTTTTTAGCGGAAATAGGTCTTTTTGGGTCCCCTGAACATTTTTGACCAAGGTCCAAAAAAATGTCTGTGTGTGTGTCTGTGTGTGTGTGTGTGTGTAAACGATTTTTGTGGAGACGATTCCGGAGAAACTACTGAAGGTATCGGAACGAAAGTTCATATTTAGAAGTTTCATGACCTAACTTAGAGCTGAAAAGCTTTTGGTTCACAAGGGTCCAAAGGAACTGGTAGTTTATTCTAAGCCTTTTTCAAGGATTTTGCAAATGAGCCGCTATTTCTCTAATTTCGTCAAAATAGTTAAATAATAAATTAAAGTAGAGGAAATTCTGAATAATTTATGCCTATGAAATTGTTTGGTAAAATTAACAGTTTAGCTTTTTAGGTTATACTAAGCCTTTTTGAAGGATTTTGGAAATGAGCCGCCATTTCTGTAATTTCGACAAAATAGTTCATTAATAAATTAAAGTAGAGGAAATTTTGAATAATTTATGCCTATGAAATTTTTTGGTAAAATTAATAGTTTAGCTTCAAGAGCAAATTCTATTTGATCGAGATCGGTCGCATCTGCATTGATATGAAATTACTAGTAGCCAGGATTTTGACAAATATTTTTTTGTGTTGTCACATTCGAAAACAGCTGATCTCATCAGAGGTTGGAGAACCACTATGGAACGTTGCCGCTGTAGTGCGGCAAATTTTAAAATACAAATTTCAAATAAAGTAAGATCACCAATTTGATTGTTTGTTGATACGAAATATCAACCCGTCTTTATATCTAATTCCAAAAACGATACATTGAGAAAATTATAAATAAAGTAGAGCGATGAGTGTAGTTTTATTTTAGTATGTTGGTAGGGATGTGTCATGAACAAATATAAATCTGTCAGAATTTGAATTACCTTTTTAAGGTGCGTTTTCATTAGTGATAATGGCAGTGGTAGCAGACGCCGTTATAGTGTTTCCAATAGAAAATTGATAGTGACTCATGTTTGCACATGCAAACTAATATGTGTCATTATCACGATATGTAAGAAACACTATAATTTCGTATTCTACCACCGCCATTAGCTACCATTACCTACTAATCGGAACGCACCTTTAAACTTGACGTTTCGTCAAAGTGGTACCAACCTAGCATTTACTATACAGAAATCATTTTTTTTTTAAATACGTATTTCTTAAAGAGCAACACAATAAACGTTGATGTCGCTCCTGCCAAAAACTAGATAGCCGACTCGCTCATATGCGACGGCGACACTCCGCCTTCGGTGACGCGCCGCATCACCGCTCGTCGCGCTATTCCGTACTTTCGGCATTTGTGACATAAATAACTAATATTCTAATGACGTAGTGTAGGTAGTGTCAAATGCTGATGATTTGACAATACGTACGATTTATCTCAATAGAATAGATTCTCATGCAGCTAAACTATTAATTTTATATATTGTATGATAAAGTCATGTGCCTGGCCACATCAGATTTTTTGTTGTAGTTGTAATGGTTGTTTATTACAAAATATAATTCAGGTCAATATTTACAGTATCTGAATTTGCACTTAAATAAAACAAAGGACAGCAATGTACGTCGCCGTAATCAATAAAGATTTGGTATTATTTGGTAGACCAACATTCTTCTAGTAACTATTTCTGTCACGTCTTGATGCTGGTATGCTCAAGTAGCAATTCGGTATGTACTGGTAGATTCGTCCACCGAAAACCATGCGTTAGTATAAAATAATTTTCTTAGAAATACTTTGATTTGGCAGTATTTTCGAATTTGTTCATAAATTCTTCTACTCTGCTGGTCTTCACCTCCATTTGTATCAGCATATTCTTGAATGCTTGCATATCGTGTTTATATTGCTCCTACAATAAAGTACATACTGCATAAATTACATTTTCATTCATTTAATTTAATTTTTTTTACCATGTCATTTAATTTAGTCTCCATATATGTTATATGCTTTTCGAAATGTTTGTAATTGGTTTGTAGTTTTTTCAATTCGTCTGAATTCAAACTTCCGAACATCTGAAACAGAAAATGTATTAGGTATTATACGACAGAATATAATACAGAAAAGTTTATAGGTCAATAGTTTTGATGCAGTTAGGTGTCCCGCAAAGAGTAGATGAAGTATTCGCAATTTCCACTAAATTAATTATGGGAATTGTCCGCCATCTTGGATTTTATGTTTTTGTTGATTTGCACGCGTCATTTTCATTTCCCGATAAAAAAAGGTGTAACAAATTTATAGACAATTTAGTTCTCTACAATATTCATATAGTCAATATTTTTGAAATATATTCCTTATGTGAGGTGATAGTGTGATGGCGGCCTGATCTAACAAGGATGTGAGTCACGGACAACGGCCTGCATCAACAAAGGGATGGACATGAATCATTACCTAAAGAGTTGTAATACGATACAGTTGTGTATCAGGATAACGTTAAACTCCGGCCACACGATAGCGTCTTGCCTGCACGATATAGTTTGTGCAAGTAAGACGGTACACCATAGGGTGGCTTCACGGCAGCGACATGCCCGCACGATTAGTTTGCACCAGTGTGGGGCTAATTCTACTCATGACTAGAGTATTGAGTAGATTACTCAATACTCAATTTTTTTATTCTGAGTACTGAGTAGATACTCAACACTATTTTTTTTAAATTTTGAGTACTGAGTAGATACTCAATACTCGCAAAAATTGAGTAGATACTCAATTGAGTATCTACTATTGAGTAATAATAATAATAATAATAATAATAATAATAAAGTATCTTATTTATAGGTTGCAGTACGTTACACAACAAGCCACAAATAGTGTCACAAAAATATACACTTGGTACAACTAAATAAACATAAATCAATAGAAATCGTTCACATGATACGGTTCCAACGTGCACAAGTACGAGAACAGTTCTTTACGAATTGCAAGTGGGTGACTCAGGTTCTTTATGAAAGAGGGTACACTGTTCCACAATTTGAGACAAGAGTAAACAGCTCCATGGGCATACTTTGATAGTCTGTGCCTTGGAAGAATATAATGCTGGCCATGCCTACAGTTGTAAATGTTACTACTACGGTATTCGCGGAAATACTGAGGATTTTTCAATAGAAAAGAAACACTTTCATATATATAAATTGCCGGAACCGTTAAAATCCCTTCCTGTCTAAAGAAACCACGACATGATGCACGGTAGCGCATACCAAGCAAAGTTCGAAGAGCCCGTTTTTGAGTAATGAAAGCTCGCTCTGCAGTTGTCACTGAACCCCAAAAGATTATAGCATACCTAAGATAACTATATATATTTGAGTAGTAAAATGTCTGCTATTTTTTTGTTTGTATGTTTTGAAAGGATTCGGAGGCCGTAAATGTTTCTGTGCACAGTCTTGCATAGTTGTTCGATGTGTTCTTTGTAAGATAGTTGATCATCTATAATTAAACCCAACAACTTGGAGCACTGATTTCTTTGTATCTCAACATCACCATAGACCAATTCTGTTGCATTTGTTACGTTATTTGACATTAAAAGAAATTTGGTTTATATTTGGTAGATACTCAATACCAAAATTTAAAAAAAATAGTTTTGTTTAGAAACTCAGTAGGTACACAAAATTTTAAAAAATGAGTATTGAGTAGATACTCAGTACTCACGGGGAAAAAATGAGTAATGAGTATCTACTCACTACTCAAAATTAAAAAAAAGAGTATTCAGTAAATACTCTATAATCATCGACAAAATGAGTATTGAGTAGATACTCAATACTCATATTAGTACTGAGTATTATACTCAACATGAAATGAGTAGAGTACTATTGAATTGAAGAACCGGGATTCCAGCGCGGCCGACATATTTCCTTTGGAGAGCATTAGCCGGGTCCGCCTTGAAATTGAACTTAGTCCTGCGTTGCGAACGAATTGTCTACCTTTACTTATGTGTATATGTTACGGTTAAAGTGATAAATGTGGTTTGTATTAATATTACCGGCTATTATTAATAATAACCGCATCATTTGGTCAATGTGATTAGAACCCCTTAAATAATCACATGGATCGGCTATTATTAATAATTTCCTAACGTGCACGGTAAAAGTGATAAACACGTTACTTTTTACAAAAGATCTTTTGTATACAGTCTTCAATGAAATTAGCTAAGTTATATTGATTACTATGTAAGCTATTATATTTATTTACTCGACGCAAATCATCAGTACGGCTAGCCCATTGACCAAAATTACGAACAAAACAATACATTGATAATACAGAATGTTTCCTTTTGTCTCCCTTGTACTTTAGAAACTACTGGATACAATTGGTAATGCTATTTCGTATACACCCAATGACGAAAACTAAAAAAAAAACATTTTATACAAAGTGTTCAAAAAAGTTAACCATTTTATTATCAATAACACCCATTTTTATATTTAATGCATGTGGGTAGTTTTTTATAAATGTACAAGAAGGTATAATAATCATCTTTAGAGAATAACTGATGATTTTTTCCTTTTGTTGATTTAAGCGTCATAATTCGAGCGTTAAACCGTGTCTTCATCATGTCTAAATGATCCATTTTATTCAAATTATTACACATGTAAGTTGCAACAGACACAACACAACTTTCAACGTTCACCTAACAGTTGACACTACCTCGCAGTCGCTTCACAGGCGCCCTGTATTCCACCAAGTGCTGCCACCTTGAGGTGTGTTGAATTCGGTAGAGTCGTTAGTATAGTCGGTAGAGTAAATACTCAACGTATCAACGAATCAACGTAAATACAATTGCTTCGATTTTTTCTGTACTTTCTTTATTAATAGAAATACAAAAACAAAAGAAGATGACGTCCTATTGTTATCAACTTTATCTTGCTTTATTTTTATAATATAAATGGTGTAATTGTTGTACTACCACAAAAAAATAAAGGACAAGAAGAACTTAAAAATTCAAAAATTAAAAAAAAAATTAATTATAAAACATTTTTTAAAGTTTTGTATTAAAAAGATAATAAGTAATAAGTTATAAATAAAAACAATTTTTCTTGCCACTAATTGCAAAATACAGAAGCACTATGTACGTATGCACTGGCAGTATAATACAAACCGAGCTTCTAATTTTTTACCTTCTTAGCTTTTAAGAATTGCGCAAATAAGCGTGACCCAAAGAGTTACACACTCGTGCATGCAATTAGTATGGATTGTCATTTTTTAGTCTCGTTTTGATAATCTTCCTTATTTTAGTCATGAGTAGTAACTAAATAAGTTAGCCAGGACTTACATCACTAAAGGCCCAACACTGAAAACACAGTGAATAGATTCGTTGTGTGGCGATTATGTAGATACTAACAGAATTTCAAATCTGAGGCTATTATATTGTAGCATCACCTTAATGCAATATCGAATTGAAATATATCACATTGACCACAGCATGCTGGAAATTATTAATAATAGCCGGTTCATGTGATAAATTCTTCACTTTAACCTTGCGACTTGGATATTATTAATAATAACCGGTAATTATTAATAATAACCTATTTATCACTATGACCGTAACATATATACTAAATATACCTACATATATATATATATATATATATATATATATATATATATATATATATATATATATATATATATTTAACTTTAGATTTTCACGATCGTTATGTATATGTAAAAAGTTTTCGAATGCATGTGACACTAGTTTGTTTGACATAGTTTAAAGTTTTGTAGTTAGTTTTAAACGCTGGATAATGGCAGATGTGAGTCTGTCGAAACGTTGCAAATAAAGTTTATTTTCTACACGAGATGACCGAAAACTTTTTACATATATATATATATATATATATATATATATATATATATATATATATATATATCCAGGAAAAAAGTACTCAGTTTTTTCCCAGGGAAAGAAGTAATTTCATAAAAAGTGACATTTTATTACCTGTCAACAGAGATAAAATGTCAAACTTTTTTCCCATCGCAGAAAAAAACATTTTTGCATGGTGTAGGTAGAAAATTCCTTTACATTACATTGAAAAAAGTTGAAAATTGGTGAAACAATTTAAGTTGTGGTACATAAAAATAACAGGCGTTCCTACAGTTCTGTGTCGGACAGAGGCATACTAAATATAAAATATAATTGGGGATAATTAGTATGTTCGGGATACCTTTTCCAGTTTTGAGATTCGGTTTTCGTAGAGAGCAATATCAAGGTCGCTGCCTTCAATTTCCGATACCTCAGTTTCCTCTCGACCTAGAACAATATCGCAGAAATGTCAATTTTTATCCCTGGATAAAAAAAATAAATAAAAATTATTTGTTTCCATTTAAAATAAGAATGTTGATATCAACATCCTATAGATCAGAAGTGAAAGTCATCTTGAGGGTATTTTAATTTACAAGTTCGAATTGGGTAGATCCTAATTTCAAACTGACAAAATATACCGGGTGATTCACGGCATAGGTACTCCTGTTTATAGTTTTTGTTTATAAAGCTGGACGAATGAAATTTGGGAATGTGTTAATAGGAAAAAAAATGCCATTCTTTGCGATACTCTTGAGGTTAATATGACTTCCAGGTTTTCCGGAAATGACGTCATAATTGAAATTTTAACTGGCACCCTATATTCTTTGTGTGATATTTTCAATCAGGATGACATTCTGAACACAAAAACATATCGATCGTCAATTTTTATCACCTAGACAACGCAAAAATAACTTTTTTGTGTATTAATCGAGGTAGCTAGGAATTGGTGAAAATAGTCGAAAATTGCATTACTACCGCCCTCTAGCGTGATTTAATCGGTTTTTGGCCAGTGCGTCATTTTACAATGATACCAAATACTTGATATGTTATTGAAATTCTTAGCGTACTAATGTTGTTAGAAACAAGGAAATCGAAGAAAATATTGTGTATCATTGTGTCGGAAAAATGTTTTTCCTCGCATAATCAGGGTACTTCCTTCAAATAGTCCATTGAGTGACTGGCTTGTGCGCTGACTTAGATCATTAGGTCAATATTTTTTTTTCGACTTTCTTGCTTCTAACAACATTTCTACGCTAAGAATTTCAATAAAATATCAAGTATTTGGTATCATTGTAATCGAAAAGATGTTTTCTATCGAATAATCAGGGTGCAGCCATTGGCTACCCGTGAAAAAAATGACTCACTGGCCAAAAACCAATTACATCACACTAGAGGGAGCCAGTAATGCAAGGTCGGGCAAAATCGATTTAGTTAGTGTCTATTTGACAATATTCAACCATTTTGAATACCCTGAATATCTGACAAAAACAGAGACTCGACCAGATGGAAGAAATATCAATTTTGTTTTATTTATGTTTGAAATATGAAAATACTTTTTAACAACATATAACTCCATGATTCGATAACGCGAAAAGAAGCTTCTCTGTAAACACTCATGAGTTTCATGACAGTTCAGATATTGTATTTTAAATTAAAAAAATAAACAAATGCCATAAAAGACACAAAAATTAAACATAAGGAAAAAACAAAAAAAAACGCCTGTAACAAAAACGCAGGGTGGACCAGCGTAAGCAGGAAAATCAACTCCGTGCCCAGGAAGAGGGAGATAATCTAGAAGCTACGATACGTTCGATGCGTACATATTATACATTAATTATTTGAGATGAGGAGTAGACTGCTATATTTGGTATATTTACATATGCATATGTAATTTTTAAATGTACTGTATTGACATATGTAATAAAAACGTACTTATTTTCAAACAGTGCGTAACGTTTAGGGCTAATTAAATAAATAAATAAAGCAAAATACTTACTATTTTGCAAGCAGGATTCTCCATCTTCTTTCAAAATGAAGTTCTCTCTGCATTCACACCTGAAGCTTCCCTGTGTATTGTGACATATTTGATCGCATGGTTTATCTTTACATTCGTCGATATCAAGTTCGCAAGCATTCCCGTTGTATCCATTTGGACATTGACAAGTATTAGGCTTGACGCAAGAACCTCCGTTTTGGCACGGCGGATTACATACAGCTAGGAAGGAAATAACATTAAGTATATTATGCTTTTATTAATACGTGCTTAACATTTACAGTTTGTATTAGTGGATTTCGATTGTGACAGTGAGAATAGCATGAAGCTCTCAATAACAAATCAGTATTTCAGCAGTGTGTCGGTGATACATCCATGTACGAGTTTTTTGTTATTATGGTCGGCTGCACGGCCGCTAAGTGCAAAAAATTGTCCGTTTACGCTGCATACTCGTATATCGGTAAAATATTATTTTTTAAACCTTGTTCGAATGCATTAAATTGATTTATAATGATTTATATGTGTCTATTTATTATCTTAATGTGGAATGAATTAATATAATTCCTTAACGTTAATTTTATATTAATAAACACAAAAGCTGATTTCAAGATATTGCATAAAACAGAACAAATTATACAAACTTATTGCATCTAATTGCTTTTCTTTCGTTAATAAATACAATAATAAATTTATTGTTGTCAATATAGTTACTTATCGTTATTTCAGAACTAACATATGTATTAACAATTAAATAGCTTTAAGTTTGTATTTATGGTAATTTGTTATTTGTGATTTACTGGTGTTTTCGAGATATTTAGCTTCAACGATATTTGGCAGTATTTAAATTAATAAACAGAAAGGAGTATGTATTTTGTATAGCATGAATGTATCATTACATTTTTTATATTAATATTTTGTATTTACATTACAGCAATATTTTTCAAATATGTGACAACTGAAAATAATGACAATTATGTATATCAGTAAATTACAATAGTATATTACATTACAAGAGCTGTAACAAGCATATTACGTGCGAGTGGAAAGTTAACATACGAGCCGCGATGCGGCGAGTTATTTTTCACGAGCACGTAATATGCGAGTACAGCTCGAGTATTGTAAATAATTTTACCTACGACCGAAAATTTCAATAAATTGTATCAAAAATGCCAAATAAATAAAGGTAAGGATATTTGACGGTTGACTATATTTGACTATATTTGACTAGTGTCCTGTATTTAGAGAGTACCGCAATAGTCGCCATCTTGGCTCCATTTCTTATGGGCGAAATGGGCGAAAGGTTATAGTAAGGTTATGTTGACTTTTCAATCCGGCCAGCTGTCAATACTTAGCAGCCATTTTGAGGCCAAGTAGTGGCATAACCAATTGCGGTACTCTATAAATACAGGGACACTATATTTGACGGTATTCGCGCGACATCTATTGCAACTACGCAGTACTTTGTCTGAAATGTCGATAGAAAATTCCAAAACAAATTAAACATAAATGTTCACGAGAATGTAATATATGTTACTGCTCGAGTATTGCACTTACCTACGACCGAAAATTTCAATAAATATAAATTGTATCAAAAATGACAAATAATTAATCAAAATATTCGCGCGACATCTGTCATTATGACACGTGCGTAAAAAACACAAACGCACAGCCAAACGCACACGTTTGTTAAAAGCAATATACGAGCGAAGCAGTCCGTGACGTAAGGGACGTTTACACATACGGTCGTAGGTAAAAAATTATAATAGCTTGTAGAAGCTCTAAATTTTCGACGAATTTTGATGGAATGTCAGTATGTAACAATAATATAATTAAAAAAATTAATAAACCAAAATATACGACCATCTAATAGTATATTATTTGACGACCACATAATTAAGGATATAAATCGCGAGCATGAAATTTACACGCGAGCGATTTATATCCGTTATGTGCGAGTCAAATACCACGTTTTATCTACGACTCATAAATTCCATTTTATGCAATATATTTTAAATGTATTTGTCAATGATGGCGAGGCGAACTATCAAATAACTGTCATCCACGTAGGTTTTGGCAGACTTTGACACTAGCGTCGTATAATGATGACAGTTCGTTCAAACAATGAGGTCATTATTTTAACGAACTGTCATTATTATACAACGCTAGTGTCATTATAATCATTGGCGCGTATAATGATGGGGATTATAGAGTCATAGATACGTATGCAATGAACTTATTATATGTGAGTCGTAGATAAAAGAACATTTAGACAACATAAAAATTATTATAGTTAAAATTAGTTCCGTCTATGTCGAAAACTACTACAGACAGAAATTTGAAAAAAAATATAGCGACGTTTCGATAAATTAGCTATATGCTCAGCGATATGCTCTTCCATCTGAGCTATTGACATTGTGCTAGCAACGCAAAGGGCATTGGTTCAAATCCAGGTTGTGGCTGTAATTTTTGATATATTTAAAATTTACATCCGCCTGTATGTCACACTCACCATATTGTTAACCTATAATATTACTTTGATAAAGTATGCCGTTAAATATTTTAAGTTATATAGTTTATATTGTTTGGAAATTTAAAAGACCTTTATTTTTTATGTAAATGTGTTTTAATTCACCTTACAGTACACAATTCATAAGTAAACATGTTATTTTTAACTTATCGTTGTTAATGCACGCCTCTTATTTTATTTAGAAATTTAGAAATAAATAGTCCAAAAATGTTCAAGCTAAAATATTGTAAATGATAAAAGTGTGCTTATGGAACTGGAACTATGTATATTACAATAAAACTTTTGTAGAGCCTTTTGAAATATTAACAAAAAATAAAAATAAAAAATTAAAAAGTTATTATACAATTCAAAACCAAAAATGTAACACAATAAATGCATATTACATCAATAAAAAAATATGAATTTTAAGTAAAATTATTAATAATTGGAATTAACAATCGAACAAAAGTAAATACCAAAATGTTTTTTTCTTTTTCTAGAAAGTAGAAAGTAATATGTTTTATATGGTCTTATATTGGTTTTCTCTGTTCCTGCAGAAGTTGGAACCGTTTAAAATAAGAAAACGGAGAGACAGCCTGTATATATTATTGTTATAATTTTAATTATTTTGGTTGTCAAGCTCTCATGAAACATAATTGAAACATTAACTGCTATAAAGTAAATACAGATATAATATTTCCATTGTCCTTCATACAAATTATATGCTCCGTCCTAAATATAAACTTAACTTAAATTTTTAGAATATATTTACATTTTAATAGTATTAATAATATTTTAATATTACAATTCTGAAATAGTCTATATTCAGTGATAATCCTTGGCAACAAGTTGATTTGTGCATTTACGTATGTAATTAATATGTGTATTAGATAAATTAAATTTATTTAATATGTCGTGATATTACACAATATCTTAAAATGAGATTTTCGTATCATATTATCAAATTTCATGTTTATTAATATTATTAGAAGTAATTCTATATTTAATGAAATGCATTACCTACTCGTAAACTTAACTGTAGTGGTCATATTACATTTATTACATTGCAATGAATGTATCACATTAAGGAAAAGATCGGACACGCTCAAAATAAACTACATGCCGTTACATTACATCCATCGAAAAACCACCTCGTGCCGGACAACTTTTTGCGAAGCGGCCGGGTCGCGGGAGTACAGTACACGAATACATAACAGACATACTATTTCCAAATCCTGCAATAGCGATGCGAACATACTTATTTCCATGACTGTACCTATATATTATGTATGTTTTCCAACCCGTTGTGACACAACAACCGATATTTTGTTTAATTCAAACAAACCGTACCAGAGATTTTATTGGCCCACTGTAGTATGTCTCGGAAAACATTTGTAAAACGGCAATCGATAACAGGTGGTACGTAATTGTACTAGACACAACGCAGAAATATTAAATCAACATAGCTTTCTAAATAACAACAACGTTTTCGAATCTTTTCCTTATATCTTGTGTAGGTACTTTTTCCTCAATAAAACTTTAAACAAAACTCTTAATTTGTTATTTACCAAATACTTGATTAATAGAAAAAAGAGATTAAGAATTAAAATAATATCCTAGACCAGAGCTCAGCAACTCACTAATGATCACAGCAGCTTGAGAGCTAATTGTCGCTGACTGCTATCAGAATAGCCAAATTCAAATTAGCGAATCCAATATCGGTGATGAAAATGAATAAATTGTTCAAGATGATTAATCGTCAATGCTTCGATTTTGTAGGTTGCTAATAATATTTAGGACAAAGAAACATTTGAAAATAGCATGTACAATATGGGCGAATTAATAAATATAAAAATAAATTTTAAAGGTCGCTGATTTTCATATACAGTAATTCATGACAAAAACTTTGAAATGATTTCTTATTTCAAAGAATCCTCGGAGACGTCGATTATAAATATAAAAAAAAACACATTAAAATAAACTAAATTTCCGACCTTCAATTGTGTTTTATTTATAACATTATCGAAATTTTTTAGTATCATACCCATATTTTCTTACATGTGTTTATAGTTCTCTTAATTAGTTCTCTGAAATTAGGGTAGTGTTGATACCTTTTGTTTGTGAATGAAAAGCGAATAGGCATTTTTGATCTATTTGTTTCCGGGTTTAAAAGTTGCATATACGTGTTAGTTATAACGAAAGTTGGTTTATCGCTGGTGAAACATAAATAGTAGAAGGTAATTAACGGGCATATCCGCCATCAAATCGTAAAAAGTAACCGTATACGCGTGTTTCGGACTTCTTAGTCCTCATCAGTACGGTATAGCCAAGGAGCAAGATGAAAGCTCAATGCAGAAAACACAAAAAAGGGCCATAATCAGGGTAATCCATGTCGCCAATTTGGTGCGTCGGTCACAAAATCCTCAGATTCGATGACTAGAAGTAACATCGCGCCGGAGGTAACCAGTACACCCCAAGGTACAACCTTTCGCCCATGGTAATACAACGAAAGTTGGTTTATCGGCGGTGAAGTATATTTTTCCGCACTTACTGTTTGTAACCAAAGATAAGCACAAAAGCGTTAATCGGTTAATCTATAATTATTAACAAAGTTAAATTTTTTGTTAACTATTAAATTAACTTTTAAACCAATTAACGGACTCATTAACTTCTACTACATTCGTCATCCGTTAATTCAAGTCCGCTAAATCCAAAATTGCTATAGGCAATCTGTGCAAATTCGGACTTACGAATTCGGACGGTTTTGTTTACATGTATGACGTACTACTTTGTGCGACGCGTCAGTACATAGGTAAAGCATGCGCGTTGGTCGCAGTGTAATTATTTTAGTTACCACTGTTACTGGTTTGAATAATTCCTAAGGCAATTTATCTTCTGCAGCCAAAAGGTCCACAGTTATTTGGGTTGCATACTCACCGGCAGATCGGCACTCAACATAACCTCCTATTTTCTAAAAACTAAAGGTTAACCGCTCCGTTCCCAAAAACATCGCAACTTCGACACGAAATATTTAGTTTCGACGTTTTTTTTTTTGCTGGGAGTGGTCAACCTGTCCCCCATCAACGTCAACCCGTAGTCACCATAAGCAGTGTTTAAAGCTCCTCACGTCTGCTGTCTACGCCGAGCAAGCAGCAGTTATAAGGGCAAATAAGTACATTTCTGGCAATTCTGGCAAAATTCTGGCAAAAAAACATTCTGGCGCTTTATTATAGCAATATTAATATAATTATGTTTGGGTTAAAATTGCACTTAAATAAAAAAATCTATTTTTGTATCATGAGGTGGGCTTCTATATTTGAAAAAACCAAAGATGTAGAAGTAAAATTAATTTTTATCTTTCCATTTCTTTTTTCATCCAGCCCAACTCGTTGTTAATCTAGGAACTTACATTAAAAATTTCATAAACTTTGAATAATAAATAACGTTTTTATTCGAAAACGCGAGAGGTAGAATTGGGTATAACGTTAATTTCCGTTATATTTATAATAGATTAACGGACTATCGGTTAACGAAGTTAACTTTTTCGTTAACGGTTTAACGAATCATGAAGAAGTTAAGTTTCTGATTATCTTTGCCCAGTTGTGCAGTTTGCAGTAAAGACTGGCCGATTCGGTTTTACGTAATGGTCGGATATCCGGTATCCAGCCGAATATTGATATCGGGTATCGGGTTATCCAGCCGTTGCCGTATTTGTTCCATCTCCAGTATTTAATTTTTCTTTCGTTTAATCTTTATTATCACCACCATTTGTAATGAGAACCATTCCGGCGAGAGTACATGTATGAAAACCAGGGTGTAGTCGGCAAAAAATATACTACTCTTACTTTAGATAAGTTTCAGAGTCCGACTTCGGCAAAATTGAAAACATTATGCCAACAGTTACAAATATCACGCACAATAACACAAACGAGTAAATTGAATGCCAATTAGCTAAAAGAAAAGCACTACAGAGAAAAAAACATTTATTATAATTTATTTGTTTATTCAAAATAAAGCAGCAGATAGACACGTTGATATAAAAATACATGTAACAATGGCGTATTTGGCGGATATTCGTGCGTTTTTATTGATATTGTTACGAAGTAATAATAAATTACGGTTATTATTGTGTTCGATTAATAATTGCATACAAATATAAAGTTAACAACCCGAATTCCTCAATGATTGCAGTGTATTGTATAGATACCAAACGCAGAGTTTGCACAAAAGCCAAGTATATAAGGTAACCTGATTAACGGTAATGACGTATTTGGGCAATTGATATAAATAGTAGTATAGCGGAGTATCAAGGAGAATTGTTATTTGTCTATTTGTCTTCTTAGCTGGTTTCTTAGTATATCTGGAACAATTATACACGCATGTAAAACCCCAGTGTGAGTTTTATTTACATCCGCCCTAGCCTGGACCACTCCCAATCACGAGCTACATAATATGGTGGAGGCGCAAAAGGATCCCAAAGGAGAACAACAACGGCTCATTCAGGTCAGGGTGGCAAGCAACAAGAACTGTGAGATAAGAAACGAAGGAAGAGGAATTATTCCAATGAAGAATTAAGCGTGGAATTGAGGAGGAGGAAAATTGTGATGGGTATCTATCAGCAGGTTCCAACCAAGTTTCTCCACCTTGCCCTCAAGTAGAAATTTTCTGGAATGATTACCATCCCGCCCAAGTAGACGGACATTTGCAGACGCCGATTTGAAAAAAGAAACAGAAGAAGATGACGCTGCCGTGAGAAAATATGTGATTGTCCGTATGGAAGCGTGATCTGCTCCTGGTTCTCAAAGAGGGGAGGAATAAAAATTAGATCCCACAAACCACTTTTCTATCCTATCCCGTGGCTGTTCAATTTTTTCTTTTGATTGCTCTGGGTCGAGCAATTGTAGGCCGAGCAATTGTTTGCAGGGAGGGTTGTTGCAAAGTATAGTTTACTAACATTGTATCATTGAGGCCAGGTCATCCAACCCATCCAACCTGCAGACATTAGCTTGGCCAGAAATGCATACGTCAGGCTTTTCAAATCAGAACAAAGACTTTCCTTAGTGGCACGCGTTCAAAACGTGCAAATTAACATTAGCTTATATCAAAAGCCGTGTGCAACCAAAAATCCTAACTAACGATTTTTGTGGCCCAAAACAGGTCATGACGTCTTGCCAAATTCATATAACATCCACGGGATAGGATGGGAAGAGGATCAATCAGTAGTTTGCAGCACCTGCGTACAGTATACGCTCAGCTATCGTGTTTCACGGGCTCCAGTCAGCTGTAATATTGGAATTCTGCGTGGTCAGCAATATACGAACTAATGTAAACTTTTATTTATATCTCCATCCTGACCTAGAGCCGTACCCCATTAAGAGCTACGTAACAATATTAGCTGACGTATTCTCAACCATGTTGTTTACGCCTTGTTTACGAACTGAATACTATGTGCTGGAGTGCTCCTTAGTTAGTATTTGTGGTTAACAACGGCAATGCGAGACAATACCGGTCAAATACGTATCGTGTTGTACCGTATCGCATGCTGAAATACCGGTACAAAATATCTAGTATCGGAAGGTACTTCCAAATATCGTATCGTATCGAACATTCCTACCTACGGGTGGCCTATCCGAGGAGATTTCCTTAGTTAAATAACGACATAGAGGATACACACCATCGTCTGTGGAATCAAGTTAAAACGAAAGGAATCGAAACCTTTCCACAGAATATTTTTTTCTAAAGAATATTATTTACTAAATAAATCCTAACAACTAGGATCTTCTTTCTTCAAACTTCAATCCAAATCCAATCCTCCAACCAATCCTCTTACATAATTTTTAACTATTTTCAATGCCGATCGATTTTACCGTTTATTTGTGGAGGAGCGTTATCGTCACAATTATTATACCTACATCACGTATAATCTCTGAATCAAGTATTGCTTGCACTACATACAACTTAGATAAACGAACGTATTTATCGATTTAATTTGACCAGTTGAAAACATGTCGTACAAAATACCTTTTCTCCTAATTTTTAAACAATCGAAAATAAAATCAATCAAAAAGTATGTAGTATACCAAAAATAAACTCACGTTTGTTGCAGCCATGGCTGCCTTTATGTACTTGAGTCCAACCGAGACAGCAACCGTAGGTCAGGTGTTTCGTCTGTTTTGTGGTTACCACGTCCCTGTACGCCCTCTCGTACACCACCCTGCAAAGTAAACGTGTATTGTAGTAAATGGGGAAGGAATTCATGTCGTGGCAGACCACCTGCAACTTGGCTCACCTTACGTTCGTGCACAATTGATTGTGGTAACATCTCTCTTGGTACTTCTTGATTGTGGGTTTGCAGTAGACTTGCTTCGTCTTGATCGGGTACGTGATATTCCTATGGGACGTGCACACGTGTCTTCTGTCAATTACAATAAATTATTACTTCATTGAAAATATAGATGTATGATAAAAATACTTGAGAAGGAAATGTTCCGTTAAGGTTAGTTCACGTACAAGGAATCTTGCAAATGTATGCTTGATAAAATTACTGGTTAGTCGCAATAATAATAAATCACTGACAGATATCGTCAGCACAATAGTTTATTATACACACACAATTAGAAATCTTAGCGATGCGACTTTATGAATGTTCAACTGATCTAATCGTCGTCCTACGAAAACTAGATATTTTTTCGTGCGGACATTTTCGTTCATTATTGTCAAGAGTAATTAACAATTTCGCGTTACTGTCATCGTAAGTAGCAATTACAGCCATGGTTACATGACCAGTAAGTTGATTATAACATTCGTTTATTATTTACCCCTGACGACGGGAGGTCAACAACCCTAGGGCGGTAAAGTTACATTTCACACCTCGATGCATAACTAACACAGCCCAAAATATGTCACCTGTGACAGTGATAGCTATATAAATAAGTAGATCGATAAGCCCTGCCCGTCAAATTATATATTATAAATGTAAACATACACACGAAATATATCTCAAAAAATTGTCATAATGTGGTTTTTCCGGAGGTTAGAAAACAAGTTTGGCGTTAAAGTTCCGAAATCTTCTGACTATGATAAATAGTACTACAGGGGATTGGTAAATAAGATTTGTAAAACCCTGACATCTATGTTCACATTTCGCCAAAGAAACTGACTACGCTTGCCTCATTCCGGTATATTTACGCATAATGGTCAAGTATAAAATCGACATGCAATCCATCACACACGAACTTCTAGTAGAGCGACGAAATTGAAGAAATACTTTCCAGGTAACTAAAAAACAATATGCCCAGATACAAAGACGAACGGAGGATGAAATAACACTTAAGACCATAAAAGACAAAATCGAAAGCAAAAACCTCACCATAAAGATGGGAGATAAAGGTACAGGCATGGTAATACTCCCCACACCAGTATACATCGACAAGACTATGTCCTTCTTCCGGGACAATAATATACACGAGTGTAAAATAGACCTACCTTTATTAGATCAACTAGGAAAATAATAAACAAAGCTGGAAAGAGACACATATCAAGTAATGAGCATGAGCCCGGTCAAACGAACGCTATACAGCATGATTAAATTACATAAACCCGATAAGACAATAAGGCCTATTATCACATTACATGGTACTCCTACTCATCGTCTTGCTAGGCTCATAAACGAAACACTCACCAGAACATTCCAATGCAAACCATCATACACCATCAGAAATTCAAACGAACTTGTAGAACTCTTGCAGAACAGCAACATAACTAAAACAACCAGAATGATATCCTTGGACATCCGCAATTTGTATGCTAACAGCCCCATAAAGGCAACATTACAAATCAAACAGAACCTCCTGAAATATGACTCACGTAACATGGACCTAGACATACATTTTGACCAGAGGGAACTAGATGAGATTCTCGAATTTATGCAACTGTGTACGGACCAAAACTTTCACATTCAAGAATAAGACATATCACATGGTAGAAGGAACACCGATGGGATCACCTATAAGTGGGACTTTGGCAGACTTGTATGTCGACCCCCTGGAAAAAGATCTGTTCAGTAATAAGTACAAAATCATTACTCAGCATATCACTGGCTGGTACAGATATGTCGACGACATCCTGTGCTTGTGGAATGGAAATGACCAAACTCGCAGCTTTATTGGTCAGCTTTGACCAATGTACTGAAGAACATTTCCAATTCCGACATTTACAACGGAGAAAGAAAAGGATTGAAATTTTAATTTCCTTGATCTAACGGTAATAAGAGATCTCACCAATAACCAGATAAACAGATTGACATATACAGAAAACCGACTGCAACTGACGTCATCATCCACAATACATCTGCACATTCAACAAATACAAAAATGGCTGCACTTCGATCTGCATTACAGCGCCTCCACCGAATCCCTTTAGCGGATGAGAGACGTAAAGAAGAATTTAACATAACACACGCAGCCAGGAAAAACGGCTACAGTGAAACACACGTACATCGGACGTACACAAATACATCTCAAAACCATTCCAACAAAGAAGGCCGGTTATAAAAAAGATACACAACATAACGAAACAGCATAGAATACAGATAGTACATAGGTCGAACAATACATTGCTACAGAAACTGGCAAATAACAAGGACAAGAAAGAAAAACTTGACAAGAGTGGTATATAAAAGATTGGATGCAAGGATTGTACAGCAATATATATTCGAAAAACTGGAAGGCCCTTGAGAGCAAGAATAAAGGAACATAAGAACTGCACCACCTCAACTATGTGCATGCACCTGAGAACTGAAGGACACACCCTAGATTATGAACAAACCAGCCTATTACACACGCTGGAAAAGTCAACAAGAATGGACTTATAGGAGAAGTACGAAATACAGAAAAGACTCAAAAACGACGAAGAAAAGCTAATTAATGACGATTTTCGGGGAAACAAACATTTTTCAACAATTTATGTAATTTGCAAATTGATCCACAACCCAGCCTGCACCATAGTTACGAAATATGCCTACCCACAAGGCGCTAATATTCCTATAATTTTAAACATAATTCCACCCTACGACATCTACGGTACTTATTTTTACAATATTTAAACTCAACTTTTGAACCCTCCGAATTGCTGCAGAATTCTAATTTTACTGAATTTATACCTGATTTGATACCGTTTGAGTTCTACCTGTAATTACCCCGTAGTGTTCAATTAATATCACAATAATTATATATGTATGAGGCTAACTTTGGCAAGAGACAGTGAGTGAAAAGTAAAAATAATTGTTGAATAGATATAACCTAAAAAAGACACACATATCTTATGAAAAATAATTTAATTATCTAACTATGTATATTCTTTTGTAGTTAGACCTGAAGAAGTCGTAAGACGAAACATGTAGGCTAGAAAATAAACAACAAAAACGAGAACACTGATTTAATTCAATAACCCTCTCATTTGCTTCTATAAAATCGACTTAACGTTCCTCCTACACGATGCATTGTGAGTGGCCAACATTGGTCATAGGTGACGCTGCACGTAGTGCGTACCAGGCGACAGCGTTAAGTACCTAGGGGTAAGGATCGAAAGAAACCGCAGGTACCGAAGGCACGTCGAGGAGGTGGCAGCCACAGCATAGAGAACCACCGGGGCTCTGCTAAGACATGCCTAGAATGGAGGGACCATCGGCGGCTAAGAGAGGAGTATTGGCGTCGGTTGCGGAATCAGTGATGCTATATGCAGCGCCCGTCTGGGATGACGACATGCAGCTGGAAAACCGGAAACAAGGGTCCTGCGAGTACAGCGAAGAGCCGTGGTCTGCGTCACATCGGCATATAGAACAGTATCGACGGGCGCTGCTTTGGTGGTAGCGTCAATGGTACAGGTGCACCTGAAAGCAGGGAAGCGTGGGAACAGATTACCCGTATCATAGGAAGGATACTCCGGCAAAAGAACGAGGGAGACAGGCGACGAGGAGAGAGAGAGAGAGAACCTCCCCGCCCCTTAGTTATAAGGGACATGGACGGTTTATGGGACAGACGGAAAGAGAAGGAAACAGGAATGAAAGCGACCGGAAAACCGGCGCGGGAATGCTCCCGGAAAACCGCAGCATGGGAGAAAAGGGTCCTGGAAATACCGGACCAAGAACTTCTGGATACACCGGAGTCTGGGGAAAAATCGCAGAAAAACAACCGCAGCTTCGGAAAATTAGGTTAGGAGGTGTCCCAATGAGTGCACCAGGACGCCTGTACTTAGGTTAAAGTGCATAGACACTGTAGGGTAGTTAAGTAGGTAGTTTATATGTTTGTTTTTAAGGGTAATTTATGTAAACCGGTTAAGGTGTCAGCTCCGGCTGTTTCACTGTATTTGTTTTACAAAAATAAAGACACTAGAGGATAAGAGCGAAGGGCTCAGATTTTATATATTCAAATTGTTGTTGTGGTAATGAAGGAATATGCCGCGGGGTGGAGGTGGGTTCTTCCTGGTCCCCTTCGCCCTTAAAACGGAAAAAAGTACACGCATTCACCGCTTCAGTTAAGGTCGCTCCTGTATGATGCGATGTATGACGCCAACGTTGGCCATCGCACGTGCGAAGCGAACCTCGATGCCGCGCATTTACTCCGCCTACATATTGACATATTGAACACTCCGATGTCCAACATTGGCGATATACGTCCCTGCATGCACGAGCGGCCTAAAGCGGGCAAGATCGACCTGTTGGCGATGTGAATGGACGGAGGTAGGTCTCGCTACACAGATCATTTGCCAATAACAAACATTGGCGACACACATCTCGAACATATTTTTAACATATCAAAGAATTTATTTAGGCAATAATGAAACGGTTTTAGTGAGCCACTAGATGAGGTTCCTCCTTAAGAGAGCATGTTTGGCCAACAACTGACAGTGAGCTGACAAATAGTTAGAATTATCCTGTTATATCTTCGGTAATGACACATTCTAATAAATCAATGCCACTTAGTAACTTCATTAATCAATTGTGGTAGAAAATAAAAGTTCCTATGTTTGTCAGAACCGTTTAATTAGACGTGCAGATAATTAATATTTCTTACAATCGATTTCGGTCCTTGTTAGGACCATCATCAGGCAAGGCGTCAATGTTTGTAGGCGTAGAGTTGGCAAAAGCAGGGGCCAAGCAACGAATTAATCGCCATCAAAATTTTCTTGTCTGCTGTCAGATGTTATCGCACGTCTAACAATTTTGATGGCGATTAATTCGTTGCTTGGCCCCTGCTTTTGCCAACTCTACGCCTACAAACATTGACGCCTTGCCTGATGATGGTCCTAACAAGGACCGAAATCGATTGTAAGAAATATTAATTATCTGCACGTCTAATTAAACGGTTCTGACAAACATAGGAACTTTTATTTTCTACCACAATTATTGATGACGAGCATGGAGGATTTTATCAACCATATTCATTAATCAACTTCGACGTCTGAACAAAATTGAACTGTTTGGACGGGGAGCCTGACATGCTGCAGGTTCCGCAAACCGCCTGTGCCATAAATAGCGGGTTTAATATAGACTGTATACGGTTTTATCTGGCCATAATTAATTCTCACTGAAGATTTAGATAGGCGTGTTACTATTCACATCGGACAGTAGTAAATTACAGCAATGTAATTTTTATCGAACTGACTTAAGCATATTTCATATATTTTACCACATATAATTCACATTTAATTCTTGTCGTTCAAGCATCTAGATCAGCGTTTTAAACTCCTTTTACCCTTCCGGAATCCTTGAAATATGGTTGGAATACGAGGGAACTACAAGAAAAAATATTATACAGGCACTTACTTCCACAATTCTTTTTTAAAAAGTATGACTTTAACTTTAGAGTTGACTATAGAGTTTAACTATAAAGTTGAAATGTTCATACGCAGAGAAAAATGTTTTAAGCAATTTGACTGTATCAATTAACTATCAACATGTCTGTAAAAAAACGTAGTTGAATTGCATTTTTTAATTATTTTGCATTGCTAAAATTTATTACAATATTTGTTATTCCTAATAATATATTTCAGATCCGATTTTTTCATAACATGCCATTACAAGTCATCGCAAACGTAACTGTTAACCTCAAATACTGTCAGATAATTCTATAAATTACTATCTGTATACTGATATTTTATTATAAGAGTTACGTGGAGAGTATTAATAATAATAATAATAATAATCAAGGTGACATATGTATATATGTAAAGCAATTAATGGAACTCGCTTCGCTGTGCGCGGCACTCTTTACCTGCATTGCATGTTAGTGTATTTTGTTTCGTTAGCAACATTTAATGCTACTTCTCCCGTAATTATATAAAATAATAAGTAGCCAATATTCGGTGTACTTATGAATAACATCATTTGCTATTGTTATTGTTTTCTTTATTAAATTACGTTTTGTTTCTAATAAAATTTCTGCTTCTCATTTTGTCAAAATTCGTTTTTAATCAAGCCCGAGAAAACTGTTTTCCTGGTGTGTTTGCCTTCTCATAATTAATAATAATAAATCACCACGTTACGAACTTTTTACCGAACGGTTTTAATTTTATTTCACAACTGGACAATCCATAGTCTCGGAAATACTGAATTCATCAGAAATTCTAAATTTAGTACTGATTTTCTCCCAAATTAGACTTCATTTTCAACATCAGCTTTCAGATTCCGGTTACATATGAAAAAAAAAAAAATACCAGAATCAGTTGTAGTTTCTTTTATTTTCTTCACTTTATCATACGCACTATGATTTTGTTCAAAAGGGTCCAAAGGAACTGGACGTTTACTCTTAGCATTTTATAACGATTTTGCAAATAAGCCGCCATTTTTGTAAATTCGTCAAAATAGTTAAATAATAAATTAAAGTAGAGGAAATTCTGAATAATTTATGTTTTTTTTTCTAAAATTAATAGTTTAGCGTATGAGCTAATTCTATTTGTTCGAGATCGGTCGTGTCTGCATTAATATAAAACTAGTTAGCCAGGATTTGACAGATATTTTCATTCTAATGACAGTAGATAGTGGCAAACGCTGATTTTTGACAATACCTACTGTCAATAGTATCAAAATATCTGTCAAATCCTGGCTAACTCGTCTTACTTCAATGTAGACACGATTGATCTCGATCAAATTAGAATCTAATGCAGCTAAACTATTTATTTTATATATTGTATGATAAAGTCCTGTGCCTGGCCAGATCAGATTTTTGTGGTTGGCCAGTATGATATTTGCCTTTTGACTTTCGTTTTTTGTAAGTAGGTAGATATGCACTTTCCGTTCCCAAAACCAACTCCATTAGTTACGGGCTTTTTAATGTGTCTGGTCCGGCAGACTAATTTGGATACGTCAAATTTACGTCTTGTGTGATGTGAGTAATGCTCCTATATTACTACACAAACGAGAAATTCATTTGATGTAAATTAGACATCATACGATTGGCCAGCCGGAGCTAATTGTTTTAAAACTCCGCTCGTGTTTGGTCGGCTATTGGAATACAAAGTACTAATCTGTCTCACCTCATTTGTGGAAATCTTCACCACGTCTAAAATATAATTAAATATGTTAATTTAAAATATACTAATGCTTAAAAAAGGTTGCTGATTGGGTTATGATTTCTGTGTGAGACACAAAATATTTAAATATTAAGCAATAGAATAACTGTTAACACCTTATGAATAAAATACAACTAAATAGGGATATAAAGCAAATGGATAGAAACATTTTGATTGTCCAAACAGAATGTCCCAAATTTACTGCAAAATTTACCTATAGCGGTAAGGGCGAAAATGTGGCTGCAACATGATGGTGTTCCAGCACATTACGTTACATGTCAGGGACCAGCTCAACGAAATCTTCCCAAATCGGTAGATTGGAAGAGGAGGACCAGTTGCTTGGCCTCCTCGATCACCGGACTTAACACAACTGGATTTCTTACTGTGGGGCTACGTTAAGGACATCCTTGATGCTGAACCTCCAACAACACCAGAAAACATGCAAGAAAGAATCCGGGGAGCATTTCAAACTATTACGCCCGACCTATGAAGAGCAGTGGCGAGGTCATTTCATACTCGTCTTCGTTTGTGCCTCGAAGAGCACGGAAGACATTTCGAACAACTACTTAATTAAGTACACTCAAATCTAAAATACTTCTCTTAATTGAATATTTGAATCCACATACAGTCGTTAGTTCACCCAATTAATACTTCTCTACGTTAGATTTTATGAAATAATTGTTTTTCAACGCCACGTACGATATTTGTTACCTAAAATTGCCCTTGGAAACGTTGAAAAATTAGTTTTTGGCGAATGACTTTTAAAATATTGGGAATTGTGTTGGGGTTGTATTTAGTACCAATGTTTATTTCTTTAATTCTGCGTCGTTTCACCTAAAAAAGTATGGGTTCCAATTTAAAATAAGAACAATAACAAGCTTTGGAGTTTGACAGTAGATTTTGGTCACTCTGTACAATTTGGATCAATGACACTTGGTTAACGAGACTAGATCTAACTTAATAAGCACGTCGCAAAATTTATGGTGCAATTTATGGTCTTTATTGATTTTTAAAGCCAACGATGCCAAAATCCTTTTTTTGTTTTTATTTTTTTGTGTCGCAATCACTCAAACCGCTTTCAATAAATTTTTTGTGGTATGTAGGCAACCATAAAAGGCTTCCAAACGTGTAAAAAATATATAGCACGTAATTTTAATAATAAAATTATAAACCCCTAACCACAACAACCACAGTCACGCCACAGTCTCCAAAATATTGTCATGTCAGCACGTAATTAAAAAAAAATATGTTACCATGGCGTTGCACATTTTTGGACACTCTGTATAACTAAAAATAATTTCTTGAAATGCACCTTGAAGTACAGGGTAAGCCTGCAGAATTTCAAACTCTCAGCTTAATTAGTAACTGAGCTACAGAAGACGGGAGCTGAGTTGCAGGACTCTGTATATTAAAAAATCTGATGTGGCCAGGCACATGACTTTATCATACTATTTATAAAATTATTAGTAAATGAGATTCTATTTGATCGGAATCGGTCGTATCTGCATTAAAATAATACTAGTTAGCCAGGATTTGACAGATATTTTAATACAATAAAACGTGGTCCGATTCCTTATTTTTGTTTTACTTTAGCAATCGCTACATGTTTCGTGTCCTACTGGGCACTTCTTCAAGCGCTTTAGGAAATGAGATATAAATTACACAATTGACAATCAAATCAAACTCCAAAAAACTTAATTGTAAAAACTTTTTGTCAGGCGCTGCCAGTGGAGAACATAAAACAACATATCATGTCACAAACAAACATATATATGAGACTGCAGAACAGATTTTTTAAAAGATTTTGTTACGATTGACAGTGGGTATTGTCAAATCATCAGGGTTTGACACTACCTACTGACATTAGAATGAAACTATTTGTCTAATCTTGGCTAAGTAAGATGCAGACACGACCGATCTCAGTCAAATACAATTTGCTCATGCATAAATTATTCAGAATTTCCTCTACTTTAATTTATTATTAAACTATTTTGACGAAATTACCGAAATGGCAGCTCATTCGCAAAATTTTTATAAAATGCTAAGAGTTATTGAGAAAGTTTCCAGTTCCTTTAGACCGTTTTAAACCAAAAGCTTTTCAGCTCTAAGTTTGGTCATGAAACTTCTAAATATGAACTTTCGTCCCGATGCCTTTCGTAGTTACTCCGGAATCATCGCCACAAAAATTGGGCCACAAAAACACACACACAGACATTTTTTTGTATCTTGGTCAAAAATGATCAGGGGACCCAAAAAGACCTATTTCTTATAGTAAAGTTATCACGTTATAACAATACCATAAAGCTACAAGCTACTAAAGCTATCAAATACGATGACTGTCAATTATTTCGCGTTTTCGTTTTCGTTATTCGTTAATGTATCACAATTTATGGGTTTTTGTAAACTTCGTCACCACTTTCATATCCAAAAGACACGATTTTAAGAGGTAATTCGGGATTTATCTGTTCAAGTCAATCCTTCACAAAAAGGGACGATTGGAAACCCTGGGCCCAACAGATAATACTCCACTCAAGTCAAAACTCTCCAAGTAGAATTCGCCAAATTGAAATTGTCGAATGAGAATGAGAATTAACCAAGTCATGAGACATAATTAAACCGCAATTATACCGATATGTAATCAATTAATCATGTACACACGATTACCTTAATATTACTTTCAGTAATTTACCCAAGCTAACTATGCATTCCTGAAGTGCAAGTTGCCAAAACTGGTTCCGCAGCAAAACTTACTGTCGACATGCTATAAATTATTTTTTTCACGTGCAAATCTTTCAAGATAAATGGGGCGAGGACTGTTGAACAGCGAATGTTATTATGTTAAGAGATTATCTTGGGATGAATTTCGTGATTGGCAGTCGTAAGTCTTATACCAAAACCAGTATGTTGTCCAGTATCCGCTCAGTCGGTGTTAAAATCCCAATACCTTACCTTAAGACCGTCATTTACAATTAAAATACATAAATACTTGAATAACATGACAATTATTGAGGTCTTCAAAACGTCTGACCTTTTAGGAACAATTCCTGGTGCAGATTCCCTCGGCATTGCATACTTCGACCATAAGCCATGAACGAGTAAATTTAAATTAATTTAAGGTTTAACGTGTTTGTTAACTTCAAATAAAATTTTATGGCAAAATTAGTATGATTTTTTTCTCGTCTTAACTTTAAAGCTTGACTGTAAAACTTAAAACGTACTGTAAATAAATTGTAAAAACGATGCTGTGGAACATAAATTATAATATAAAAACATAAAACAATTTAGTTAATTTAGCAATACTACGGGTTGGCGCAAATTTGGTGCATGTTAGTTGTAGGTAATAAAAGGAAACAATTATGCATTTAATATATTATCATTCAAAACGCTAAAAGCATTGATATCTCACATAATAGACACATCTTTGACTAAACATTTTTACTATCGGCAGAATTTAGTATTTAATTTTTTTCCTTTAAGTGATTGGCGGGAGTTTACCGTATTGACCGAAATTTGATTACCATTTTTATGATGCGTAATGAAACAAACACTAAAAACGTATATATTTTTTTCTATTTTGCGTTCGGTATAAAATCATAACGAACCTGCTTTCGGTGTCGTTATGAAAATACTAGATCACAGAACTTTTAGTTTTCCAAGATTGATGAAATTGACGTCGTGTTAAATAGAGCCGACATTTCAATCGCTATTGGCTCGCCTCAATCGAATTTGTGAATCTTATTACAACTACCAACTGTTGAAGAGAAAAACTACACTAAATTGTAAGATGACAACCGCAATTTTCGAAATTTAAGTAAAATTAATGTTGCAAAGTAGAAAAATATAGTATATTACATTCGTTTTATAAGATGGCGCACACGTTCTATTTAAACACTCCTCGCTACGCTCGTCGTGCCCAAAACAACTCGTGCGGCAATTTATCAAACCTGTATTATAATATACTATATTATAATGATTCATATTTAATAACAAATTGATCACTATCTTTATCGCTACCAGAAATATAATAATTTTTTCGTCCTCCTTTATGATGTTTTTATTTTATCATACGCACTACGCAGTATGATAGAACCAAACTTAGAGTTGAAAAGCTTTTGGTTCAAAAGGGTCAAAAGGAACTGGATGTTTCCTCTAAGCCTTTTTCAGGGATTTTGCAAATGAACCGCCATTTCTGTAATTTCGCCAAAATAATAAAGAATTGTTAATAAAAAAGTTAAATAATAAATTAAAGTAGAGGAAATTCTGAATAATTTATGCCTATGAAATTTTTTGGTAAAATTAATATATTACCTGTATGAGCAAATTTGATCGAGATCGAGATCGAGATCGGTCCTGCCTGCATCTTAGTTAGCCAAGATTTGACAAATAGTTTCATTCCAATGACAGTAGGTAGCCGTAGGTAGGTCAAACGCTGATGTTTTGACAATACATACTGTCTATAGTAACAAAATATCTTTAAAAAAATCTGTTCTGCAGTCTCATACAGTTTGTTTGTGACCTTTGTATGCTCTTCACGGGCCACGCTTGACAAAATGTAAGTTTTTACAATTGACTTTTTTGAAGTTAAGTTTGATTTGATTGTCAATTGTGTAATTTATATCTCATTTCCTCTAGCGCCTGAAGAAGTGCCCAGTAGAACACGACACATGTAGTGATTGCTAAAATTAAAAAAATAATGAATCCGACCACTTTTTATTGTATTAAAATATCTACAACAACAGGGCTAACTAGTTTTATTTTAAAACATATAAGACCGATCTCGATCAAATAGAATCTCATTTACTAATAATTTTATATATGTATAGTATGATAAAGTCATGTGCCTGGCCACATCAGATTTTTTACATTTAAGGACAGGTAGATCTATTCCATAAGCGCAATCGTAAAAATTACTTTTATTAATACGTCTTATATTGAAAAGTACTTGTCTACATTAAGTTAAGTTATTTAGCGTGTTTTAAGTCACCATTCTCGCGCGAAAAAGTGCCTTTATGAAGAAAAAATGTGCGTTTTCGAAATCGCCGCAAAGCTACCTATCAGACGTTTTGCTTTAATAATTTTCCAAAATTCGTCCAGTCTTCGGTCATGTTGTGAGTTTCGCCAAGCTGCTGTGAATGATTTAGCGAATAAGGTGACGGGGAAGTTCGGCGGACATCTGTACCGCGGCCATTATATTTTTATTCGAGCGATAAATTGCTTACAATATGCATTTCTACAAGAATTCGGATGTTTTTCTAAAGATGTACAGACCTAAAGTTCTAACTCAGACTAGCCATGTTTAACCGATTAGTCGTTAGATGGCGCTATCGTGTCTAACGGCTGCGACATCTCCAATTGGAAACAGCAAAGATTTATATTAGCCCAACATGCCCTATAGTGCAGGAAAATTAACTGATTTTAAAGCCAAAACCAGTATTAATTGTTGACAGAACCTTTATCATTGGAAATGGAAACGGGGCTTATATCATACGTATAAAAAACAAATGCAAGGCCGGGGGTGGTATAGGGTTAATTTGGGGGATTGAAACGTGGTGCAAAATATATGATTGCGTTTTCCTATATTTTCAATAGTAAATTTTGTGGCGAAAAATCATCGTACAGAGTTCTTCTAGACCAGAAGGACTCTGTACGATGATGATCAGAAGTTCTGGTGCTCATTTTTCCTTATTTTGCAAGTACCTTTTGATACAAAAATAAAAAAAAATTAATAGTTCCTATTTATCAAAATGCACAAAAATTGAAAAAGTCAAAAACTATTTATTCACCAATGAATTTTTCAGTAACCATTTATAATTTGTTTAAATTTTTAAGAAAATTGTAGTACTGATGACATAATTCAATTTTAGAAAATACAGAAGGAACTGTCTTTCATTGGTTAGCAAAA
This sequence comes from Melinopterus prodromus, assembly GCA_964023965.1. Taxonomy (NCBI): domain Eukaryota; kingdom Metazoa; phylum Arthropoda; class Insecta; order Coleoptera; family Scarabaeidae; genus Melinopterus; species Melinopterus prodromus. The sequence goes on along the minus strand of OZ030390.1, from coordinate 41,287,354 downwards.
TAATCATTTTTTGTTTTAGAATAAATAAGCATCCAATAAAAAAGCTGTAGATGATGAAAAAATCTGCATACTTGTACTTTTTTGCCACATCAAAATTAAAAATCCCGGGGGATGAATTTCAATATGACATCTCAACTTATTCTAAAAGTGAGAATACGCTTTATGACTGACATATAGCCACTAATATTTAGAAACCTACTGATGGATTTTGCTTACTATGATGTAAAAATACGCTATTGGCCACTAACACACCAATACAATGTTTATATCGACCCATGCAACGAAGACTATCGTAACTCAAGTGCAATCCCTATGTAGTTGCTATAGTCTTCGTTGCTGTCATATCGATAACTGTAAAGATTGCACTAAACATATTCATAAATTCACAACTACGGAGTGGAAATATCCTAAGAAATTTGATAAAACTTTCCAGAATTGATAAAAGCAAACTACTAATCGATATAAAGAACGTAGTAACTCACATCAGACATTTGTGAAGTCGGTATGATTCTTTAAATTAAACAATAACTGTAAAAGTTGCACTAAACATAGTCTTAGATTCACAACTCCGGAAATATCCTAAGAATTTTGATAAAACTTTCCAGAATTGATAAAAGAAAACTAATAATCAATATAAAGAACGTAGTAACTCACATCAGTCACTTGTGGAGTCGGTACGATTCTTTAAATTAAACAATAACTGTAAAATTGCACTAAATATAATCATATATTCACAACTCAGGAAATATCCTAACAAATGTGATAAAACTTTTCGGAATTGATAAAAGGAAACTAATAATGAATATAAAGAACGTAGTAACTCACATCTGTCACTTGTGGAGTCGGTACGATTCTTTAAATTAAACAATAACTGTAAAATTGCACTAAAATAGTCATAGATTCACAACTCAGGAAATATCCTAAGAAATTTGATAAAACTTTCCAGAATTGATAAAAGGAAAGTAATAATCAATATACGGAACGCAGTAACTCACATCGGTCACACGGTGGATATGACTTATTGATAGTACAACGTGCTGCACATTGTAAATTTTTCTTGGCGTCCCTGGTGCAGGGGCGCCCCCCCCCCCCCTTGGGGCAAATTTGTTGGTACAGCGGAGAAGAAAGCGATTGTGATGTTGCTGGCTAAGTCTTGTATGTATGTTTTTATTCGGTTGATTGTTGGAAACAGTTATATGAAAACAGTTTTTTTAAGCTTTGCACCAGACTTGATGACACCCATAGCTCAAGATGTCTTTTTGCGCCCCCCTTGAGTTTGGTCTGTATCCGCCACTGCCCTGGTGATATCCACGGTGATATCTACATGCATGCATACAGGTTATGTTATGTTTTGCAGGAAACGTTGAAATGGAAGCGAAGTATCACTTGGAGTTTAAGAGAAAAATGTTACTATAATTTGCAGATCTAGAATAACTGATCTAAATTCAACGTTATTATTCAGCATATAGATGTCCATAATATACCATCAATTTGTATTCTTGTTACTCTACTTTGTGCATCATTGCGCAGAATAGGTGTACGTCTAATCTTGTCTACTTGCGTCCACTGTTTCTCAGAAGGTAGCTTAGAAGTTAACTTCGTTCATTAACGTCTATGGGATTAACAAAGTTTGGAACTATTTATTACTTGCATATGGACACGAGGAAAGCTGAACTTGTCGAGGTTCTTAACAGGTCATCTATTTTCGTCTCTCCGGGAGCTAATTGCAGATCTGTGAAATACAATAAATCTTGCCAATTCGAATTGCGCTAAGCTATACAAAACCTGCTCAGATCTATTAAAGTTGGAGAAGTTGGACAAAGGCGACGACTCCGCCGTTTCTGTCTCGGCTGCCATCCGTAGTTCCGAACTCTCGAGTCTCAAGAAGGAACAGTTCGACCCGATAAAGTTTGCTGTTTGTTTATTTTATATCAATACTAAAATTGTTTCGTATAAATGCTGCTACCGTTGGCCATCCGCCAATATCTGCAGTCGTTGCTGCAGTCGTTATCTCATCCCGTCTGCTGGCAGCGACCTCTACGCTAAAGGGAGTCTATGTTGTCCGCTTCTCCGGTGCGGAATTAATATCTGCAGATAGTAGATGTGATCGTTTATATGTTCCATGATGGACGCCGATTATTTATTTATTTATTTGTCTAAATACACATACATATATACAATGCACATCCACAAAGCAATGCTTAATAGTGTAACAACTTATATACAATATACATGTCGTCTCTCCTTCTGTCCTCGCTTCGGGTGGAGAATGCATTGGAAGTTCCTCCCGGGCTAACGGTATTGAAGGTGGGAGATTATTGTTTTTGGTGCGAGCACTGATTCACAGCCGATCCATCACCATAAGCCGGCGGATTCGTCTCTTAAATGCAACATAGTGTAGTTTTCTGGTGCCTTTCTGCAGCTTATTAAAGTCTCTCACAGCCTCCGTTGTTACAGACAATGAGTATCGTGCGGTATGGGTTCGGTCTGATCTTATGTCTGATCTTCTTCTGGTGGCATGGCTGTGTGTATCGTTATTCTTGTGAAGCTTTATGCTTCTCTTAATCTTTTTGTGGTGTATTTTATGCAGTATAAGAATGTTGTTCAGTCTTGTTCTTTGCTGCATCGTCATTTCTTTTGTGCGACTGTGTACTTCTGCGGTTGGTGTTCTTATTTCCATATTATACAACATTTTTAAGATTTTGTTTTGTTGGGTTTGTAGCTTTTTTACGTTTCCCTGTGTTGTAGCACCCCAGATGGTCGTCAGGTAGTCTATCCGAGACGCAAAATAGGCGTTGTATATGAGCTTTCTTAGGTGTTCAGGAATATATTGTCGGATTTTTGCTAGTATGGCTATGGTTGTAGCATTGCATTTGATTAATTTTGCCACATGTAAATCCCATCTTATCGTGTCCGTGATGTGTACTCCCAGATATTGAGTTTCATTGACTTGTTTTATCCGTGTTTCGTTAATGGTGATGTTTAAATTTTCTTTCTTCATCTTGGCGAAAGCTATATAATTTGTTTTATTTTCATTGATTGTTAGGGAATTAACGCGGCTCCACTTTTCCAGCTTCTTCATGTGTTCAGAGATGTTTTCGTGTATTGTTTGTGGGTTTTTTCCGGTGTAGGTGATGCACGTATCATCAGCGTACGTGCAGATTCTCCCGTTGAGGCCCAAGTCGTGAATGTCATTTGTATAGATGATATACATTATAGGAGAGATATTACCACCTTGTGGGAGTCCGTAGTCTGCGTGTTTTTCTTCGCTTTCTTTGCCGTTTATTATAGTTGTTTGGGGTCTGTTAGTCAGGTATGTTGTAATCAGTTTTAAGTTCGCTCCCGAAATTCCAACCGCTGCAAGCTTATCCGCCATTCTAGCCTTACACACCGTGTCAAATGCTTTTCGCATATCTATGAATATGGTTACCACGAAGTCCTTATTGTCCAGGTGCGAGTAGATATGTGACATCAGGTCTAGTGCGGCTGAAGTTGTGCCGGACTGCTTCTGAAATGCATACTGTTGGGTACTGATAATGTCGTTATCTTGTAAGTGGTCTTCCAGTCTTCTTTTGATTATTGTTTCCAATATTTTGTTGAAGGCTGTAAGGAGCGCGATCGGTCGGTAGTTCTCGCATTTTGTTCTGTCTCCTTTTTTAAAAATAGGTTTTATTACGGTTTTCTTTAGGTCTGGTGGATATACTCCTGTCTGGATCGCCGAGTTTGTTAGCTTAGTTATTATGGGTGTGAGTTTATTTGTGTTTCTTTTGATTATTCTATTAGTTATCATGTCGTATCCTGGTGCTTTGTTGCATTGAAGGTCTTTAATAATATTTTTGATCTCATCTTCGTTGGTGTCTTCGAACGCCGAATGGTTGTATTCGTTATAGTTTGTTACATCTTGTGGTGGGTCGTTTTTTCCGATTGCCAGTTGTTTGCCAATGTTAGCAAAGTAGTCATTGATTTCATTGGCGATCTCTCTATCGTCCTCTGCCATGCTCCCGTCGGTTCTGGTTCTTTTCGTAATGTTTTGTTTTTTCGTTTTCCTCTTTGTTATTACTTCCTTGATCGATTTCCACACTTTTGCTGGTTCGTGTTTTATTCCTTGGAATTGTTTGTAATAGTATTGTTATTTGGCATCCTTTATCATTTTTTTTACCGCCCTTTTTGTGGAAAAGTATCTTTCTTTGATGATTTCGTTCAGAGAATGTTGTCTATATTGTTTGAAAATTTTGTTTCTCTCATCGATCTTTTTTAATAATTCTTTTGTAATCCATGGGCACTTGTCTCCTCTCTTAACGTTTATTATCTGTTGGTTTTCGAGTATTGTGGATCTGATTGTAGCCGAAAGTTGTTTGAATGAGTCGATGTTGTTTTCATCTATATTATTAATGCAACTGGTTATTTCGTCCAGGTTTGTTTTGGTATATTGGTGATGAGTGTATGCCTGCTTTCGCTTTCCTTCTATGGTGGTTAGTATTGGGTAGTGGTCAGAAATATTTGCTGCGATTACGTTAACTTCTGATACATCGTCGGAATTTGTGATGATGTGGTCTAATATTGAGTTGCGTCCAGTCTCATTGGTCCTTGTGTACCGCTTTGAATTAATTTTGTTGGCAATTCTGTATCCATGTTCGGATATAATGCGTCTGTATTCTTTGGTAGCGGAGTTCTTATCGAGGATGTTTATGTTCATATCACCCAGAATTATATGCTTCTTCCTCCTAGAAAGTACGAGATTATGTAGAACTTCCTTAAAATCGGTAATAGGCACTTGAGGTGGTCTGTAGAGCACTGTTATCGCTGTTTGTTCTTTTTCTAGTTTGATTGTCAGGAGCTCGACGCCTTTAGATGTAGTTTTGCTCTTTAGTGAGTAGTCGGTACCGTCTGCTATATATATATAGCAACCCCGCCGCCTCTTTGTCCAGTTCCTCTGGAGTGATATTCGGAGTGGTAGCCGCCGAGGTCGTACAAGTATTCGCTATCAGGTGAAAGCCATGTTTCTGTTAGGGCAATTATTTTTGGGGTGTTATGCATCTGTGGAAGTATCTCCAGCTCATGGTATTTATTTTTTAGGCTCCTTATGTTGTGAAGGAATATTGAGTATTCAGTCATTGCATAATTATTATTATTATTCTTTTCGTTTGCTTTTTTTTTAGTTTTTATATTTATTTTTTTTTTTTTTTATTTTTTTTTTTTTTTACAAATTGTCCATGTCTGTCTTATTTTTAATTCTAATTCTATCGCTGTTACTGTCCTTGCGTAGATATACCTTTCCGTCTCGAGTCCATAGGTATTCGTATTTCTTTTCTTTCCTTATTACTCTAGCTTGGTAGAAGAGTTCATTCGTATATTGCGTCAGTTGCTCGTTGATGTAGATGTGATTATTCTTTCCCTGAAGAGAGCAGTCGATGGTAGTAATTGCTCCCAAATCTCCTCGTGCCTTGATTATGTCTGTTTTTCGTTGCCTGCTTACCAGTTGAACAATCAGTGGGCCGTTTTCCTTCTTCTCATTCAACCTGCACGCCCCCACGATGTCCTCCTCCCTAACATCCGTGATGATCTTCTTAAGGACCTTCATCGCTATTTCCCTAGGTTTTTCCGATCCGCCCTGCGTCTCAATACCGGTGATGACCACATTTTTCGAAATTTTTTCGTATTCGATGTTTTCGACCATATTCTCCAGCGTTTCTAACCTTTTCTTCATTTCAGCTCTCTCTGCCTCTCCGTCCTTCAACAATTTCTTAAGGTCTTTATTTTCCTTTTGCATTTCGTCGAATCTATCTGCCATGAAATCCATTGACTTCCTCAATTCATTAAGAATCTCACGATTCGTACAATCCTCCTCGGGTTCATGCTCTTCTTTTCCGCCATTCCTGGTGTTGGGTTTATTGCGATTTTGTTTGGACATTATTAATATGTTTTTATATAGGTATATTCCCGTTTGTTTTTGTTGTTGTTTTTGTTTTTTTTATTGTTGTTTGTTTTTTTTTTTTTTGTTTTTTTTTCTTTTGTTTTTTGTGTTTTTTTTTTGTCTTTTTTGCTAGGTTTAGAAGGTTTGTTTGCTAGTGGTAAGGAGGTACGAGTAGTGGACACACTTCACACCCAGGTGGCCTTAAGGGTGGCTGACAGTTAACACGGAGATAGGCCTCGGGTCAGGTTGAATTTCTTTTGTTTTTATAGAGACAAGATATAAGGACAGGACAGGATATAAAGCCAGTAAGACCGTGTTTCGTACGTTTGCAAATATACGACCCGACATATGCTGGAAAACGAGCCCGATTGCAGTTTTTGGGCTTCAGGTCCATCCCCCGTCGAAACAAAGCATAAATTCTTCAAGCTCACTTGTAGCACTTTCTATCGGTGTAGGTTTTGTTGCAAAACAAGGTGTTATTACTCAGTGTTTTTCTGGATTTCTGTAGACACTGTTACAAACGTGGCACTCAGGCTCGCACACCTGTAATTACTGTTACTAAATTTGCCGGTATTGAATAGTATTAAATCTTCGGTCTCTAGGTGAAGCGCGAGGGATGAAGAATCTCAACCACATGCGTTTGTTTATTGTATATTTGCTTTTAGTAGACGACTATATTTCTGTACGAAACTAATAATACACGCTATGTCGCTATACCGGGTGATTCAATTTCGAGACTCACCATGGGAATCTCGCTCATTAAGTGAGATAGAGCCTATGTTTATATTTAGCAAAGCTTCGTATTTTTGTGTTGATCAATTATCTGAAAAGAAATTTAAGCTATCGTTTTTGATTTTGAAGATATCCGCAATAAACTGAAATGTTAAGATATCGATTTTAATTTTTTATTCAACACCAAATGTAGGTAGACATTTGAAATAAAAACAATCTACAGCTACTTTTTAACTAGGTATGCAATGGTATTTTGTATTTGAAATAACATCAAAGTAGGCGGCACATCCATGGCCAACTGTTGTTTTTCTTATAGGCGCCAAAAGCTTTCTGCTTTTTCTCGTTGTTTGTCGTGCTTATCAGGCAACTGGAGCTTGGTTACAGACCGCCGGACAGACCGAGAGTGCTTTGTATTAACAACATTCAGATTGTAAATGAAGCAAGTTTACACAACAAAAAGGTTATTAAAAAAAGTAAATCTTCAAATAGGTCGCCACTCTCTTGAAGGCATAAAACCGTGTCCGCTTTTCTACTTGTTGTAATGCTCTCGCTAACTGTTCTTCCCGGAATAGCATTGACTGCAGTTCCTCGATATTTCTGCGAGTATCGTGATATATTTCGTCGTTCACAGTTCCCTATAGAAAATAGTCCAGATGACTTAAATAAGGGGATCAAGCAGAACATTCCACCACTTCACCATTACCAATCCAGCGATTTGGAAATTGTTGATTCAAATAATTTCGGTAGAACTGTCGTATTGTGAGGGGGTGCTCCATCTTGCTGCCACCACATTATTCACATAACCCACATTATTCTCCTTTGGTCCAACGCAACATCGTCAAAATAGTCTGCCGATGCGCAGAAATTTAAATATCGTTCTCCATTCATGTTTTCCTGTAACAGGAATGGCCCAATTAACCCCTTAATGCACATTTTTTTAATTCAATTTAGGTACAAAAAAAATCATTTATTTTTTTGCAAATAGTTATTATTTATGCTTATTTTAACTAATTTATGCAGAAAAAAAATTTATTAATATTTTAATTGTGTATGGTAAATTTTAAAACAAGGTACTACGCAGAGTCCCACGCCACACTCACTGCACCAATATCTTGTTCCTTTTCGGATTTTTTTGCCCGTGCTGTCTTTTCTTGAACAACATACTGCACAATTTCTATAAGGTACAGCATTTTTCTCAGTTGGAGTTTAATGGTCCCATATGTCTTTGTCGCCCTGCCTTCTTGACGTTTGTACTCAAGTGATATTTTTCTATCATTTCTTCTATCAGTTTTGTTCTGTATTCCAAATTATCCATCGCTCCTCCTTTTTGTACAAAATAAAAGAGTGGAAAATAGCGAAATCAAATAAATGCATAAATATCTTTTTATAATATTGTGACGATCTTAACAGCCGCGAAGGCGCCCGAAGTTCTGGGTTGTTCTAGAGCAACTCTTTCCGGAGAGTTCCATCGAGGCAGCGAGCGCGACTAGCGACCGTTCTGGGCGAGCGTGGAATACTCGGGAGCGTTCCCGCACGGATCGATACGGGTATATAAGAGAGGGCCGTCGCTCGCTAAGCCAGGGTTATTCGGAGTGCAGTCGGAGCGTTGGCGCGATTATTGATCGACATAAATAGTTCGAAATAAATACAGTGAAGATAAATGTTTATAGTGACCTTAAGTAAGTTAGTTAACCTTTGTGTTTAGTGTTCGTGTTTAATAATTAGGTAATAAGACTGTAATAGTGTAAAATAAATTAGTTGACTATTTTAATATACCGAGTGTTTTAATTCACATCTTAACGAACGAAAAACGCTACAATATTTTTTCCCCCGTTTTTACTTTATCATACGCAGTATGGTAAAGTATTGTAATCATGCCGAAAAAAAAATTGAGATTTTAGCGGAAATAGGTCTTTTTGGGTCCCCTGAACATTTTTGACCAAGGTACAAAAAAATGTCTGTGTGTGTGTGTGTGTGTGTGTGTGTGTGTGTGTGTGTGTGTGTGTGTGTGTGTGTGTGTGTGTGTGTGTGTGTGTGTGTGTGTGTGTGTGTGTGTGTGTGTGTGTGTGTGTGTGTGTGTGTGTGTGTGTGTGTGTGTGTGTGTGTGTGTGTGTGTGTGTGTGTGTGTGTGTGTGTGTGTGTGTGTGTGTGTGTGTGTGTGTGTGTGTGTGTGTGTGTGTGTGTGTGTGTGTGTGTGTGTGTGTGTGTGTGTGTGTGTGTGTGTGTGTGTGTGTGTGTGTGTGTGTGTGTGTATGTGTGTGTGTGTGTGTGTGTGTGCGTATGTGTACTCGATTTTTGTGGAGACGATTCCGGAAAAACTACTAAAGGTATCGGGACGAAAGTTCATATTTAGAAGTTTTATGACCAAACTTAGAGCTGAAAAGCTTTTGGTTCAAAGGGGTCCAAAGGAACTGGTAGTTTATTCTAAGCCATTTTCAAGGATTTTAGAAATGAGCCGCCATTTCTGTAATTTCGTCAAAATAGTTAAATAATAAATTAAAGCAGAGGAAATTTTGAATAATTTATGCCTATGACATTTTTTGGTAAAATTAATAGTTTAGCTGCAAGAGCAAATTCTATTTGATCGAGATCGGTCGCATCTGCATTGATATGCTACATAGTAGCCAGGATTTTGACAAATATTTTTTTTTGTGCTGTCACGACAGAAATGTCTATGGCTGTCACCACGCTGTCACACTCGGAGAACCCTCGACTATAAATCTGTCAGAATTTGAATTAGCTTTTTAAACTTGACATTTCGTAGAAGTGGTATCAACCTAACATTTTCTATACCGAAATATAACCATTTTTGATTTTTTTTAAATACGTATTTCTCAAAAAGCAATACAAAAAACGTTGATGTCACTCCTGCCGAAAACTACATAGCGCGACTCGCTCACATGCGACGACGACGCTCCGCCATCGGTGACGCGCCGCATCACCGATCGTTGTGCTATTCCGTACTTTCGGCACTTGTGAGATAAACAACTATTATTCTGATGACAGTAGGTAGTGTCAAATGCTGATGCTTTGACAATACCTTCGATTGATACTATTGACTATCAAAATATCTGTCAAATCCTGGCTAACTAGTTTAATTTTAATGCATACACGATTTATCTCAGTCAAATAGATTCTCATGCAGCTAAACTATTAATTTTTTATTTTGTATGATAAAGTCATGTGCCTGGCCACATCAGATTTTTTAGTTAGTTGATAGTCATGTAAGTGTTGATCTAATCTATCGACGCCTCCCATGGTGTTATTGTAGTCCACAACTAATTTAGGTTTCTTTATGGGATTTCCTTCTTTATCTTTCTTCGCAGTTAAGACATTTTCGGGATTGTGAATTGTCGACAAGAGACAAATTTATTTCTTGTCATGCCACTTTATTACCATGACTTTTTACTTTATCATACGCAGTATGTAAAGTATTGTAATCGTGCCGAAAAAAAAAATTGAGATTTTAGCGGAAATAGGTCTTTTTGGGTCCCCTGAACATTTTTGACCAAGGTACAAAAAAATGTCTGTGTGTGTGTCTGTGTGTGTGTGTGTGTGTGTGTGTGTGTGTGTAAACGATTTTTGTGGAGACGATTCCGGAGAAACTACTGAAGGTATCGGAACGAAAGTTCATATTTAGAAGTTTCATGACATAACTCAGAGCTGAAAAGCTTTTGGTTCACAAGGATTTAAAGGAACTGGTAGTTTATTCTCAGCCTTTTTCAAGGATTTTGCAAATGAGCCGCCATTTCTGTAATTTCGTCAAAATAGTTAAATAATAAATTAAAGTAGAGGAAATTTTGAATAATTTATGTTTATGACATTTTTTGGTAAAATTCATAATTTAGCTGCAAGAGCAAATTCTATTTGATCGAGATCGGTCGCATCTGAATTAATATGAAACTACATGATATATTGATTACGGGAAATCAATATATCATTGACTCAGACCGCGGAAGTCTACAATTTAGATGAAACTACATAGTAGCCAGGATTTTGACAAATATTCTTTTTTGTGCTGTCACCACAGAAATGTCTATGGCTGTCAGTCGAAAGCAGCTGATTTCATCAGAGGGTGGAGAACCGCTATGGAACGTTGCCTCTCTAGTGTGGCAAAGTACAAAATACAAAATTCAAATAAAATAAGATATTTGATAAGAAATATCAACCCGTTGTTATATCTAATTGCAAAAACGATAAATTGAGAAAATTGTAAATAAAGTATAGCGATGAGTGTAGTTATATTTTAGAATCTTGGTACGGATGTGACATCTACAGTATCATACGAATATAAATCTGAATTTGAATTAGCTTTAGTACTCTGTGATTAGCTTCTTCAACTTGACGTTTCGTAGAAGTGGCATCAACTTAACATTTCCTATACAGAAATATAACAATTTTTGAATTTTTTTAAGTACGTATTTTTCAAAAAGCAACACCAAAACGTTGATGTCAGTCCTGCCGAAAACTACATAGCGCGACTCGCTCACATGCGACGGCGACGTTCCGCCATCGGTGACGCGCCGCATCACCGCTCGTCGCGCTATTCCGTACTTTCGGCACTAGTGAGATAAATAATTATTATTCTGATGACAGTAGGTAGTGTCAAATACTGATGCTTTGACAATACCTAGTATTGATACTATTGACTATCAAAATATCTGTCAAATCCTGGTTAACTAGTTTAATTTTAATGCAGACACGATTTATCTCAATAAAATAGATTCTCATGCAGCTAAACTATTAATTTTGTATGATAAAGTCATGTGCCTGGCCACATCAGATTTTTTTCTTTGGAATGCTAAAGATTCTCCTTTTTTAAGTTTTTTAGTCACAAGTTGTCGTGGTAAATCTTTTCTGTTGGACCGCAGAGTACCATATAAATCAGTCTTTTTGGATACAAGGAAATCTGCTAGTTGTGGGGACGTGTAATAATTATCGGTCGTTACACAATATCCCATATCTAGTAGAGAATCTGCTAACGACAATACGACCTGTGAAGTCATAGGCATGACTTTATATTTTTGGGATATTATAGTTTCTTTTCCAGTATAAATAATAAACGAATACAAATACCCTGTTTTAGATTCGCAGAGCATGTAGATTTTTCTCCCAAAACGAGATCGTTTTAGAGGGATGTACTGGATCCTACCCAGTCGTCCTTTGTACAATAATAACAAACTTTCATCTACACTTATGTCTCATTCAAGTATATAAAATGTACTAAATTTTCTATTTAGAGCTTCATAAATAGGCCAAATTTTGTTTAGTTTAGGATTCGGATGAGTATGACAGTCATATTATTCATTATCAGAAAAATGTAAATTTTTTTTATGTATAAATATCGCCGTAATGACATTAGTTTTGGAAATATTGGAGTAGGAAAAATGTCTTTAGTTGTCCAGCACATTCTTTCTTCTGGCTTTTTTAGTATTCCTTGAATTATATTTATACATAAAAATATTTACATTTCCTCTATTTTTATAGGCAATAAAACATCAGACGATCTTTGTGGTTGTTGTTCTGCATAGCGATTAGATTCGGTGACCAATAAGTTTATCAATTCATTATCAAAAAATAATTGGAAATAATCCAAGACTGCAAAATTATCTGCATTGAATGTACAACCTGGGACACCAATAAACTGGAAACGTGGTGGTGCTGAATCAAAGATATCTGTATTTATTTGTTGCCAGATATCATTTGATTGGTCATCATCCTCGCTTTTCTCCGAATCCGATTCTACATCTCTATCGTCACTTCCGCTTTCTGATAAATTGCCATACTCAAATTCAGAATCTTCTTGGTCAGACATTTGGCTGAACAAATTTTTCTAAATAAATTTCTAAATATTCAACAAAAATCTTACCTGGGATAAAATATATTATATTGTTATACTAGCGGTAAACTTATTCTAGCAAAATGTCTTGGATTTTCAAATATCACTGCATATACTACACGTCCGCATACGAAAAAGGTAACTTTTAGAATGATAATGTGAGTCATAAACATCTGGCTCTAGTCTTAGCATTCGGGTAGACGCGCACTACGACTATTTGTCGCACGATTCTTTAGTCGCAAAAATAGAGCGCGTTGCTTTGAATGGGCATACGCAACAATTTTTTTGTTGCAAATGCGTGTATGCCCATTCAAAACAACGCGCTCTATTTTTGCGACTAAAGAATCGTGCGACAAAAAGTCGTAGTGCGCGCCTACCCTAAGGCCATAAGCAAACGCAAATTCCGCGAATGGCAATAATCTACCATCCAACGTGACAGATACGGACTTAAAATATTTGGAAAATTATATTTCTATATTAACCGTGACCCATACGGAGCTGTCATATTTTGAGACATATAAAATTACAGTGACACGCAGCTGCACAATTCTGCTGGTAAACGTTGCCCGTATATGTCACGGAGGTGTGCATTAAGGTTCCGGTCTCCGACCTTGAAAACGCAAAAGTAACCCACGTCATAATTATTGCGCTAATCGCGAAATCCTGGCTACCATTCGATTCTGAAGGTCCTTATGCAACTGCCATCGGAAAGGAATTTCAATATTTATGAAAAATATTTATGCAAATTTTAGTGTGGACTACAAATATAGATATGCTTTCCGATGGCAGTTGCGTCCGATTATTGTCTGCTGTAATACCTTATAAAATGTAATTAAATGTCAACTATAAGAGCACGAGTTACTTTTTGCTGAACTTCTATAGAATTGCATTCTGGGGTACTGTAATGCGTGATTATGGTAGGTTGGCTAACATGTTTACGATAGCGACAATTGTAAAAGTACTATATCATCGACTAGAAAACTCAAACAGAGTCCAATTTGAATATTTGTACAAATAGAATGCAATACATTAATTTCTTTAGGTTATATCATATGTCAAATGTAATAAATTCGAAATAAAAAGAGACATGTTTATAGTAGCGCCATCTACATCTAGTGATTTTTTATTTCGAAGCTTTGTAGAGAAGTTTGCTACAGTTCCATATTTGAATTGAGACGAGACCCTTAAGCGGTGTGCCCATCAAAACATTAGTTCCAAAACGTCGCAGTGGCCTCATTGGTCTGGTGTGCCTAGGATTTTCTGTCGGTCAATAATCCGATATAAACGATATCATAACACATCATCAGTTTTTTGCAGATATCTTCAAAATGAAATATAATAGCTTAAATCTCTTTTCAGATAATTGATCAACACAAAAATACAAAACCTTGCCAAGTTTAACCATAGGCTCTGTCTCCACTAAAAAGCGAAATTCCCATGGTGAACATCGAAATTGAATCACCCGGTATAATACGGAAACATTGGATACGTTACGACGAACATTGAAACAACTTTATTCTACGTATGCAATTGAGGAAAAAATCCAAAATTAAGAACGTTTGTTCAAATTTCTTGGTTTTTATTCTATTGGCTGTTGCGAATATGGGGATTGTAACAACATAATTATGTCTATAATATTATATATGTATAATGGAAAGTGGTTACGTTTGGATGGAGTTCGTTTCAAGTTTGAGTGTTTGGAAAAGTAGGCTTATCCAAACGTAAAATATTTGCCAAATGTCCGAACGTATGTGGTCGCCTTATGGTAGATCTTGACAATATTTTCGAATTTATAGCGTCTGAACCTAAGCTCATACTAACTTATGATGCGGAGGATTGCTTCAGGACAAGTTTTTTGAGACATAAATTCTACATTTTGCGTAGGCGGCAGTGTGGCAGGCAATGAAAGATCAACCACTAAGGAAGACACGGAGGAAGAAAAATAATTACGGTGAAGCATAGAAGTGAGTAAGAGGAAGATTATGATGGATCCATTAGCAGGTTCCGGTAAAATAGCTCCACCCCGCCCCAAGGAGAAATTCTCTGGAATTTCCTGCTCAAGCAGACCGACATTTGCAGAAGTCGAATGGAAAAAAGAAGCAGAAGTTAGTTTTTGTACATTTATAGTGTTATTATAGTTTAAATGTTTCATAGGAACTGACGCTGACGTGTGAAAAATATGTGGTTGCCCGTTCTCACTTCGATGGAAGCAGTGTCTTGTCCCTTGTTCTCGAAGAGATGAGGAATGAAAATAGTTCCCACAAACGAAGCGGATGGGTGGTCATCGACAAAAAACTATCGACACGTGACGCGCCTCTTTACAAGCATAAGAGAGTCTGGGTACACGGTCAAAGTCGTTTGGGGAGGTTCCTACAACCAAGGCGGACGTAAAAGAACCCACAAACCACATACGATGGCGCGGATAATTAAATCTCAAATACGGATGGATGGTCATCTGCGAAAAGCTGCCGACACGTGACGCACCGCTGTACAAGCATAGGAGAGTCTAGCTAGGTACACGGTCGAAGTCATCTTTAATTATTTCAGTCCGGTAAATGAGAACGTGGCAAACCGCATACATACGTCGGCAAGTAGTTTTTCAGATTTTGTGTGTGTATTTTTCTTGTTTTTTTGAATTGTTTTGTATGTACAATAAACTATTTTTTGGCTGGCATTTTGCTGCCCTGCTGTGTAGAGTTTGCTCAAATTATGGCATTGCTCTGGGACGCGCAATTATTGACGAGGACGGTTGTTAGGAAGTAAATTAAAACGAGGTTATCAATATGTTCGAATAGGTTTTATGAATAATAATGTCGATGACCTGAATTGCTGAATTCTTGCAGTTCCCAAGTATTAGTTCCCGACGCCGAGTTTGCACAAAAATCAAGTGAACAACCTCGACGTTTGGTAACCCACTTGATAATGACGTATTTGTCCAATTGATATACGTAGCCACATAGCGGAGTATTGAGGAGAATTTTATGTAAGTTTTTGTTCACGTCAGAGACATGCGACAACCGTACGGGAAGGCAGTGGTCTGTCTGCCTTCCCAGCTATTTTCTTATACTGTTTTGAACAATTATACACGCATGTGAAACCAGTGCAAGTTTTATTTACATCCACCCGGGCCTGGATCATCCCAAACACGAGCTACGTAACAATATTATACGATTTACCGTTGAAAAATGCATACATTGTTCTCTCAGAATTATGTTTTGTTGCAGGGTTGGCACGATAAATCGAAAAGTTGTCAATATTGTCAGATATAAATTTTTTAAATAGGATGTTAATCCATTTTTATGATATTGTATTTTATATTTTTCTTTATATAAAACATCAAAGAACAAAATTGGAATTAAAATGACACTTTTCATAGTTCCGAGATTTGATCTGTGGTTCCGAAAACAGTCAAAATTGCGAGAATGGAAACTCTATATTCTCATTCTTGCACCTTGTAGTATTGTTAATGCCCAAAACTTAAATTTGCATAAAAATGAACAAGCTAATCATCAAATTCGGATTAGGTTCTATGGAAATCAACATTGAGATTGTTACTAGTTATTAATGGCTCAATTATCGAAGAGTATATGCACTTTTAT
The DNA here is from genome assembly GCA_964023965.1 of Melinopterus prodromus. Classification (NCBI taxonomy): domain Eukaryota; kingdom Metazoa; phylum Arthropoda; class Insecta; order Coleoptera; family Scarabaeidae; genus Melinopterus; species Melinopterus prodromus. The sequence continues at coordinate 41,271,270 of OZ030390.1, read as the reverse complement.
AATAACTCGGTGTGCTCATTCATCTCCATTTGGTCGGCTGGTCTGCCAAACCAGGTTGCTACTTTACCATTTTAAGGCGGTCTGACAAGAACTTTTGGCCAATGCACATATTTTTTCTATAATTTTAATACAAAAGCAGTCAGATATGTTGTGAAGATACTGACCTACGCAATTTTAGTCAATAATTAGTCTAAGTAAACATTATTTCCCCAGCAATTGCATACACCACATGTAAAAAAATCTGATGTGGCCAGGCACATGACTTTATCATACAAAATATAAAATTAACAGTTTAGGTGCACGAGAATCTATTTGACTGAGATAAATCGTGTCTGCATTAAAATTAAACTAGTTAGCCAGGATTTGACAGATATTTTGATAGTCAATAGTATCAATAGAAGGTATTGTCAAAGCATCAGCATTTGACACTACCTACTGTCATCAGAATAATAGTTGTTTATCTCACAAGTGCCGAAAGTACGGAATAGCGCGACGAGCGGTGATGCGGCGCGTCACCGATAGCGGAGCGTCGCCGTCGCATGTGAGCGGGTCATGTAGTTTTCGGCAGGAGTGACATCAACGTTTTTGTGTTGCTTATTGAGATATAGGTATTTAAAAAAATCAAAAATGGTTATTTTTCTGAATAGGAAATGTTAGGTTTATACCACTTCTACGAAACGTCAAGTTTAAAAAGTTAATTCAAATTCTGACAGATTTATATTCATTCATGACACTGTAGATGTCACATCCGTACCAACATACTAAAATATAATTACACTCATCGCTATACATTATTTACTTTCTCAATTTATCGCTTTTACAATTAGATATAACAACGGGTTGATATATCTTATCAACAAACAATCAAATTGGTGATCTTATTTTATTTGAATTTTGTACTTTGTGCTTTGCCGCCCTAGAGCGGCAACGTTCCATAGCGGTTCTCCAACCTCTGATGAAATCAGCTGTTTTCGAGTGTGACAGCCATAGACATTTCTATGGTGACAGCACAAAAAAATAATTGTCAAAATTCTGGCTACTATGTATTTTCATATCAGTGCAGATGCGACCTATCTCAATCGAATAGAATTTGCTCTTGCAGCTAAACTATTAATTTTACCAAAAAATGTCATAGGCATAAATTATTCAAAATTTCCTCTACTTTAATTTATTATTTAACTATTTTGACAAAATTACCGAAATGGCGTCTCATTTGCAAAATCCTTGAAAAAGGCTTAGAATAAACTACCAGTTCCTTTGGACCCTTTTGAACCAAAAGCTTTTCAGCTCTAAGTTAGGTCATGAAACTTCTAAATATGAACTTTCGTCCCGATACCTTTAGTAGTTTCTCCGGAATCGTCGTCACAAAAGTCGTTTACACACACACACACACACGCACACACACACAGACACACACACACACACAGACATTTTTTTGTACCTTGGTCAAAAATGTTCAGGGGACCCAAAAGGACCTATTTCCGCTAAAAGCTCAATTTTTTTTTTGGCATGATTACAATACTTTATTATACTGCGTATGATAAAGTAAAAATGTTTGGTACTTATGTTTCTTTTAGTCGATGGATTTCGGGCTATGTATACAGGGACAATTTAGAATTCCTTGCTAAATTTTACGCCAATGAAACATAACATTACCTACACTAAACTTTATACTTTTTGATTTATTGGCATTTTTATGGAAAAACAGTAGTCTAAGAAAAACTGTTCATCTCAATAACTGATTTTATTTCGCACGCTTAGATTATGATTAAGTAAGAAGCGTTCTATTATCATGATTACCTACAATATCCAAATTGTGAACAGCGTGGTCATAATTTGTAGCTAAATAAAGTAAACAGTCTTTCCTAAGAAAGTTAATTTTTGTATCTTTTTACTTTATCATACGCAGTATGTAAAGTATTGTAATCATGCCGAAAAAAAAAATTGAGATTTTAGCGGAAATAGGTCTTTATGGGTCCCCTGAACATTTTTGACCAAGGTACAAAAAAATGTCTGTGTGTGTGTGTGTGTGTGTGTGTGTGTGTGTGCGTGTGTAAACGATTTTTGTGACGACGATTCCGGAGAAACTACTAAAGGTATCGGGACGAAAGCTTATATTTAGAAGTTTTATGACCAAACTTAGAGCTGAAAAGCTTTTGGTTCAAAAGGGTCGAAAGGAACTGGTAGTTTATTCTAAGCCTTTTTCAATGATTTTGCAAATGAGCCGCCATTTCTGTAATTTCGACAAAATAGTTAAATAATAAATTAAAGTAGAGGAAATTTTGAATAATTTATGCCTATGACATTTTTTGGTAAAATTAATAGTTTAGCTTTTTAGTTTATTCTAAGCCTTTTTGAAGGATTTTGGAAATGGGCCGCCATTTCTGTAATTTCGACAAAATAGTTAATTAATAAATTAAAGTAGAGGAAATTTTGAATAATTTATTCCTATGAAATTTTTTGGTAAAATTAATAGTTTAGCTTCAAGAGCAAATTCTATTTGATCGAGATCGGTCGCATCTGCATTGATATGGAATTACATAGTAGCCAGGATCTTGACAAATATTTTTTTGTGTTGTCACATTCGAAAACAGCTGATCTCATCAGAGGTTGGAGAACCACTATGGAACGTTGCCGCTGTAGTGCGGCAAATTATAAAATACAAATTTCAAATAAAGTAAGATCACCAATTTGATTGTTTGTTGATAAGAAATATCAACCCGTCTTTATATCTAATTTTAAAAACGATACATTGAGAAAATTATAAATAAAGTATAGCGATGAGTGTAGTTTTATTTTAGTATGTTGGTAGGGATGTGTCATGAACAAATATAAATCTGTCAGAATTTGAATTACCTTTTTAAGGTGCGTTTTCATTAGTGATAATGGCAGTGGTAGCAGACGCCGTTATAGTATTTCCAATAGAAAATTGATAGTGACTCATGTTTATGTACATGCAAACTAATATGTGTCATTATCACGACATGTAAGAAATACTATAATTTCGTATTCTACCACCGCCATTGCTACCATTACCTACCAATCGGAACGCACCTTTAAATTTGACGTTTCGTCAAAGTTGTACCAACCTAGCATTTACTATACAGAAATTTTTTATTTTTTTTTTTTTAAATACGTATTTCTTAAAAAGCAACACAATAAACATTGATGTCGCTCCTGCCAAAAACTAGATAGCGCTACTCGTTCACATGCGACGGCGACACTCCGCCTTCGGTGACGCGCCGCATCACCGCTCGTCGCGCTATTCCGTACTTTCGGCATTTGGGACATAAATAACTATTATTCTAATGACGTAGTGTAGGTAGTGTCAAATGCTGATGCTTTGACTATACCTACGATTTATCTCAATAGAATAGATTCTCATGCAGCTAAACTCTTAATTTTATATATTGTATGATAAAGTCATGTGCCTGGCCACATCAGATTTTTTACTTTATCATACGCAGTATGTAAAGTATTGTAATCGTGCCGAAAAAAAAATTTGAGATTTTAGCGGAAATAGGTCTTTTTGCGTCCCCTGAACATTTTTGACCAAGGTACAAAAAAATGTCTGTGTGTGTGTGTGTGTGTGTGTGTGTGTGTGTGTATGTGTGTAAACGATTTTTGTGGCGACGATTCCGGCGAAACTACTGAAGGTATCGGGACGAAAGTTCATATTTAGAAGTTTCATGACCTAACTTAGAGCTGAAAAGGTTTTGGTTCACAAGGGTCCAAAGGAACTGGTAGTTTATTCTAAGCCTTTTTGAAGGATTTTAGAAATGAGCCGCCATTTCTGTAATTTCGACAAAATAGTTAATTAATAAATTAAAGTAGAGGAAATTTTGAATAATTTATGCCTATGACATTTTTTGGTAAAATTAATAGTTTTGCTTTTTAGTTTATTCTAAGCCTTTTTGAAAGATTTTGGAAATGAGCCGCCATTTCTGTAATATCGACAAATTAGTTAATTAATAAATTAAAGTAGAGGAAATTTTGAATAATTTATGCTTATGAAATTTTATGGTAAAATTAATAGTTTAGCTTCAAGAGCAAATTCTATTTGATCGAGATCGGTCGCATCTGCATTGATATGAAATTACATAGTAGCCAGGATTTTGACAACTATTTTTTTGTGTTGTCACATTCGAAAACAGCTGATCTCATGAGAGGTTGCAAAACCACTATGGAACGTTGCCGCTGTAGTGCGGCAAATTATAAAATACAAATTTCAAATAAAGTAAGATCACCAATTTGATTGTTTGTTGATAAGAAATATCAACCCGTCTTTATATCTAATTCTAAAAACGATACATTCAGAAAATTATAAATAAAGTATAGCGATGAGTGTAGTTTTATTTTAGTATAGTATGTTGGTATGGATGTGTCATGAACAAATATAAATCAATTACCTTTTTAAGGTGCGTTTTCATTAGTGACAATGGCAGTGGTAGCAGACGCCGTTATAGTATTTCCAATAGAAAATTGATAGTGACTCATGTTTATGTACATGCAAACTAATATGTGTCATTATCACGAAATGTAAGAAATACTATAATTTCGTATTCTACCACCGCCATTAGCTACCATTACCTACCAATCGGAACGCACCTTTAAACTTGACGTTTCGTCAAAGTGGTACCAACCTAGCATTTACTATACAGACATCATTTATTTTTTTAAATACGTATTTCTTAAAAGGCAACACAATAAACGTTGATGTCGCTCCTGCCAAAAACTAGATAGCCGACTCGCTCATATGCGACGGCGACACTCCGCCTTCGGTGACGCGCCGCATCACCGCTCGTCGTGCTATTCCGTACTTTCGGCATTTGTGACATAAATAACTATTATTCTAATGACGTAGTGTAGGTACTGTCAAATTCTGATGCTTTGACAATACGTACGATTTATCTCAATAGAATAGATTCTCATGCAGCTAAACTATTAATTTTATATATTGTATGATAAAGTCATGTGCCTGGCCACATCAGATTTTTTTTATTCTACGCGTCGTTCTGCACAAAAAAGTACTAGTACACACTAGTCACTAGTGACTAGTTCTAAAATAAACCATTACTGAGATAACTAGTCTTCTTAGTAAAAAAAAAAAACGATTTGTCTATCAATAAGTGCTTCTACACCTACATTAAGAATTAAACCAGTTAAGTAATTACCTAAAGTACTGTTTTCTCGTATAATTTCATCTTTTTTAATAAAATAAAACATTTTATCACATCGGCAATTTAATATTATAATTTGAAATAAAATTTTGCTTATACCTTGTAAGCTGTCAAAAACTGTGCTAGTTATTAAGGTGGTATCTGTCAACTCTACTTGCCCGTAAAGCATTTATGTTGCATTCGCCAAAAACCTACACCATGTCAATTAGTTCCTCCTGGGAAAAGTTCGCCATATTTCCCAAAATTATGCAAATCTAACAATATCACCACCACTGACAGATACATACCTTAATAACTTGTTTGGCACAGTTTTTCATAGCCTACAGGGTATAAGTAAAATTTTATTTCAGATTACAATATTCAATTACAGTTGTGCTAAAATGTTTTATTATATTACAGCCTCGTCTCATAAATAATACATTGTAGTGCCTTCTATTCTTGTACTGAATCACACGTTTAGAGTAAAAAACTGAAAAAACTACCTGCTCCGCCAACTGCGGGCAATGCCTGATTCACTATTTCATTCTTCGTTCGTGTGCTGAATCGTACGTATCGTCTCGCTCAGTGCGTATTTAATATAATTATATTTAATATAATTTAATACAATCTAGTGTATTTAAAAATGCCTAAACAATCTCAAAAACGGCATAGGAAGATAGTGACAGTGACTATTCGATGGACCGAAAAGAAGAAGCTGGCAAAATTAAATGGAAAGAAAGGAAACGGCATTTTCCAACTCAGAGGGCGAAGAGGTCAGTGCAAGAATGGACTTGGTTGTGAACACAAGACCGTCAATAGAATACAAATTATCAGTAGATAATTTTAAAACCTGCTTGTTACAGCAGTATTTGCAATAGTTTGCAATTAGCTTGCTTATGTTAGCAATGCCCGTATTATAGGTATATAATACAATATCTTATCATTAGATAAGAAAAACTTGCTTGTGACAGCAGTATTTGCAATAGTTTGCAATTAGCTTGCTTATTTTAGCAATGCTCGTATTATAGGTATATAATACAATATCTTATCTTTAGATAAGAACTTGCTTGTCACAGCAGTATTTGCAATGGTTTGCAATTAGCTTGCTTATGTTAGCAATGCCCGTATTATAGGTATATAATACAATATCTTATCATTAGATAAGAAAAACTTGCTTGTGACAGCAGTATTTGCAATAGTTTGCAATTAGCTTGCTTATTTTAGCAATGCTCGTATTATAGGTATATAATACAATATCTTATCATTAGATAAGAAAAACTTGCTTGTGACAGCAGTATTTGCAATGGTTTGCAATTAGCTTGCTTATGTTAGCAATGCCCGTATTATAGGTATATAATACAAAATCTTATCCTTAGATAAGAAGAACTTGCTTGTGACAGCATAGTTGGCAATTACCTTGCTTGTGATAGCAATATTGTGATATATTGTTTTAAGAGTTTCTCAATGTCGTTTCTGTCCGGCTGTCTTGTCTCGTGTACATGTTTACAAGAATTTTAAATGTTTATAGTTTGCAGTTTGGATGATTGTAAGCGCTTACTCCGATAACTTGACCATTCAGGCTGATGATGGCTCAACCTTGAGTCGAAACCGGTACCTATTGAGATAAATAAACCCATCAAAGGATTAAGAGGTCTTTTTCAATATCCCAATATAGCAATATTATAAGGTATGTATATAATATAATAAATTATCATTAGATAATAAAAACTTGCTGGTGACAGCATAGTTGGTAATTAGGTTGCTTGGGAGAGCAATATTATATATGTATATAATACAACATATTATCGTAGATAATATAAACCTGCTTGTGACAGCATGGTGTGCACTTAGCTTGCATGTGATAGCAATGCTCATAAAATATAGGTATTTATATATATATTGTATAACATATTATCGTAGACAATAATATAAACTTGCTTGTGACAGCATAGTTGACAAATAGCTTACTTGTGATATCAATGCTCATAATTAATATTCATATATATATTGAATAATAGATTATCATTAGATATTATAAACCTGCTTGTGACAGCATGGACTGTTTTTGCATATATCATAATATGTATAGGGCTGTGTTTGTGAACACATACCTCCAATAAAGTAACCGTAATATGCTTATGACAGCATAGTTTGCAAATAGCTTGCTTGTGATAGTAATGCTCATCATATATTTACGTACAATATATAACCGAATAGAAAAAGGGACAACAATATATAACATATCTTTGATGAAAGTTAAGAATAAAATATAATACGTTATCATTATAATAGAAGCTTGCTTGTGACAGCATACTTGGGAATTAGCTTGTTTGCTCATATTATACGAGTATATGTTATGATATTATTTACATATAACAAAAACACTCACGTTTTTTTTAGAACGCATTTGTTTGCATGAATAATACAATCCGCTATATTAATTGTTTTCCAAACAAAGGAGGAGAAATATGTCGCAGGTACTAATGGCGCCTACTAGCAGGTGTCAGTTACCGCGGGCTCAAAGCCAAATCCAGTAGCTACTGCTGGAATCTCGCGAGTTCATATCAAATGAGACAATAGATGACAATCTAATTTGACTCAAAGTGGAGACAGCTCTGTTCAGCTATATGTAGGGTGTTAACAGCAAGGTTGCAAAAGGAGAGGGTGTAGAATCCACTCAACGTTTTATAAAGGGTTTGAGCGATTCAAAAACAAAATCAGACGTGAGTTTGCGGCTTACAATTTAAGCAAGGGTTTTAATGTGGCCATAATGAAAGCCCCCACAAATTAATGGTAATTTGACGTGATTTTTTCACCGAAGAATACCAAAAATTAGTATGAAAAGAATGGTCAAAGAAGTTAAATATCAGGGGTCCGTCTCAGACAAAGTCTAAAGGACCAGATCAGAGCGAACAGCGTGAGCAATCAAAGACTCTCTACACAAGAACCAGTACCTACGCAGGGTACAGGTCGCACCCAACGCAATGAACGGATAGGGGCGAAGAACATTAAGTAAATGTAGAGGTTTGAAAAACTGCTAGACTTTGAGCTTTTCTTACAGTAGTTGATGTAACGTTACTAAAATTAGCTCGGATGTTGGGTAAATTTGGTTTTTGTAACATGTCCCGTCCAAAATATTGTGCCTACAAGGGTAGAATTTGTTAATATTAACTATTCTCAAATGTATAAAAGATGCTGATATTCCGGAGGGATGAAGATTTTAAATAAATTACAGCGATAACCTGGAAATTACTCAGGGACTATTGCGTAGCTGCGCAATGCTCTAACAAACTGAGCTGTCATTCTCAGTTTTTTATTAAATTGGTAAAAATTACTAAATGGCAACTTTAGACACCAGTCGCTGTAAGAGAAGCGGATAAAAAATATCTAGATTTAGATTTAACAATGTACCTTATCAATGTCATTGTATGCCGCTTATATTATCCTTGGGTTACCTATTATTTTATCAAAATAATGAAACGGTGGTGAAAGATTAGATTTTTTTTTTTTTTTTTTTTTTTTTTTTTTCGGTTAGTTACCAGAATGATTCTTTGCTATAAAATAAAACAGCAAAGAATTGTCAGAAAAGGTTAACGATACAATTAATCTGCTAGAATATTTGAGAAATGGAATTAACTATCATAAACGTAAACTACATAGTGTATATTATGCACTAAGGAAGAAATACTTTTAGGTTGCATTCGTTATTCCGTTACAATAGCAATTTCGTTGCCAAATTGTCTTACCGTAACACACTCAAGAAATAAATATGTTCAAAATACGTGAATGTACAAGATTCTTAGGTGTAAAGACTTCAGCCGGTGCCGCTGGGCGCTATGATGACTCTTTATGAAACATTTCGATTGGATTTTGTTAAATTGAGGCTTTAATGCTGTAATAAACATCTCTAATAATCTTTCGAAGGGCGTCACTGGTGGGTACAAAATATCCCCAAAACAATTGGAAAAAATCCACAAAACTTTATATTATTCAGATGCGTTATAAAATCGGTTGGGGTATTAGGAGACAGAAAAATTAGAACAGAGTTTTCTAGAAATTTATTTAGAATTACTGGCTCTATTTTTTAAGTAGAGATTTTTAAGTAGGTTTTCCAATAACACATCAAACTGTAATATTATATGTAGTGTTGATAATACGACACCCTTATCTTTGATCATCTGTAGGGACAGTAATTTACCATCTAGTTAGGTTGGCCAGGGAGACTTGGAGATGGTGCAAAGCAAAAATATTTACTCACAGGCATCAGTACTACAGGCATCTTTAGACAAACATGAGACAGAGTTCAGTCGAGGATGGGATATAACGGTACAAAAGGGGAGTTAAGCTGCTACTTTTGGGATATCTTAGTTAAGTTTGAAAAGCCAAAAATTGATATTTTGCATTTCGGACGAACACAAATTGTAGAATTATTTTGTGCTTGAAATATCCGGAAAGTTTTGTTGGTTTGATGATCTTGTCAATTGGAATAGTGGTCCTTCTTTGGCCCTCACAGCTGTCGTACAAGTCATTGTAGAAAGCTGGACACCTGGAGTGTCTTAGATTTCGATGTTTCAATGTTAGAATCGAACGGTATTTGTTTTGGAATTTGCAATAATTAATGTTTGACTAGCATATTGCAAATTTTGGTGATTTGCGGAAGGTTTTAGATTTATTTATTTTTATTAAAGGCGCGTTTGGGTTACGACTGAGTTTGTCAAAATATAACGTTACCTGGGAATCGGAGATAGTCCCAGGGTAGACGCGGGCCATAATAATGATAATTCGGGCCTGCCGATGCCCCCGTAGTGGCGAAAGCGGTTGGGAGATGTTAAATAAAAGCAATGAACTTGCATTGTCTTAAAAAATGGCAAGCGGATAATAACATCCGGGCCAATCAGACGGCCTACTCTGAAACTGCCATATTTCCATCAAAATGCAATATATGTGCAGCAACTGCTAGTGGACAGTATTGTAATAAAACTAAATATTACAAAAATTCCTAGAGGATAATAATAAAAGTGGATTGAGATGTAAACATTTCCGTCTCACATTACAACCCAGGCGCCTCCACATTACCCGCTGCTGAACTTACCGCTTAATTACAGTAAGATTAACAAGGAGACGGATAGATAACTCTAATACTTTTGTAAATTTTAGATAAGTCACCAAAAGTTATAGTCGGCAGTTTTTGGTTTTTTCGGAAACAATTAAAAATAAATTAGTTAATAATGTTAACATACGTAGAAGATAGTTTAATATTAGCTTTATTAGGATCATAGGAAGCTAATTTGGAGTTAATAATTTGGATTATCGTTTGTTGAAACAAACCTTCTTATGTGGGAGAAATAAAATTTTGCTGTTTATATCTCTAAACATCTACAATGTATTATTTATGAGACGAGGCTGTAATATAATTACAAGATCAAACGAACATACCTAAGTGAAGTTCGATCTTGATTATATGGAAGCCTCGTCGAAATAAATAATCACCCACCACTCCCTAATAGCCCCTTAAGTAACAGCAAACATTTTTTTCCCAGACTCTGAAGAAATGAAATAGTGAATCAGGCATTGCCCGCAGTTGGCGGAGCAGGTAGTTTTTTCAGTTTTTGCTCTAAACGTGTGATTCAGTACAAGAATAGAAGGCACTACAATGTATTATTTATTTCGACGAGGCTTCCATATAATCAAGATCGAACTTCACTTAGGTATGTTCGTTTGATCTTGTAATTTTATTTAAAAAAAGATAAAATCAATCGAGAAAACACTACTTTAGGTAAATACTTAGCTGGTTTAATAGTTAATGTAGGTGTAGAAGCACTTAAGGATAGAAAAATTCGAAGAAATCGATTTTTTTCTGAAGAAGACTAGTTATCTCTGCAATGGTTTATTTTAGCACTAGCGTGTACCAGTACTTTTTTGTGCACGATGCGTAGAATCCAACAAAATAATTAGATGTAGGGTGTTACATTTAAAAAAATTTACTTGCTTAGGAAAAACTGTTTGCTATATTTTATTGCAGATTATGACCATCCTGTACACAATTTGGATATGGTAGGTAATAACGCTAAAAAAAGCTTCTAACTTAATCATAATCAAAGCGTGCGCAATAAAATTAAAAAACAGGTATTGAGATATGCTGCATTTCTTGGACTGCTGTTTTTCCATAAAAATGCCGATAAATAGGAATTCAAAAGTGTGTCGAAATATAGGTTGTTCCATTTAAAAAAAGATAACTTTGGGTTGGTACTACCTTATGGAACATCCTGTAGACACGCGAATAATTTTAAAATGTGCGCCTCGGAGTTATGTTTCACTCATATGAGCGAAATCAGTTTTAAAATATCGTCTTTAACAGAGATACAATCTTCCGAGATCGCACTGTTGAGACACCCTGTATAATAATATTGTTGAGCTGATCTCGTACTCCGTATAGTCAACGTTCTACGGGGACAAGCCTTACAAGGCTAACAAGCACCTACGCAGTCCGGATCTAGTAAAGTCCGCGACACAATCTGCATTTAGGAAACTCCGGGGTATTTCACTTGTCCACCGAAGAAATAAAAGAACGTCCGACCGTGTACCTTGTAATGTAAATTTTGTTTTACAAGTATAATTGTTCCGCCGTGGGTGTCGAATAACGAACGCGGACACGACCGCAGAACCTATCGTTCGTTATATACGAAGAAGAGGGCTGCAAAGCGGCCCGGCCGGCTCGAAGCGCTGAAAAACGGCGCGCCGTTGCTAGTAATAAATGTATCATGTTGTGACAGCTCCGTGCTGCGAATAAGCTTACGTTTAGTTTACGCGCGGTCGGTACTGTTTCGAGATACGGCGAAATTTATCTCTTCTTTGTACCGCGTTCGGTAAATGGTTGGTATGTCATTATTGGCCTGTACAGCAAGACCTCTGCAAATATCAAAGATATCCCAGGACATGAAGCAAAAATTAAAGAATAAAAAGTTTTGAAAGTTGGTAAAGATATTTGGTTGGCGTTTGTGGAGACTTCGGTCCGTTGAACTATTATTAAAAAAAAAGCGCATCCTGTACCAATACTATAGCGGATACTTCGTAGTGAACGTCATTTATTATCTGGCTACAACGGGGTACGGTTGTCGTGTCATCTCCATTATACAACAAATTAAACATATTAAAAGATATTACTTAAAAGTGTTTCACGTAACCCCATACCATGTTCAGTAGTAATAGCGACCGATTCTTGTCAGATATAGTACACACTCCGCCGATTACTTTCTCGATAAGTTGCTATTGAATTTTCTCACTATACAAGGTCTGCCACGACGAGCTGCTATTATATGTATATGGAGAACCAAATGAAATGAGAGATTGAAAATTTGTGGATTTATATTGTTGAACACGATTGTCTCAACTAAAATATTTTAAGTTTTCGGTTGCTTCCGGTTACACCGGAAATGATGTCAACTTTTATATTTCAAATGGAACATCCTGTATTTTATCGCATTTTTGAAATCTTCATTAAATTTTAGATAAATTTTATGTTACATTTCCTATACCTAACATGTGTCATTTTTGAGATATTCATTTTTCTCATTAGAAATTGACAGCTGCACGGTTACCTTCAATTACTTATAAATTATCCCTTGTGACCGTTGGAAAAAAGTTGTCCGTCAAAATTGTTGCGAAGGTAACGTATTATCGACACATCGGTAGGACTCTTCTAAAAGCTATATGGGCTGTTCAAATTATAACATCCAAATTGAATTCGAGAAAAGTACTAAAAGTCGATTCTTTCAAATAGACCAACCCTAACATATGAATACATTTCTCAATTCTATGGAAAATTTTAGATCAACTTTGTGTACAATGTCCTATACCTGAATGAATGAATGAATGAATGAATCTTTATTTGTTTACTATTTACATAGCATATGGCAAGAGAAATGAGTATATACATATACATTTGGAAATATACATAAATATATGTCAATCCTCAACGCGGTTTCCTCCCTCTGTCCTCGCCTCGAGTGGCGGAGTTCATCCTCGGGCTGACGGTATCGAGGGTTCCTTGTGTTTTTACTTGTTGTCAGAGTCAAGTCAGATCTTCCCCGCCAATATCATTTGTCGTATTCTGGTCTTGAAGGGTTTGTCGTTTAGTTTTTTGTGGTGTCGTCTAGTTGGTTGTATTTTTTTATGGTGTCAGTCGTTATACTAAGTGTGTATTTTTTTCTTTTTGTTTTTTGAGTTCTTATGTGTGTTCTATATCTGGTGTTTTTGGTGTGCATATCACTGTTTGCCACGAGTTTCAGGTCCGACCTAGTTTTTTTGTTTATCACTTTGTGTAGTAGTAAAATGTTGTTCATTTGGAGTGTTTGCTTAATGTTTAGTTCCCCTGTAATCTGGAACACGGTATTTGTTTGTGTGAGGTAGTCCAAATTGTATATTAGTTTTAGGGCTCTGTTTTGCTGTATTTGTAGTTTTTTTAGATTTTTTATTGATGTTGAGCCCCACACTGTTCCAAGGTAGTTAATGTTGGAAGCAAACATCGAGTGGTAGATTGTCTTTCTCATGTTCTTAGGGACTAGGTTTCTGATTTTATGTATTTTGGATATTGCTATCGCATTTTGTTTAATAATGTGGTTGACATGTGTATCCCACTTCATGTTGTGTGAGATCCTCAGGCCCAGGTATTTCGTCTCTTTAGTTTCATCTATCATGTGACCGTTTATTTCAATTTGTAACTTTCTTCCGCTTGTGTTGTTCATGATCATGTAGTTCGTTTTATGCTCGTTTATGGTGAGTTAGTTATCTGTGCTCCATTCCTCCAGCATTTTAATGTCGGTGGTAATTTCTTCTTGTATAGTTTGGATGTTTGTATTTGTATACATTATACAGATGTCGTCAGCGAACACAGACAATCTACCTTTTAGCGTAAGATTGTGGATGTCGTTTGTGTACAGGATATACAAAACTGGCGGCAGGTTTCCTCCCTGTGGCAGTCCAAAGGGTGAGTATGTCGTGTCACTTTTTATATCGTCTATTTGAACTTGTTGTGGTCTGTCCGTGATGTAAGTTTGTACCAGTTTTAGGTTTTCACCTGTTATTCCAAACCGCTCTAGTTTTCCTAATAACTTTTCTTTGTTGATGGTATCGAAGGCTTTTTTCATATCTATGAAAATCGTCGCTACTTCGTTCTTTTTGTCTAGGTTGTATATTATGTTCGTTATCAGGTCTAGAACAGCTGATGTTGTTCCGGTCTGTTTTTGGAATGCGTATTGTCGTTCGCTTATTAGTTTGTTCGTTTCTATGTGGTCTTCTAGGCGTCGTTTCATAATGGTCTCTGTAATTCTATTTAGTGCCGATAGCTTTGAGATTGGTCTATAGTTTTCGGGTCTAGTGCTGTCACCGTTCTTATATATTGGCACTATTGTCGTTTTCTTTAGGTAGTCTGGATATTTCCCATCTTTAATCATTTTGTTGGTTATTCTTGTAATAATTGGTGTTAATTTTTCTGCATTATCAGCTAGCATGTTGTTGGTTATGCCATCAAATCCGGGAGCCTTGTTTCTTTTAAGTTTGGAGAGTATTTCATACACCTCGTCGTCCTTTGTTCCTTGGAAGATGGCCGGCGTGATCTTATTAGTGGTATTTTCTTGTACGTCCATAATTCCTTTCTTTGGATGGCATCTTGCTGCTAATTTTTCGCCTATTTGTGAGAAGTATTTATTGATTTCGTCTGCTATTTCTTTTTTGTTTGTTGTTAAGGTGTTGTTCTCTCGTGATATCTGTCTTATGGTGACTCTTTTTGTGGCTTCTTTGTTAATCAAGTTGTTTATTATTGTCCAAGTTTTTTTGTTGTCGTACTGGATGGCCTGGAATTTGCTTTTGTAGTAATGTTCTTTAGCTGTTTTTATTATCTTTGCTGTTTGTTTTTTTATTTTGGAGTATCTTTCTTCTAGTACTTCGTTAGTTAGGTCTCTTCTGTACATCTTGTGTATCTTGTTCCGTTCTTTTATAGCTTTTACTACTTCCTTCGTCACCCATTCGCAGTTCGCTCGTCTTTTGATTTTTATTTGAGTTTGGTGTTTTGTGATTATTGCTTCCATTGTCTTTGATAGCTCTTCAAAACTGTGTATTTCTTCCGATACTATTTTGCTTATGTCGTGTTTTATTTTCTTTGTGTCAGTGGATTTGTGTATATAATATGTATATTTTGGTGGGTCTTGTCCTGCAATTTCCGTTGTGATCGGGTAATGATCGGATACGTTTGTTGGTATTATTTTAGTCTTTAGCATTTTCTGTTTTATGTTTGTTATGATATGATCTAATATTGTGTTTTCTCCACGTGGGTTGGTTCTAGTGTAGTGTTTTTTTCCAGTTTTATTAACTATTGTATATCCCTGCTCGGTGATTACTGATTTATAGTCTTTCGAGGTATTGTTGTTATTCATGATGTTTATGTTAAAGTCTCCGAGTACGACATGAGCCTTCTTTCTATTTAGTATGTTGTTCACTAGTGTATATCTGAGGTCGTTAAAAGTCACTTGTGGGGGCTTGTACACGGCAGTGATCGTTACTTTGCTTTTTTCTAAGTAGATCGAGAGTAACTCTATGTTTTTTGACGTTATTTTGTTTTTAACCTTGTATTCTAATAGAATACTAATTCTATTCCCTGTCTTATGTATATTGCCAGTCCTCCACCTCTCTTGTTGCTTTCTCTGGAATGGTATTCTACATTGTAACCATCAATATTGTATAGTTTTTCGTTGTGGGGAGCAAGCCATGTTTCTGTTATTACAATTATAGTTGGGTCGTGTAGTTCTGGTATTAGTTCGAGTTCGTGGTGTTTGTTCTTGATGCTTTGGATGTTGTGCAAATATATGGAAGTCATTTGTGTAGCTTTTTCTGTTTTACTGTACTTCTTTGTGTGTATTTTACTGTAAGGTATTGAGGTCATCGTTGCTCCTTATTCTAATTTTTGCGCTGTTTTGAGTTTTTCTCATGTAAATTTTGTTGTCGCGCGTCCACACGAATTGCGTCCACCTAAAATGTACTTGTACCTACTGACATCGATTTTTGAACCACAGTAGAAATTGTGAATATTGCCAAATCTAGATTACGTTTGACAACAACTGAACAATTTGGAATAAACAGAACTTTATTAAACAAGTTTTTTAGGTCAGTTTCATTATAATTAATTTAGTATTTATAAAATTATAAGCCTACATTAAAACACAATATTAAAAATAAAACAAAATCGTAAAGTAAATGAATAAACTGCTTAATTCTATTTCAGTAACTCTTCAAAAACGCTGTCCTTTTCCGCTAAACATGATTCAATTTTTCTTAACCAATTATTGTTGGTGGCGTCCCTGATAGAGTTAAGTTAGCACATAATCCATTGAAAGCAACTTGAACTCTATCATTCATTTTCTCCTTATGAGTTAGTGGGTTAAAAAGAATTGAAGCAAGCATGTTTAGCGGAAAACGGCAATGTTTTTGAAATTGATTTAAGCAGTTTTTTTTAATTTACTTTACGATTTTGTTTTGATTTTAATATTGTGTTTTATTGTGGACTTATAATTTTATGAATACTAAATTAATTATAATAAAAAATGACATAAAAAAACATGTTTAATAAAGGCCATGTTTGCAAATTCTACTGTGAAGTTTAAAAATCAATTTCAGTAGGTACAAGTACATTTTCGGTATAGGACATTGTACACAAAGTTGGTCTAAAATTTTCCATAGAATTAAGAAATGTATTCATATGTTAGGGTTGCTACTTGAAAAAAATCGACTTTTACTACTTCTTTCGAATTCAACGTTGATCTTATAATTTGAACACGCTGTATAACTTTTACCAGAGTTCTACCGATGTGTCGATAATACGTTACCTTTACAACAATTTCCTCGGGCAACTTTTTTCAACGGTCACAAGGGATAATTAGAAGTAATTGAAAGTAACCGCGCAGCTGTCATTTTTTTATGGAAAATATGAATATCTCAAAAATGACACATGTTAGGTATAGGGACTGTAACATAAAATTGATGTAAAATTTAATGAAGATTTCGAAAATGCGATAAAACACCGGAAATGATGTCAACGATATTTCAAATAGAACAGATTTGAAATATCGTTGACATCATTTCCGGTGTAACCGGAAGTAATCGAAAACTCAAAATATTTTAGTTAAGACGATCGTGTCTAAGAGTATATGGTTCTCCATACACTTCTAATGGCAGCGCGTCGTGGGAGACCCTGTATAATAATAATAATACTTTATTGCAAAAAAATACAAGCAACATACAATAGAGATAACATATAATGTAATTTCTGCAATCATAAGGCGAGGTTCAGATTGCAATGCATCTGATCTTCCACCTATACCTTAAAAATCTAAACACAAGTAGATACCAAGTACTATACGAACAATCCGCTAAGACGCAAACCACACACGACGAAGGGCGACCGAAAAGACATCAACAAATCATACATCACGTAATAAATGTTCTGCCAAAGCCTTTGCAATGAACAAAAAAAAAAACGGTCAATCCACAAGAAATAGTGACAGGAGAGAAGCAAACTATGTAGGGAACCAAGAAACAAGAAGCGCTCTACGAAAATGAGAACAATCAAGTAACTTCAGGCGATCAGGGATTTTATTATACGATTTGTACACATGATACGAAAACAGCGCAGAAATAGAGACGTCCTATACCGCGGGGGAGATATCCTGTAAGCATATCTAGTATATCGATCGTGTATATGCTGTCTAAGAATAATTTTATTAAACAAATAATTCGGCGACTCCGAAGTAATAAGACGATGATAAAACACCAGAGTCTGCAGTTCCCTCCTGTCTGATATTGACAACCAACCAGCATATCCAATTTATACGAAATCGTACTTTCCAATGCCATAGATATATCTCAGACACCCATTCTGAACATTCTGAATTCTGCGACACGTAGCACTATCAATAGCAGGATGATATACAGGGACCATGAAGTTAAAATGTGATAATACTCAGCTATCGGCCAACCGCCTCTTTAATGATATTGGGAGAGAAGAACGGT
Source organism: Melinopterus prodromus (assembly GCA_964023965.1). Taxonomy (NCBI): domain Eukaryota; kingdom Metazoa; phylum Arthropoda; class Insecta; order Coleoptera; family Scarabaeidae; genus Melinopterus; species Melinopterus prodromus. The sequence goes on along the minus strand of OZ030390.1, from coordinate 41,253,052 downwards.
GTGGATTCAACAGCTTTAAATAAAAGTAAGCATTCTTAATATATCTAGAAACCTGCGCTCGGTACCGAAAGCTATTGTCAAGAATAAGGCCCAAACTCCTCGCCTCCCGAACCACCGGCAGTACCGTCCAACCTTCGTTTGATAATCGAGGACAGGCCTCTGTGCACACGTTATCACTGCCAAAGACCAGCACGGCTGATCTTGACGGATTTAATTTCAGGTAGTGCGCTGTTGAAGTCATAAAAATAGTATCCAAATCATGATTGATTTTGTCGAGTGCATTGCTCCTATCATCAGGTCGAAAACTAAGGTACAACTGGACGTCATCCGCGTACATGTGAATTTTGCAATGATCAATCATCCTAACAAATTGTGACGTATACAGCGAGAACAGCAAAGGCCCCAACACCGACCCCTGCGGAACACCAGAATGGACAAGCAAATCAGTAGACACACTTCCCATTATATCCACACACTGCGACCTGCCCCTGAAATAACCATCCAACAGCTCCCTAGCTCTTGGTCCCAACCCAATGTAGTTAAATATTTCGCCAAGAATATCATGGTTGACTGTGTCAAATGCTTTACTGTAATCAAGCCACACCAATATAGTTGCATAGCCCTGATCTGACGCGGCAATAATGTCATCAGTGACCCTCATCGTGGCGGACGTGCAGCTATGCCCAGACTGAATAGAAGGCAAGATCCCTCTTTGTGATACAACTCTTAATAACCTTCTCAAAAGCCTTTGACACAGTCGGGAGAATGCTTATTGGTCTCAAATCCCGCAAATGATCCGGGGTATAAAAGGGAATTATTTTCCATATCTCGAATGCAATGAGACAAATTAAATTTCCCTTCATGGTCCAGTCATTACGTCGGAAAAAACGGGTTAGAAATGCAAATGAACCGAGAAGGCTAAATTATTGTTATGACGTTGGGAGGGCCTAGAAAAGCTTAACTTAAAATTGTCGACCAAGATTTACTATGTGCATTTTTTGCCATCTTGATAAAAGTGTTAAATTACTTTTTTTTACAATAACTCGGGTTTCCATTGAGATACGATTCTTTTGAATGAATATTTTATTGTTGCTTTTTTCACGCTCTACAGTCCTATACATTTTTTACCTAATGTTCATGGTTATTGAAGTTCAAAAATTTAAGTAGTCATAATTTGTTTCTTGCATTTTGTCTTTTCTCGTGATAGATATCGAAAAATTGTCTCAGTTCAAGATGAATCTCACTACTCCCACCAACAAAAAGCGCAGTCCGCCAACAACTTTTCCGGATATATCTACAAGTACAAACGTGGCTCGGATATTTTTTAAGATCCTCAGAAATGGGGATGCCGACAGACTTATTACGGGCTGGAACCAATTTGCACCACAGCCGAACACGCTCTACCTGAATTTTCTGTGTTTGTGAGGCTGCTTGTCGGTGCAGAAAAGCAGATATTAGTTGCTCCGTTATTTGCCTGCATTGTACTGTGCAAACATGCAACAACATCGCCAGAGTCGACAATCTATTCAACTACGACGACGTCGACGATGGTGATGCTGTTTCGACCATCCCAGCATCATTTCCTGCGGTTCGAGAGTCTCCACAACTTGAAGAGTTAACCGAGGACGAACTTTTTCAGCCAGGACCCTCGAAACGACGAAAAATATAAAAAAAGGGGGCCCTTAATTATAATTTATAGTTACACAAAAAATTATTTGTTCAATAAATTTCATGTATTTGTTTCATAATTTGTTATTTTTATATATTTTTATATATTTTATATATTTGGTATCCCAATAATTCCCCGAACAACCTTTCATTCGTTTTGACGTGTGCATACAACCGTAAATCGAAAGGTGGCTAAATCGAAGGTGGAGATTCCGACTTTGCGGCCCGGTAGAGACCGTAATTTTGGCCAACGGGAAAAAATTTTTAAAAAAAACGAAATTTGAGGTCTGAACATGCTCTAAAAGTTTCATAATACACATTTTTTCGATATCTATCACGAGAAAAGAGAATATAGCAAAAACAAATTGCACTACCATAAATTTTGACTTTTTTGATCGATATCTCAATAACGATGAACGATAGGTAAAAAATATTGACCTTAATTGTAGAGCGTAAAAAAAACAACAAAAATGTATTAATTCAAAATTATCGTAACTCAACGGAGAACCGAGTTATTGTAAAAAAACTGAATGTAACCCTTTTTCAAGATGGCGGAAAATGAACATAGGAAATCTTGGTCGACAATTTGTAGTTAAGCTTTTCTAGCCCCCCCCCCCCCCCCTACATCATATCAAAAATTTAGCCTTGTCGGTTCATTTGCATTTCCAAAATGTATAATAATGACTGGACTATCAAGTTACTTGTCGCTGTGAAATTTAACTTTGTTAAATTCAAAGGTCCTTGTGGACTTGACGAATTTGAATCGGTATAAGCGACTCATAACTTGGATTGCAAGGTAGCAGCTTTTTGTTATTTAAACCGGTTTTAGAATACAAAGGATTCGAATTTGCATGAAATCACTGTTCCTATTTTCTGTTGTTCAGTCCCGCGGTAAAAGTTCAAACAATGGTGTTTATCAAATTTCAAATCTGTAACACCTATTTCCTTTATTTGTTTAAATTACAGATTACTCATTGATTGGGCTAAAATTACTTTTATTTTCCAAAATTCAGAACTAAAATTGATGAAATATAGGGAAGAATGGTAAATGTGTTACTCTATTATCACTTTCAATTAGAATAAGCATCATTTAAAGAAGATTCTTTCACAAAATAATCCCAAATCTTTACTTTAGTTTTGTTTGACTGATACGCACTAGAATTGGATGGACATTTTTATATTTATGGTATGTCTACTTCTCATTATTCGTCTAAGCAGCAAAACTGCATGAAATAGTTTTCATTAATATTCTCTAAGATGACAATATTTTCAACAGTGGGCGGAACTACATACTGGTGTTTTTTTTTTTTAACAGGAAGCAGAACTGTTGAAAATCCAAGTCTGCTTATAACAGGAGTTTTGGTTCATAATGACAAACTATTTTTTTTTGCTGTCAGCGATGATTATGTTAAATAAAATAACCCGAACAAAATATCTGTAGAAGGCTTTTGTCCCTTAATTTATTACGCTCCAAGTTTGATACAAATAAAACATTATTGCATACGCTCATTGTAGGGTATGCAGAACATTGAAATTATATCCGTATAATAAAATAGTAAAAAAGTTATATTGAAGAGGGCAGAATATTAAAAAAGTCTATCAGTAACAGTTGGTATGTTGAGACTGTATTGTATTTTCTATCGACGGATCTGTAGGGTACGCTACATAGGGTATAATTTGTAAGAACACTACTTAAGCTCATCAAAAATATTTTTTTAATGTTATGTTGTGTTGTTTTACAGATTTGCCGAAAAACGCGTAATACCCCCTTTGTTTCCAAAACTACAAGTAGAGCTCTGAACAAAATGTTGGTATTATTATTTATTTTTTTTTTTACCAATACCTAGATTTTTTTTATTTCCAATACCTAGATAATAATTTTAAACTATTATAAGTAATTATATAATATTCGACTAACAAAATCAATAAAAAATAAACAAAAATATATCGCAGTGATTGTATATTTTAAAACAAAATATAAAATATTCCTTTAATTTACCAATAAACCCGTTTTAGAATATAAAGAACTTGGCAACGCTCAAACATTGTCATGTGACAAAGTGTATATAATATAGTATTAATCAGTATTAATAATAATAGTGTATATATAGTATCAAAAAAACAATTACGGAATTTTTCATAATTTTAATAATAATAAAACAACTAAATTTTCTTTGCGTTTATTCGCCAGTGATTTTCTCCAGAATTAGACACTTACTTATTTCTGTATTCAGAAGAAGACTCTGGAAAAAAGCATTACAGAATAAAATTGTCGACCAAGATATACGTTCAAGTATTATATTTTTGGAAACATGCAAAATTGAAAATATATAAAATGCATAGTTTTTAAGAAACAAGTAATTAAACATTATCTGTGTTGCTGAAAGCTAAAATAAATAAACATACATTGGCTTAATTAGACTCATTTTTTTTGTAAAATTGTTTTTTATCATAATATTTATATAATAGCAGTAATAATAAAAAATGATAAACTGTTTCAGAAAAAAATGTAATAGGTGTCTCACGGAACTGGTACATTAGAAGTTTCTCATGTTCTACTATTACTGGAAACTTTGGAATTAGAATTTACTCTATCTGAGCAATTCAGCTAAAATATTCTCAAGTTAACTGTCACGTCCGGTCACCGGAAGTTGGTATCAACTTTGTCATTTTAAATGGATATATATAATTTTAAGGTTATTTTTGGTTTCTACGTATCAATATACATCATTTTAAATATGATTTCCTTATACCTAAATAGCACTATTTTTGAGTTTTTTTTTGATATTACAAATTTTTTTGGGATTTTCGGGGTTACGTTTAAAATTGAATATCTCTGTAATAATCGATAATAATTGAAACTAGAAGTTTCATGATTGGTGCTCCAAAACTAGAAAGATAACCAAATAAGACGATGTTTAGTTCATCATGATATCTTATACAGTCTGTTCGAAATTTACAACAGAATAATTGAATTTTCAAATGTAAAAAACTATTTTTTTTTAATGGAACACATTGTATTCCGATACGCCATACGATAGGAAATCTTATTCCCTATCAATGAATATTAGGGTTCCCTATATGTATCAGTATCTTTAATAGTTTTTGAGATATTGTCACTTTTTATTTAAATCCATTTTGAATACTCCCATTGGAGGACGAAATTAGATACGAACTTAACAACGAAAATTTAAATAGTGACAGATACTTAGAAATTTTGCGTGGATGTGTGAACAATTTTTGCGAAATTCTTTACCTCAATATTTGACACGACTGCTCAAATGGACGGTGCACCGGCACATTCTTCGCAGGTGGTATCCATTCAACTCAATCAGATGTTTGGCGATTCCTGGCGGTGGCCAGGAAGATCACCAGATTTAACACCATATTTCTAGGGTCATGTGAAAAGTCAGGTCTATTTCACACCTTACTCGAGAAAAATTGACTAACAGAGAAGTAGTCCATTAATGGACTTCAGTGACAAGAAACCTGAAGAACGACGATAACAGAAGTACAGCGAAGAGTTTTAGAATGTTTGGAGCAGAACGGGCAGCATTTCGAAAAACAAATTAAATTTTAATTTAAGTTAGATATCCCAAATATATTATTTTAATTTTAACAAAGCTTTTCTATATTTTTAATAAATGGTTATGGATTTAGTTTGCATTGTCTAATATTGACCCTAATATTGATTGATATGAATACCGTATCGGTATACAGCGTGTTCCATATGAACAAAATGAAAAAATTTACGTTTGAAAATTCAAATATTATGTTGTTAATTTTGGACAGCCTGTATAATCTGGTTATGTTTCTAGTTTTGGACCACCAATTATGAAACCAAAAAATTAGTAATATTTAAACAAAATGGTGATATTTAGGTATAAGGAAACCTTATTAAAAATGATGTATTTTGATACGTAGAAACAAAAAGATAGAAATTATATTATTCTATTTAGAAAAACAAAGTTGATACCGACTTCCGGTGACCGGACGTGTCAGTAACTTGAGAATATTTTAGCTGAAGGGCTCAGATCGAGTAAATTCTAGTTCCAAAATTTCATGTTTCCAGAAATAGTAGAACATGAGAAACTTCTAATGCACCAGTTCCGTGAGACAGCCTGAGCACACTTATTGATTGCCTCCTGGAATAAGATACGCATTTATAAGCATATGGCTACAATTAATTCCTGTTTCAATAAAATGTGACAAAATGTTAGTTAGTGACTTTTATGTTTAAGTTAACGATATACTGTCCGGGATATGTTAATGTCCTGCTAATTTTAACGTGTCACCGCGTTAATAGATCATCGATTATTAGAATTTATTACATTGTTTATTCTCCTTAGTCATCGCTGTGCAATGCGTAAATTTAATTGCAATGCACCGAAGAAAAAATAACAAGTAATGAAAGTCAATTATGTTCGATTTTTGCTATTGCTCATACGGTTCACCGTAAATAATCAAGCGAATAAAACGGCTCCGTAAATCGGTCGCTTACTTGGCTTGGCAAAAGTATAATTCATTTAAACTGTAATGGAATTTCAAGGGGAAAAGGTGAATTATTGCTGTCATTGCTCATTTATATATACGGTCGGAGTGTTGACATGCAGCATTTTTACGCTTGGTAATGCGTATCTACTACTTATTGAAAACTTTACATAGTTTGTTTTCCGGTTACATTTTTAAATTAGACCATTGGATTTTACAATGAGTGGTGAGTGGAAAAAAAGAGTAAGTCCATATCGGGCGCAAACTAAAAAAAAAATATTATATTTTATAGTTTTTTCAGTTCTATTTAGTCAACAGGGAAAATTTTTAGTGAAGTTCATTGGTAGTTGTTCTGATGTAAAAATTTTGTTCGAAGAGCAATAATAAATTAGCTATTAGCTAAAGCAGTGGTTGGACGTGTTCTGTTCTTCACAAGAATTCACATTCAGCACAAAAAGTCTCTCCAAACGCCACTTTCAGTCCCAATAATATCATAATTTTCAAATAAGTTTCAAAGCTTAAAATATGTTCACATATCTTAAAAACACCTATTTTATTAATTATCTAACGCACCACCGCTTGTTTCCCAAATTTCATAAAACTCTTCACAAAGAAAAACTGATTTGCCAGATACACGACATTCTCCTTAGAAATGCTATATAAAACTTTATAGTCTCGGCCACAGGTGCTCGTTCTTTGTTTATAATATTTTACTAAACGCAATTTAAACATAAACATCATTAAATTTATTAAATTTAAACTTTACAGATCACATCAGACTTCAAATATATACAGGGTTCTGCAACTCAGGTCCCGTTTTCTTTAGCTCAGTTACTAATTAAGCTAAGAGTTTGGCATTTTGCAGGCTTACCCTGTACTTTTCAAGAAATTAAATTTTATTATACAGTGTGTTCCAAAAATGTGCAACGCAAAAATGTGCAAAATTAATAGTTTAGCTGCAAGAGCAAATTCTATTTGATCGAGATCGGTCGCATCTGCGTTGATTTAATACTATATAGTGACCCAGGATTTGCAAATTTTTCAGTCTAATTACAGTATCGGTAGTGTCAAATGCTGATGGTTTGACATTATCTCACAATTAATATTGACAGTAGTTAATAGTATCAAAAGATCTCATATTGTGATACCGTATACCGTCCTTGCCTGATGGCGTCGGATAGGCAGCGTGTTCAGCGTGTTCAGCGTGTCCAAAATGCATGTGTTCTGTTTGTTTTTGGTTTGACGAAGTATGATCATGCATCGAAAGGGCTGGGCGACTTGGGGTGGTTGAACATGGATAACACAAGGGTGTTGCATGAAGCAATATTGTATCATAAGTTGCTATCCACTAGGATCCCACAATACCTCATGCGGAAGATATGCTGTAGAACGGATGTCCATAACCTTAATTTAAGATTAGGGGGATTGTTTGCTCCCCCTGCCCATCGCACTGAGCTGTATAAACGGTCATTCTCTTACCATGTCAGTCACATATACAATGGCCTCAGGGAACATATGAAAAATTTATCGTTAAACAGTTTTGGGGGAAAGGTGAAGCGTTGTCGTTTGCTCAACAGGGGGGACTTTAGGCATCGAGCGCACATTGGAGGCTTTTTAATTTTTATTTTTTATGGGCAGATGCGATGTTTTGTTGAGTTGGATTTGCTGCAATTACGTGTAATTAGACTCTAGAGTAATTTTTTTGTTTGTTTTTGTTTTGATAAGTTATCGGAATTATTTTTATATTATTGCTACAATTATGTCTTAGTTCTAGTTTGCGTAAGGGGTTGAGTGGAAGAGTAAGGCAATTTGGAAACAAGTGTGCTGAACTGCGCCCTAAATATAAATAATATTTTGTTGCATTTACTATTGTCTTGTTTTAATAAAGGAATTATTTATTTATTTAATTATTTATTTATCTGTTAAATCCTGGCTAACTAGTTTTATTTTAATGCAGACACGACTGATCTCAATCAAATAGATTCTCATGGAGCTAAACCATTAATTTTATATATAGTATGATAAAGTCATGTGCCTGGCCACATCAGATTTTTTAACGTTTCCAACGGAAATTTTAGGTAATAAATATCGTATGTGGCGTTGAAAAACAATTTATTTCATAAAATATAACGCAGAGAGGTATTTTAGATTTGAGTGTCCTTAATTAAGTTTTTGTTCAATTGCCAAATTTTCTGCATAATTTACCTATAGCGGTAAGGGCGGAAATGTTGCTGCTACATGATGGAGCTCCTCCAGCACATTAGCCGATACATGTCAGGGACCAGCTCAACGAAATCTGCCCAAATCTGCTAAAGGACATCGTTTATGCTGAACTTTCAACAACACCAGAAAACATGCAAGAAAGAATCCGGGGCGCATTTCAAACTATTACGCCCTACCTATTAAGAGCAGTGGAGAGGTCATTTCATACTCGTCTTCGTTTGTGCCTCGAAGAGCACGGCAGAACAACTACTTAATTTAGTACATTCAAATCTAAAATACTTCTCTGCGTTATATTTTATGAAATAAAATATTTTTCGACGTTACATATGATATCTATTACCTAAAATTTCCGTTGGAACCATTAAAAGATTAGTTTTTTGCGAATAACTTTTAAAATATTGGGAATTGTGATGATGGGGTTGTATTTAGAAACAATGTTTATTTTTTAATCCTACATAAAAAAATGTATGGGTTCCAATTTAAAATAAGAACAACACGCTTTGAAGTTTGACAAGTTTGACACTAGATTTTGGTCACCCTGTATAATTTGGATCAATAACACTTGGTTAGCGAGACTACTAGATCTAACTTAATAAGCACGTCGCAAAATTTTATTAACGAGGTGCATTTTGTGGTTTTTAAAGCCAACGATGCAAAATCACTTTTTCTTGATCTATTATTTTTTTGCGCTGCAGTCACTCAACGGATTTCAATAAAATGTTGGTAGTATGTAGGCAATCATAAAAGGCTTCCAAATGTGTAAAAAATATATAGCATGAATTTCAAAAATATATTACCATAGCTTTGCATATTTTGGGACAGCCTGTATAATCAATAATAATTTCTTGAAATGTACCTTGAAGTACAGGGTAAGCCTGCAAAATGTTAAACTCATAGCTTAATTACTAACTGAGCTACAGAAGACTGGAACTGAGTTGCAGGACCCTGCATATACCGTGTGTTCATTTCAAAAGTATCCACCCTTAATAACTCTTGCCCTGATGCGATTATTGCTTTAAGTGAAAACACGTCGATTTAGATATTGAGGGGGAAGTTCAAAAATGGTACCTAGAGAATTTTAGGTTTCATCCCTGCACCCCCAGCCACCCCACTTTGAAATTTCAAATGGCATCCCCTATCTTGTGATACATCATTTGAAAGGGCACAAAATTATCTACTCAACCAAGATAAAAAAAATAAATCGATCGATTGGTTCTTAAGATAGACTACACAGAAGATGGAAAGTATGAAATAACACAACCCTTAATAACTCTTGACCTGATGCGATTATTGCTTAGAGTGGAAACACGTCGATTTATATATCGAGGGGGAAGTTCAAAAATGGTACCTAGAGAATTTTAGGTTTCATCCCTTCACCCCAGCCACCCCACTTCAAAATTTCAAATAGCACCCCCTACCTTGTGATATATCATTTGAAAGGGCATAATTTTCTACTCAACCATGATAAAAAAAATTAATTCGATCAACTGGTTTTTAAGATCGACTACCCAGAAGATAGAAGGCATGAAATCAATTATTATTAGCGAAACATTGCTTGGATACACAGTTGAATTAAATTACAGTCATAAAAAAATTTAAATAAATAATAAAATAAGAAAGAAGAAATTATTTTATGGTATGTTCGAAATGGCCACGATTATTTGCTAGACAAAAATACATTCTGTTTTCGAACTCTTCGCGAACGCAAATAATGGTGGCCGTTATTCTAGTCTATCTTAAGAACCAATCGACCCATTTAATTTTTTGTATCATGGTTGAGTAGAGAATTTTATACCCTTTCAAATGATGTATCACAAGATATAGGGTGCCGTTTGAAATTTCGAAGTGGGGTGATTGGGGGGAGAAGGGATGAAACCTAAAATTCTCTAGGTACCATTTTTAAACTCCCCCTCGATATCTTAATCGACGTGTTTCCACTCAAAGCAATGATTGCATCAGGTCAAGAGTTATTAAGGGTTGAGTTATTTCATACCTTCCATCTTCTGTGTAGTCTATCTTAAGTACCAATCGATCGATTTCACTTTTTACTTTATCATACGCAGTATGTAAAGTATAGTAATCATGCCGAAAAAATCTGATGTGGCCAGGCACATGACTTTATCATACAACATATAAAATTACTAGTTTAGCTGCATGAGAATCTATTTTATTGAGATAAATCGTAGGTAATACCGAAAGCATAGAATAGCGCGACGAGCGGTGATGCGGCGCGTTACCGAAGGCGGAGCGTCGCCGTTGCACGTGAGCGAGTCGCGCTATCTAGTTTTTGGCAGGAGAGACATCAACGTTTATTGTGTTCCTTTTTGAGAAACACGTATTTTAAAAAATAAATAAAAAATGGTTATATTTCTGTATAGGACGAAACTTGACGAAACGTCAAGTTTAAAAAGCTAATTCAAATTCTGACAGATATATATTTGTTCATGACACTGTAGATGTCGCATCGGTACCAACATACTAAAATAAAACTACAGTCATCGCTATACTTTATTTACAATTTTCTCAACTTATCGTCTTTAGAATTAGATATAAAGACTGGTTGATATTTCTTATCAACAAACAATCAAATTGGTGATCTTATTTCATTTGAAATTTGTATTTTGTAATTTACCGCACTAGAGCGGCAACGTTCCATAGCGGTTCTCCAACCTCTGATAAAATCAGCTGTTTTCGGATGTGACAGCACAAAAAATATATTTGTCAAAATCCTGGCTACTATGTAGTTTCATATCAATGCAGATGCGACCGATCTCGATCAAATAGAATTTGCTCTTGCAGCTAAACTATTAATTTTACCAAAAAATGTCAAAGGCATAAATTATTCAAAATTTCGTCTACTTTAATTTATTATTTATCTATTTCGACGAAATTACAGAAATGACGGCTCATTGGCAAAATCGTTGAAAAAGATACAAAATAGAAATAGATAAATAATAAATTAAAGTAGACGAAATTTTGAATAATTTATGCCTTTGACATTTTTTGGTAAAATTAATAGTTTAGCTGCAAGAGCAAATTCTATTTGAGCGAGATCGATCGCATCTGCATTGATATGAAATTACATAGTAGCCTGGATAAATATTTTTTTGTGCTGTCACCAGCGATTAGAAATATCAAGATACGACATTTGCGGCGACACGTTTGATGTCGGTGTTCCAAGTTTTACGAAACTAGCAGGCGCGACAGCCGTGATTTGAAAAAGTCCGCTAGATGGCGCCACTGCAAAAGAGGCCAATTTATTACTTCAAACTGACACGGACACTGTCACATTGACAGAAAAATGTATAACTGTCACTCTGACAGAAATGTGTAATAGTATATTGCCGCCTGCTGTCATCACAGAAATGTCTATGGTTGCCACACTCGAAAACAGCTGATTTCATCAGAGGTTGGAGAACCGCTATGGAACGTTGCCGCTGTAGTGCGGCAATGTACAAAATATAAAATTCAAATAAAATAAGTTCACCAATTTGATTGTTTGTTGATAAGAAATATCAACCCGTTGTTATATCTAATTGTAAAAATGATAAATTGAGAAAATTGTAAATAAAGTATAGCGATGAGTGTAGTTATATCTCAGTATGTTGGTACGGATGTGACATCTACAGTGTCATGAACGAATATAAATCTGTCAGAATTTGAATTATCTTTTTAAACTTGACGTTTCGTAGAAGCGGTATCAACCTAACATTTCCTATACAGAAATATAACCACTTTAGATTTTTTTTAAAAAATACGTATTTCTCAAAAAGCAACTCAAAAACGTTGATGTCACCTGCCCAAAACTACATAGCGCGACTCGCTCACATGCGACGGCGATGCTCTAAATTTTATATTTTGTATGATAAAGTCATGTGCCTGGCCACATCACATTTTTTTATCATGGTTCAGTAGAGAATTTTGTGCCCTTTGAAATGATGTATCACAACATAGGGGGTGCCATTTGAAATTTCAAAGTGGGGTAGCTGGGGGACGAAGAGATGAAACCTAAAATTCTCTAGATACCATTTTTGAACTTCCCCCTCAATATCTAAATCGACGTGTTTTGCCTCAAAGCAATAATCGCAAGAGGTCAAGAAATATTAAGGGTGGATATTTTTGAAATAAACACACAGTATATGGAAAACTAGAAACTCCGGTTATTGAGGCATGAACTTTATTTTATTCATACGAAATATGAGTGTATTCACTCACAAAGAATATATTTAATATATTTAGAACTACTTGGTCATAGTGAGCATCTGCTCCAGATTTTTATCTTATGACGGCGTATTTTCTGCAATATATTGATCATAACGTACGTACCTACTCATTTTTGTTCATACCACCCAATATTCTCGTAACAATACATGCTGCCGATGAAGACTTGGGGCAACTTCATTATTTGCGAATAAATGGAGGTATGAAAAAAAATCCAGCTTGTTGCGAATTAGTTAAGTAAGCTAACTGGTACCTCTTCCCAAACTTGTACATACTGTCCAGTATTAAAAACGCTACCAAATCATCATTTATAGTACTTCCCCCAAAATGGTACAAGAATCTTCACTTACAATACCGGAGTATTGTTCACTCGCCATATGAAGACTTACAACACGACCGTAAAATAATTTGTGAGACCTTGTGGTAATAACATAAATAACCCCCTGATGGCAAGTAATATCTACATGAAAAACAGAAGTAACAAACGGGAGGAGGCGCAGAACCGGTGTGGCAAATTTGCACATTAATGGGTTTTCGGTTTCATCGGAGGTCTATCAGCTTCGTTAGCGTTCGGGAGATACTGGGCTGGGCGTTCGTGATTATTTTGTGAAATTAAACACTCAGTAAACGGTTAAGCGGGGAGGAAAAATTAAAAGACCACCTGTGGTCTTTAATGGATCTGACACGTTCAAGTTACGAACGCGGTTTGAGTTGGGATGCCGGCTGGGTGTTCTCCATTTCAAAACGAAACAGACAATGCCTCGTACCTGGAGAAGGCTGGATAGGTGACGCTGAACGGGTGGTAGAGCTATAGTTTAATGCCGCCTTAAAGTTGTAATGTATGTAATTTATAAACGTAAGTATACCACACGACCAACTTAAGTCCACGTAGATAGCATCGGTAAGGTCGCGAGGACCAATAACTAATTATTACATGGCGAACGATGGGAAACAGATTATAACAATATTTTCGCATTTAAATCTGATACTAAAATTTCAACTTATTGATACACATAAGCATATTTTCTGAAATATCTCTTGTAAATTATTAAGTAAGATAATGTTAATATAATCCGACGTATACAGGATACATCTGGAATAACTGCCAACCTTCAAGAAGCATACCTGCCAAAGCAGAAATGCAATTTAGACCAAATAACATATAGTCTATTCAATTTTTTACTTGATCATACGCAGTATGATCCCTCAGCCGTTCGCAGAAAAAAAAAATCTGATGTGGCCAGGCACATGACTTTATCATACAATATATAAAATTAATAGTTTAGCTGCATGAGAATCTATTCTATTGAGATAAATCATAGGTATTGTCAAAGCATCAGCATTTGACACTACCTACACTACGTCATTAGAATAATAGTTATTTATGTTACAAATGCCGAAAGTACGGAATAGCGCGACGAGCGGTGATGCGGCGCGTCACCGAAGGCGGAGTGTCGCCGTCGCATATGAGCGAGTCGGCTATCTAGTTTTTGGCAAGAGCGACATCAACGTTTATTGTGTTGCTTTTTAAGAAATACGTATTTAAAAAAAAAATAAATGATGTCTGAATAGTAAATGCTAGGTTGGTACCACTTTGACGAAACGTCAAGTTTAAAGGTGCGTTCCGATTGGTAGGTAATGGTGGCTAATGGCGGTGGTAGAATACGAAATTATAGTATTTCTTACATATCGTGATAATGACACATACTAGTTTGCATGTACATAAACATGAGTCACTATCAACTTTCTATTGGAAATACTATAACGCCGTCTGCTACCACTGCCATTGTCACTAATGAAAACGCACCTTAAAAAGGTAATTCAAATTCTTACAGATTTATATTTGTTCATGACACATCCCTACCAACATACTAAAATAAACCTACACTCATCGCTATACTTTATTTATAACTTTCTCAATGTATCGTTTCTAGAATTAGATATAAAGACGGGTTGATATGTCTTATCAACAAACAATCAAATTGGTGATCTTACTTTATTTGAAATTTGTATTTTATAATTTGCCGCACTACAGCGGCAACGTTCCATAGTGGTTTTCCAACCTCTGATGAGATCAGCTGTTTTCGAATGTGACAACACAAAAAAATATTTGTCAAAATCCTGGCTACTATGTAATTTCATATCAATGCAGATGCGACCGATCTCGATCAAATAGAATTTGCTCTTGAAGCTAAACTATTAATTTTACCAAAAAATTTCATAGGCATAAATTATTCAAAATTTCCTCTACTTTAATTTGTTAATTAACTAATTTGTCGAAATTACAGAAATGGCCGCTCATTTCCAAAATCCTTCAAAAAGGCTTAGAATAAACTAAAAAGCTAAACTATTAATTTTACCAAAAAATTTCATAGGCATAATTTATCCAAAATTTCCTCTACTTTAAATTATTATTTAACTATTTTGTCGAAATTACAGAAATGGCGGCTCTTTATCAAAATCCTTGAAAAAGGCTTAGAATAAACTACCAGTTCCTTTGGACCCTTTTGAACCAAAACCTTTTCAGCTCTAAGTTAGGTCATGAAACTTCTAAATATGAACTTTCGTCCCGATACCTTCAGTAGTTTCTCCGGAATCGTCGCCACAAAAATCGTTTACACACATACGCACAGACACACACACACACACACACACAGACATTTTTTTGTACCTTGGTCAAAAATGTTCAGGGGACCCAAAAAGACCTATTTCCGCTAAAATCTCAATTTTTTTTTCGGCATGATTACAATACTTTAGCATACTGCGTATGATAAAGTAAAAACCTGATGTGGCCAGGGACATGACTTTATCATACAATATATAAAATTAATAGTTAAGCTGCATGAGATTCTATTTGATCGAGATCGATCGTGTTTGCAATAAAATAAAACGAATTAGCCAGGATTTGACAGATATTGACAGTTGATTGTCAAAAGATCAGCCTTTGACACTACCTAGTGTTATTAGAATAAAAATATCTGGCAAATCCTTGCTCACTTTATATTAATGCAGACACGATCTCGATCAAATAGAATTTGCTCCTACAGCTAAACTATTAATTTTACCAAAAAATGTCATAGACATAAATTATACAAAATTTCGTCTATTTTCATTTATTATTTAACTATTTTGACGAAATTACAGAAATGGCGGCTCATTTGCAAAATCCTTGAAAAATGCACAACAACATTGCTATCCGCACTCGAAATACACATTGACTTTGTGTATGACACCAAGATGTTTCAATATTGTTTCAGATAACGTACATGCGCGCGTGTTTCTCCTCCTCGTCGTATTATCCATGCATTTGCGTGTTGAATTGATGTTTCGCAACCGCTGACGTTCTGAGTACTGTCAAAAGTTTGAAAATATCCTGGTTACCTACTATTAATGCAGATACGATTTCGATCAAATAGAATTTGCGCCTGCAGCTAAACTATTAATTTTACCAACAAATGTTATAGACAGACTTTAATTTATTATTTATCTATTTTGATGAAATTGCAGAAATGACGGCTCATTTGCAAAATCGTTGAAAAATGCTAAGCGTAAATAGCCAGTTCCTTTGGACCCTTTTGAACCAAAAGCTTTTAAGCGCTAAGTTTGGTCATAAAGCTTCTAAATATGAACTTTCGTCCCGATACCGTTAGTAGTTTCTCCGGAATCGTTGCCACAAGAATCGGGTACACACAAGACATACACACAGGCATACTAACAGAAATTTTTTGTACCTCGGTCAAAATTGTTCAGTGCACCCATAAACACCTATATCCGCTAAAATCTCAATTTTTTTTTTCGGCACGATTACAATACTTCATCATACTGAAATTTCCAGCTAGGGGCCTCTTTGAGCAAAAATTGAAAAAAGTGATAACCATATGACTTAAAACAAAACCGATCAGTTTGCCGCCCTGGAAAATTTAGATAACGTACCGTAAGGGGCTAAAGTCCGATGTAGATTATTGGACTAAGCTTTAATTTCCGCATCAATTTTCGACTGTCGTGTTGACCAATTTGTTACTAAGTGATTGTGAATGTTGTTGGTGTAAACTTTAATATGGCCGGATTAACTGAGGATGAGCCTTGATCTTATATTAAATATTCATTAATACAAATTTGAAAATTTAATTAAGCTTACAGTTTTTTGCAATAACTAGAAGCAAATTTTGAAAAATTTTCCCGGTTGCTTACTTACTTAGTTACATGGCCACGTAGAAATGATTGTCATGATATGTCATATTTGCTTTAAATATTTTTGTTACTGTCGACTGGTGGAATCGCTTATTGGCGTTACTAGGTTCGTCAACATAAACATATATATGATTTTTTCTTGGTTATATGACGTCATAGAGTCTCAGGAAAGTAATTTACGTACCATAAAATACCTAATGCATCTAACAGTTTCGATTTCCACAGTATATCGAAAGTAGTGATAACTACATGGGCGTGGAATTTATAAACAGTACCTAGGTCGTGTGTAGTATCATTGGATAGATATTTTAATAAGACACAATATTTGGCTGATACCTTTATAAATACAGTTTACGAAAGAAACCATAATCAGTTATGGCATAGCTGCATAAACCGTACACATGACGATAATTACACGTAATAGTTTTGTATTTAGTTAGTAGAGAAGCGGATTTAGCGGATCTGTTGATGTTGACTGTAAGCCAGTTTTGGACAGTCAACTGACAAAAAATATGTTTTTAAAAACATGGGTATCATATGGTTTTTTTCGTAAACCATATTATTGAGTAAGATTTCTTTCCAACGAAAGGTGTTTAATTATTAACTATCTATCCAATGATATCACACACGACCTAGGTTTTATTTTGAAATTCTAAAACTGACTGCAGTTATGACTACTTCCGGTACGTTCCGGAAATGAAAATTGTTATAATTAAAGGCTTCACGATGATTTATTTTATGTTAGTTTCTTCCCGAATTTCTGTAACGTCAGATACCAGGAATAAACTGGCTATAAAACTGGCGATATTTACAGATATAATGACATTATACGATCTCGTATTTAGATTTCTTTTTAAACTTTATATGTATTTGCAGGTGTAATATTATCATATACACATGATTTCAGAATTTTCAACATAAAGTTTGTTTCTCAATTTCAACCCTGTCAAAAACAACAGATTTTAATAACTATTTTTCTTATATTCATAGATGCAGTATTATTATACTCACTAGATTTCATAACTTTAAAACTTAATTTATATCTAAACCACCCCCAAAACCCACCCCATAAGTGCTAGATTTCTTTTACTATTTTTCCTGTTTTTGCAGTTGCTAAATTAACATACTCACAAGATTTCCGAATGTTCAAGCCAAATATATGTTTCAACCCCCTTAAAACACCCCCAAAAGGTGCAAAACCGACCACTGCGCTGTGGGAGTATTTTACTAAAGACATAATCAAATGTTAAGATTATAATAGCTTATCCTGTATAGCTGCCAATTATAACATAGATTACAAATGTCCTATATTTTTATGCAATTCGCACTTGTAGACAATAATTACGATAGTTAATGTCTATAATGCAAATTTGATAGTTTGACCTGATTTGAGATCCTTGATATTATTGATATATCGCGAGTTACATACGTATCTAATAAAAACTAAAATAATAAATAACAATGAATAATAATAGATAATCTCAATGGTACTATAATTTTGTATTAACTTATAGTATTTACTTCTACACAATATTTGCAAATAACAATATTTGATAATAATTAAAATTATTAAAAATATTAAGTAAATAAATTTATGTTTTCTCATACTCATGCCTTTCGTTTGGCAAACTTTTATAAAGGCTTTGTACGAAATTCTATATTCCTAAGGTTACTCTTATTTGCGATAAATTACAACTAGTTTACTCATTTATAGACACAAAAATTATTAAATAATTTGTACTTATACCTACACACTTTCATAACAAGCAAGTCACAAACCTAACATAAAATATTGCCTCTCCGTAATACTGATAACCGATTACTTTTGATTACCCTGTGTGGAAAGAGAGTCTTATTCAAGCAAACGAAATATTCAACATAATTCAATTATTAAATTTAATTTCCACAATTAACTTATCTTTGGACCACCTGGTGAAGTGTCAGATATCTGTGTTCTGGCCATTATATATGTCAAGGGACGGTCTTTTTAATTTTCTTTTTATTTGAAACTGCTTTCACATACGTCCAGTATACGTTTTTCTCCAAGAACTTAAAATAAGATGTTCTCAAAAATATTTGTAATAAATAAAATAATAATTATAATAATAATATCAGAATAAACATGAGACAGTTGTCTGGTGTCTCTTTATGTGGTCGTTTATTATTGTAGATAAGCTAGTAATAAAAAGCAAACGACCAAATAGTAACGAAATAAGCAATGCACCAACGTCATTGTTAATGTGATTATTCCAACAGCTTAGAGATAGCTTAGAGATACATAGTGCATAATACCTACGACTACGCGGCACAATGAAGCATAATTTGATCGTTCACTACAAGATACGCCCACGTAAACTAGCTCTTGACCAGCGAAAATAAAGTGTTATAGCCTGCATTAGCTTTATATGGGACGCAAAATAGTACAATGGTTCCCTACTCGCTTCACGATTATATCTTTGGAAATATCTACTGATGTAAAGTGAATGTGACACCTTAAACGTGTCACCCCGTAATGGGAATTCTGCAAGTAAGTATTATGCTTTTATATGGGCAGAAGTTGCCATATACATATTATATCTTTTGCATATAACGATATTACAACGGTGTATTAGTTTTATATTTATACCCCCCACATTTAAAGTGGTGAGGGTATATTGAGTATGACACAACATTTGTAACCCCTTAAGATGGGGTTCGAAATGAGTAGGCAACCAAATATACTTCATAATATTATTTTGAGTTTTTCAGCGAAATGATTAGGTATTTCCATTCAAATTATAGGTCGAACAGAACCTGAAACCTTTGCCGATAATACAAAAAATATCCGGTTCAATTCTGTCCTGTATAGGTGACGAATTCTGTGAATATCGTCGCTTTTTTGTTAAACGTAAGAAAACTACGACATTGCCATCAACAATCGCAAAATTCGTCACCTATACAGGACAGAATTGAACCGGATATTTTTTGTATTATCGGCAAAGGTTTCAAGTTCTGTTCGACGTATAATTTGAATGGAAATATCTAATCATTTCGCTGAAAAACTCGAAATAATATTATGAAGTATGTTCGGTTCCCTACTCATTTCGAACCCCATCTTAAGGAGGCGTGGCAGATATAGACTTATATACAGGCTGTTAGTAAATAAGTACGACAAACTTCAAGGGGTGATTCTGCATAAAAGAATAATGACAGTTTGCTATATAAACATATATGGATAGTGTCCATGTCGACAAAGGTTATATAAAATAAATATTCTAGAAAAAAGCCTCTTTTCCTTTGTATAGTATATTAATTTCATAGGTACCGTTTTCGTTATTGCAACATCATCAGCCTAAATCTACAATTAGAAAACAGTGGTAAGAAAATAAATAAACAATAATTTAGCAGATAACTTACGGTCAGGTAATTAAAAACATAAACGAAGCACGTGTGTCATGTGCGAACGACGACGAAACATTGACATGCGGCTGGAAGTTAGCTAGACTGACAGTGAAAATTTTTTATTTGTTCACGGTAGGCAATTTAAAGTTAGTAATTTTTAAAATTATTGCAAAATAAACATGAACAATGGTTTTTGTTGGAAGTCCAATTAATCATTTAATAATTAATTAATTAATTAATTATATTGTGGTTTCTTTTATGTTTTTCTATCTCGAGCTGTTCTAATAAGTCTAACTTGTAGTTTTTATTACATTTGTGAAGAAGTGTAGGTTCATTGTATTTTATACAATGACCTGTTGAAATTTTTTGCTGATAAATGTTTGAAGAAGTTTTGGATTTGTGTTCCCCTATTCGTTTTGCCAACTTCCTTCCGGTTTGACCTACATAAACAGCATTACAGCATTACAATAAGAGCATTTGATTGAGTAGACTCCAGACTCATCCATAACTGATTTAGGGGTTTTGACATTTGAAAGTAATTTGTAAATAGTATTATTGCTTTTAAAAGCGGGATAAATTTTGGTAAAATTTTGTTCATTTTAAATTAACGTTGTTGTAAGTGAATGGTTTATATATTTTGTCTGGGGCTTTTTTAGGTATGTAAAGTGGGTCCGAGCTGTCTACGATTTCTTGTAAAAGGCGGTTGTTTTTAAGGGAAAAAATTGTTTGAAGCAAGGTTATAAATGTAATTTAATTCGTCAATTCGGGAGTGGTAATTGAGGGGGTATTTTAAACAATGATTGAAAAGGAAATGAATTGAAGCCATGCGTTGTGAAAAAGGATGAGATGAGTGATATGGAATTATGGTAGGTACTGCAGTGGGTTTTCTATATATATATATATATATATATATATATATATATATATATATATATTGTATTCGATGAAATTGTCATGGTTAGTCAAGGATAAATCTAAAAAGTTTAAAGTTTTATTGTTTTCAATCTCTAACGTAAATTTAAGTTTGTTATGAAGGTTATTGATATACGTCAAAAAGTTCTTGAGGCTAATATACATACTATACAAAGGAAAAGAGGCTTTTTTCTAGAATATTTATATAAACATATGTCCGCAAATGCTGCGTTTTCTGAGATAGGTACGTTAAAGTTTTTCTTAAAAACTGACGATTTATTAATAGCTCTGAAACCGGCCGAGATATTCAAATGAATTTTAGTGGGTTTTAAGAGGTAGTTATACTAGTTATAGCGCACTTCTTGACATGCAATTAAGAATTTTATGTTCATCATTGGCCCGCATACGAGTAATGATTTCAACATTTTTAAAGAAAAGAATGGAACGACCCTGGGATATTACAAATTAAAAATCATTTTCGAATTCATCGTTAAATTTGCGACAAAAAATCTCTCTCTGCCTTTTTATTATTGTTTATTGTTTATTATTATATTGTAATCATGCCGAAAAAAAAAATTGAGATTTTAGCGGAAATAGGTCTTTTTGGGTCCCCTGAACATTTTTGACCAAGGTACAAAAAAATGTCTGTGTGTGTGTGTATATGTGTGTGTGTGTGTGTGTGTGTGTGTGTGTGTGTGTGTGTGTGTGTGTGTGTGTGTGTGTGTGTGTGTGTGTGTGTGTGTGTGTGTGTGTGTGTGTGTGTGTGTGTGTGTGTGTGTGTGTGTGTGTGTGTGTGTGTGTGTGTGTGTGTGTGTGTGTGTGTGTGTGTGTGTGTGTGTGTGTGTGTGTGTGTGTGTGTGTGTGTGTGTGTGTGTGTGTGTGTGTGTGTGTGTGTGTGTGTGTGTGTGTGTGTGTGTGTGTGTGTGTGTGTGTGTGTGTGTGTGTGTGTACCCCATTTTTGTTAATTCATTTCCGGAGAAACTACTAAAGGTATCGGCACGGAACTTCATATTTAGAAGTTTCATGACCAAACTTAGAGTTGAAAAGCTTTTGGTTCAAAAGGGTCCAAAGGAACTGGGTGTTTACTCCAAGCCTTTTTCAAGGATTTTAGAAATCAGCCGCCATTTCTGTAATTTCGTCAAAATAGTTAAATAATAAATTAAAGCAGAGGAAATTTTGAATAATTTATGCCTATGACATTTTTTGGTAAAATTAATAGTTTAGCTTTTTAGTTTATTCTAAGCCTTTTTCAAGGATTTTGGAAATGAGCCGCCATTTCTGTAATTTCGACAAAATAGTTAACTAATAAATTAAAGTAGAGGAAATTTTGAATAATTTATGCCTATAACATTTTTTGGTAAAATTAATAATAATAATAATAATAATAATAATAATCTTTATTTCCCAATACAAATCCACATTACAGACAGTATTACAGAAAGTCACAAAAAACATAAATCAAATACAGAAAACAAGCTAAAGCGAGTGTGTACTTGCTTGGTATATACCAACATCAGACGAAACAAATTCATCCACGGTATAAAACGAACGTTGCATTAAAAATGCTTTCATGCAAGCCTTAAATTTACCCAAGGGTAATAGTTTTACATCATCGCTTAACAAATTATAAAATTTAATTCCCTGGTAAATTGCAGATTGCTGGCACATCTGTAACCGATGTAGCGGTATAGATAAATTATCTCTTTTTCTTGTATTATGTTCGTGTTTACTTGACTGAGAATGGAAAAGCTGGAAGTTTGAATAAATATAAAGTAAACAGTTCAAAATATACACTGAAGGTATTGTCAACATCTTCATCTGTCTGAAGAGGTCCCTGCAGGAACACCTGCTGTTCACTTGTGCTAAAATCCTTACTACCTTTTTCTGGATTAAAAATACCCTACGAGCATGACATGAGCTTCCCCACAAAACAACACTGTAATTTACAATGCTGTAGAAGTTTGCGTAGTATAAAGTTAAAGCCGTCTCCAAGTTAGTAACTTTTATGATCTTTCGTAACTGATAAGTTATTATATTAAGTTTTCTGCACAGATCACCCACGTGCGGGCCCCAAGCTAAACCTGAATCAATCTGAACCCCAAGCAACTTAACACACTGCACATCAGTTGGTCTTGTAGCGAAAGCAATTGCTTGTGTTTTTGTTGCATTAACACATAACTTGTTGGCACAGAACCATTGTTCAGCCTCCGTAAGGCTGATCTCTTCATTTCGCAGTAGTTCACCAACTGTTGCAGCTGTATTTATCAGTGTTGTGTCATCCGCGAAAAGTATAGGAGCACACGAACTTAAACTACTACATAGGTCATTTATATAGACTAAGAATAAAACAGGGCCCAACACTGAACCCTGGGGTACCCCATGCTTTATAATTAATTCAGAGGATCTTCTGTTCTCAATAATAACAACTTGTCTTCTGTCTGCAAGATACGAGCCTGGCCTCTAACACCATAATGCTCCAGCTTATATAAAAGATTGACATGATCTACGCAATCAAACGCTTTTGAGAGATCCATCAGAAGTGCGGATGACTTATTGGAGTTGTTGAAATTTGTCAGTATTGATTCAACCAGGCTTATTAAAGCTTTCATGGTTGACCGATTCTTGAGATATCCGAACTGCTCTGAACAGAAATATGAGTGTTTATTGAAATAATCCAACAACCGATTCTTCAGCAACGTTTCCAGTACCTTCGAAATTACTGGCAATATCGATATTGGTCTATAATTATTAATTATCTTATTGGACTCTTTCTTGTGCAAAGGTATAACCTTGGCAAATTTCAATTCTGAAGGAAAATATGATTCTTGAAGACATTTATTTAAAATAAAAGTAAGTGGCTCAATAATACAAGGTGAAACATACTTTATTACTTTAGCTGTCAAACCATAAACATCTTGGGTAGCACTATTTTTCAGACGTGAAATGATATTATGTACTTCAATTTCGTTTGTAGCTGCTAAAAAAAATGAACCGCCATTATTGACACTCACACCACGTAAATACTCCTCAGGACGTATCTGCGATGAGGGAATGGAATCTAAGATATTCTGTGGTGTTTCTATAAAAAAAGAATTAAATTTATCTGGAGAGATATCATGCGCAGAAAGTAGTTTTTGTCTACGATTTGTATTTTCATTTATTATATTCCACACTGCTTTGCTCTTGTTATCAGAATTTCTAATATAAGAGATGTTTCTTTGTTGTTTTGCACGTTTTATTGCATTCTTGTAGTGACATCTGTATTCTTTAAACATTCTTTCCGACTCTTCTGTTTTTAAAGCTTTTTTCATAATATCTAAAACATTCATAATATTTTTTGTGTCCTTTAAGTTGTTATTATACCATCCTGGTTTAAAAATAGTTTTTTTAATTTGGTGGGTCTTGCATTTCGAATTGTTATCAAAGGCCAAAAGTAGTTTCTGAAAGAAGAACTCGAAACCCTCATTAGCAGATAATATAGACTGACCATATTCCCAATCAACCAGCGACAAGTCCCTAAAAAGATTCCTTAACCCAACATCAGAGATTAACCTCCCAGACCAACTGACACTAGTCACTGGGACTTCTAATTTACTTGTAATGGAAATTGCATGATGGTCAGATATTAATGGATCAAAAACATTTACATGAAAAACAGCCTCATTAGTATTACTGTTCGTGAAAAAGTTATCTATGCAAGTAGCAGACACATTAGTAACTCTGGTAGCACTGAAAATTTGTTGTCCAAGATTAAATGATTCAAGCAGATCCATCAACTCGGTACGCTCATTTGACAAAACTAAAAAGTTGATATTAAAGTCACCAAGCAACATTATTTTATAATCCAACCTATCAATCACATTCAAAACTTGCTCAATGATATCCACGAAAACAGGAAAGCTACCCGTGGGCGATCTATAACAAACTAAAACAATAAGTTTTAATTCTTTTAACTCTATACCACACAACTCTACGTCAAATTCCTGATTAAAACCATCTAACAATGTCAAAGGTTTAAACTCAATATTTTCCTTTAAAAAGATACACACGCCCCCATGTATACTTCGTTTTCTACTAAAGCTAGCTGCTAAAACGTAATTTTGTAATTTGAACCCTCTAAGCTCACATTCACCTAGCCAGTGCTCCGAAAAACAAAAAATGTCGACATTGTAATCCCCAGCCATAACCTCCAGCTCTTCCACTTTATTGCTGATGGACTGCACGTTCAAGTAAAAAACTGATAATTTTGCTATGTCACCTTCATTTCCACACGACCGTTCTGAAAATTTTTGTTTGAACTATTAAAGTAAAAGCGATTTACAAAAACGTTATCTGGCCAAAAATCTGCTTTAATTACTGTTTCCGCTACTGACAGAGGTATACCAATTTTAAAAGATGAATATACAGGACTTTGCATTTTTGGCGTAAGTTTATTGATGACATAATCGGCGCTAGCCTTTGACTTAAGGTAATTTGATAGGTTTTCGACTGTAACTTCCTTATCAAAGCGACTGACAAAAAGCCACCTATATTTAGTTTTATTAATTGTTGGTAATTGAGCTAATAGTTTACCTTCAAGAGCGAATTCTATTTGATCGAGATCGGTCGCATCTGCATTGATATGAATGAAATTACATAGTAGCCAGGATTTTGACAAATATTTTTTTGTGTTGTCACATTCGAAAACAGCTGATCTCATCAGAGGTTGGAGAACCACTATGGAACGTGCCGCTGTAGTGCGCAAAATTATAAAATACAAATTTCAAATAAAATAAGATCACCAATTTGATTGTTTGTTGATAAGAAATATCAACCCGTCTTTATATCTAATTCTAAAAATGATACACAAAATTATAAATAAAATATAGCGATGAGTGTAGTTTTATTTTAGTATGTTGGTAGGGATGTGTCATGAACAAATATAAATCTGTCAGAATTTGAATTACCTTTTTAAGGTGCGTTTTCATTAGTGATAATGGCAGTGGTAGCAGACGCCGTTATAGTATTTCCAATAGAAAATTGCTAGTGTCTCATGTTTATGTACATGCAAACTAATATGTGTCATTATCACGATATGTAAGAAATACTATAATTTCGTATTCTACCACCGCCATTAGCTACCATTACCTACCAATCGGAACGCACCTTCCGTCAAAGTGGTACCAACCTAGCATTTACTATACAGAAATCATTTATTTTTATACAGAAATTTTACATTTATTTTTTTTAAATACGTATTTCTTAAGAAGCAACACAATAAACGTTGATGTCGCTCCTGCCAAAAACTAGATAGCGCAACTCGCTCATATGCGACGGCGACACTCCGCCTTCGGTGACGCGCCGTATCACCGCTCGTCGCGCAATTCCGTACTTTCGGCATTTGTGACATAAATAACTATTATTCTAATGACGTAGTGTAGGTAGTGTCAAATGCTGATGCTTTGACAATACCTACGATTTATCTCTATAGAATAGATTCGCATGCAGCTAAACTATTAATTTTACATATTGTATGATAAAGTCATGTGCCTGGCCACATCAGATTTTTTTCTTAGGGGTTTTATGCAAAAAAATAAAACATCTTAATGATCTCAATTTTTTAAAGAACTATTTAATACAATAACATTAAACTAAAACAATAACAGAAAATAATAAAAGTTTAAATAGGCGCAAAGCTACAAAAAATTTTGAAAATGACCTCCCTCAGACGTGACACAATATTCAGTTTCTAAGAAAAACTTTAACACCCCGTATCTCAGAAAACGAAGCATTTGCGGACATATGTTTATATAGCAAACTGTCATTATTTTTTCATACAGAATCACCCCTTGAAGTTTGATGCACTTATTTACTAACACCTGTATATGGATTTGATCAGAATGGAAAACTGAATCGATTTAGCTATGTCTGTCCGTCTGTGTACACGATAACTGCCGTAATTTTGAAGTAATTGAACTGAAATTTGGTATACAACCCTATCTCTTAAAAAATAAGGACAAGTTCGTGAATAGGGAAAATCGGATCATTTTTTTATATTTTACGGTTGGGGGTATTTTAACACGGCTGAAGGTAATTTTCTTATTTTTGCAAAACTCCAGAGTCTATAATTCCGTTGCAACAGAATAGAAGTGGGGAGTCGTGTGTTTTTTATTCGGCCCACTTAACCCGTTTTATCTTATTATGTGCGCTGCTCTTCAAAAGTTTGGGACGGCTGGGTTAGAGCATTGTGCTAGAACCTCAAAGGTCCCTGGTACAAATCCTGGTGGTGATTGTAATGTTTAATTCATTTAATATTTACATCCCTATGTATGTCACAATTTTCTATAAATTTGAATTTTATCTTTACGGCGTGTCCGTATTTCTTTAAATTTTTGTAATGAGGACAAAAACATGCCTGTGTAAAATGATTTATTTCACTGAATACTTGACTTATTTAAGTTTAATCAATACTTTTTGATAAAAAAACTTCATTTCGTTAGTTTTTATAGGCATTCAGATTCTGAATTTTTACTTTTTAGCCCGTGCCATTTTATGCACTCGGTGTATATTATTACACTTTTGAATTTATTTTTTATAATTTGATGTTATTGAATTTAAATTAAAACCAATGGGCAGTTAAAGGAATTTTAAGCATTTTACCATGCATACACTGTGCGTCTCAGCTTTAAAGTCATTTAGCTGAGAGTCTTATTGTTGACAAATTAATAAATATTAAGTTTGTAATTATAGTCATATGAAATTTAGGTACCTAAAATGAGTAATTTATACTTTTTTTGTAAAAAATCACAGGAAATTTATTGTGAAAGATGATTGTAAAGTAACAATCCTAAATGTTGTTTTGAAATTGTAAAAATATTGTGTTACTACTTGTAATCGAACGACTTAAAAAAACCATCTAATTTATGTTTATAATTCAGATATTTAATAACGGAAAACAAAGTGGAACAAAGTGGAACAATAAAATATTATTTAAAATTTTATTTTTAATGTATAATTCAAGTATGTTTAAGGATAACATGTTCATAAAATAATCTTTAATTAAAAATCTAAATTCAGCGCCAAGAATACAATAATCTAAGAATTTTGTGTTCTTTAGCGTTCAGCGGGTAATCTTCCTGTTCCACTTGATGCCAAATAAATCTGTTTCAGGCTGGAGACCTTAAATAATTTAAGTGATATAAGATATAACATACCTTAGAAAATAACCCTAAGATGTCAACAAATTGTTTCTCACTTTTTGATGGTTTGTACTTTCACAACATACAAAATATGGAACTCCTAGTTAAAAAAAAACTTGTTTTCTGACACTTTATTATATTTTCTTGTGGATCGTTATATACAGTGAGTACGAAAAGCAACGTACCGTGTGAATATTTCGTCCACTAAGAAGTTTGCTACAAAACAATGTAAAAAACGTTTTTTTAAAAGAAATGTTTAAGCTACAAACATTAAATATTTTATTTGTGAAAATCAGACCAAATTTTTCAGTTTTTGAACTCGCGTAAATTACAAATTGAACTGTGAAACCAGCCCGCCATAACGTTAAATGTTATAGAGCGAAAGTTAAGCAATTAAGAAGTGTTAATAAGTCTCGTAACGTGCTTACCCTATGGATTTTCTCAGTCTTTGATTTTGTATTCAATTAAAAAATGATCTGTGCAATCCACTCCTACCCAAGGATATTCGTTCAAAAGATAAAGGACACACAAGACAGAAACGATTAAAAAGTTGTTAACTAATAAAAATGATACTTGAGCATCCAGTGTAGTTTGTTTTGCTAAATTGTTTGTAATTAGCTTATTTTGTTTTTATAAATAATAAACTAGTGACTTTAAAAGTAATTTAAAAGAGTATCAAAACGCAAGGAAATAGTGTATTACATAAGAAAAAGTACTTTGGTCACAAATGAACTACTCGGTGGTATTCAAAAGTATTTTCTAGATTTATTTTCCAACATTTATTTGCATTGCTTTCATATGTACTGTACACAACAATGTATTATTACTTGTTGGGTTAGAAGTAATACATTTTGCGTTACTTCTTTGCTGCTCAACATTGCAAATATTACTTTTGTAAGATGGGAAACCAAGAGGAGACAGTAAATTTTTGCAAAGTATTTTCGAAATCGTTCATCGGAATCAAAAAGTCTTATCAGAAGTGTAATTCGAAACTGTGGGTACAACGGATTACGGTTAACGGATAAAAATAAGCACGACATGGATATATTAAGAAAAGATCTCCACTACGGAATACGGTCCACTGCGGCTCCTTTGTTTAACTTAATAATAATGTTGTTATATTTGCAAAAGTTAACACTTTTAAGTCATAGGTCATAGGTTACAAAAAAAAACAAAATAGTAACGATACTAAAAGGAATGTAACAGGTGACATGTTTAAAAAAAGTGATGTGGAATTCCCATTTTAATTAACTCTAGCTGGTTCCGGCCAACAATGTAATTAACGGCTCCAATTTGTAGATTGAGGTCTTCATTATGCCAAAACTTACAATCATTTTCCTTCACTCTGTCCGCACAAAAGAACTCAATTTAACTGTCTGTAACTGGTCGCGTGGAAGAGTTGGAACTGTTTGAATAGATTAATAGATCTTCTGTGGTTGGCAAAAATGCTCTCCTTGGCATGTTTCGTGTTCGCTTGTAAATTTTATCGGCCTGGACATAAATTGTCATTGCTGCGGTTGTGTAAAGTTTAAGGTGTGTTTGCGTACTAATTAGGGTTAGGAAATATGCACATTACCTTGTCATTAGAGTTTATCATTGATCGACATATCGTAAAATGGTAGGAGTGAGCCTAACACTATGGGAATTTATGGGCGCCTGGATTTTCTTCCTAATAAGGCACAGTTTACTTCATCTATGTCGTATATATTCAGTTGCATATGTGGATTTTAACCTTTGCGAGCTGAGTTATTGCAGTTGAGACTACGAGTAGACATAGTTAGAAAGATATATTTATTAGAAAGATATTTACGTTTATTATTTATATTTATATTAAAATCTGACAAAATATAAACTCTGGCCAATCATAACATGCATCGGAAATCTGCAGCAAAGTAACAAGTGAACAAGTAAATTCAAACATAACACGATAACACAATAAAGAAACGTATAATACCATACGAATTAGATAACACCAAAAGTTGGCAATGGTTCCTCGTCAAATTTAAGTGTCATTGGTTTTTTCGTGCTTGTTGTGCTTGTTTCATTTTAAACTTAAACCTATCTTCATTATGAGTAAAAAATAAGAAAAAAAATAAATTTCTAAATTGCACTCTGTATACGAAATTGACTTCGGAAAATTTCAAACGCACCTTTGGTTGGATATTAGAAATATATTAGGAAATTTGCGTTTGGGATGATAAGGCTCAATAAAAAGGCGTTATGCAAAATTTCGGTAATTAAACAAAAATATACGCTTAAATAACAAACAACAAAACAAGCTAAAAACGGAATGTACATCGTAATACTGGTCCTGAAACACAACGACAAGCATGTAGGATATCCACATTTCATAAAATAAAACGTAGAACTAGCGGTTACGATCATTTAAGTTGAACTCACTAGATGGTACCGGAAAGACTTTTTTCCGCAAAAAGAAATGAATATAACCATCCTGCGCAATAAAATATTACAAATAAATAAATAAATAATATACATGACATCGTCGATTAATTCTGGTGACAAGAACAGTAACAAGTCGTTTACAAATTTCTTAACAAAACCAAGTTGGCAAGGCAATGTGCGCAGGACTGCAACCATAAGTAATCGAGTATGTATTAGCAATATTTTGACTCCCATTGGGGTGCCAAAAACCTACCAATAAAAAACATCATCGCACACGATGTGTACTTTCCTTGTTTTGTTGTGAGCTTTTTCTAAACTGCCTCCTGCTAGCGTAGATTTGGAAACAAAGTGACACTAGTTTATGTGTATTTCCGCAAAAACAAGTGAGTATTACCGTTGGTATTGCACAAGACACTTCTTAATTTTCGGAAATGGTCATGTTTTAACTACATGCTATTGATTTTTTATTATAAAAAATGCCGCTCGTTCATGTTATCATCTTACTTGAGCTGGGTGTTCCCCCCAGCACATAACTACGTTGTCACTTTTACGTGCTGTAAAAACTTTTCAAAACTTTTAGGACTTATGTTTACTTAAGTATAGTTCCAAAGCATTTGTGACGTATTTTACACAATATTTTAAAAACATTCTTATATTATCATTATATTTAATTTAGGGCCAGTCTTACAACACAATTTATTCCATTAGTAATACCATGTTTAACTAAGTGTTGGTATAAAGTACAGAATAAGTTGTTATTACCATGGAAACGCCAATATTATAACCAATGACAGACAGCGCACGAATGGAATAACTATTCTCCTGGTTATACCAACACTTGCAAGACCGGCCCTTAGGTGGGTTGGTGCGAACTTTTTAGAAATTACACTGTGCAGTGAAAATATACTTTCACGAATATACACCCCCAGAATCTTGATTGAAACATAAAAACTGTTTTGGGTACTTGCATGTCTATAAAATGCGGAACGCTGTCATTTTCCATTCGATTTCCAAAATAAAAAATGCAATTGTATGAGGGAACACAGAGCATTATAAGGATGTACTGTTCGGTCGAAAAGTTATGGACGTTCAAATTCAGAAGTATCCTATTATTTTCAGATTTCCTGAACTTTAACAACCGAACAGTACATCTTTATAATGGTCTATGCTTCCTCTTTCATTTAAATTTTTTTTATTTCGAAATTCGATTAGAAAATGGCGGAGTTATGAATTTTTATACACGTGCAAGTACCCGATATTTTTTACGTCTCTGTGTAAGAAATTACATCTCAAGGCAAGGAAGCATCGGCGTGAAGCAGTAAATTAAATTTAATTGCATCGATTATACTGATACGTGTGACAAGTTTTCATCATTGTGATTTATGTTTTATGTCCATCAAATGCACTCGTAAACCATTCAACGTACTTTTTTGCACCAAGTGCTTCAAGCAGCCACTAGCATAATAGACATTGACTAATGATTTACTGATTAACAGGCATTTAGTTAAACGTTTATCTACAAAACTAAGAAAAAGATTTATTAATTTTATTTTTCTCGGTTGTTTATCAGTTCGCAAACACATACACAATGCAATAATAATAAATCCATTTAC
Source organism: Melinopterus prodromus (assembly GCA_964023965.1). Taxonomy (NCBI): domain Eukaryota; kingdom Metazoa; phylum Arthropoda; class Insecta; order Coleoptera; family Scarabaeidae; genus Melinopterus; species Melinopterus prodromus. Next base: position 41,220,771 of record OZ030390.1, on the reverse strand, counting down.
AAAGTTCAATTGAATTCATGTCTGTAAAAAATCAGAGTTATGACAGTCGTCTACTGTAAATTGGTTTAATCTCTTCGCTTGATTTATATTTTTTTGCTGCGTAAGTGCAGAAATGTTGACCTTTATTATCCCGTTATAACCCAGTATTAAATAATTGGCGATTTCGCAAAGAAACCCTTTGTCTGGTGCTGAAATTGGTACCATAAAAAGGGGTATAACGATGTAGAATGGCTAATCATAAAATTAAGTTTAATTGGGGACTTTGAAGTGAAAGAACCGCCCTTAAAAATTCTTTTAAAAGAGTAGCCATAACAATTCGCACATTAATAAATCTTCATCTGCATTTTTATTGATATAAGCCGCTACCATTTGATGCCCTTTAATAATATATTAAGAGCATATTATAGGCTATAATTCAAGAGGTTGAAATTTATTCACGCAGCGACTTACGCAGTTTAATAAATGCGCATACCTATTTGCATTTTTACTTATTTTCGTCGTATAAAAAATTAGTGTTGGAACTCGAGGGATCCCAAACTCGCCAAACAATTATCAGTTATTAGTTATTTTACTATTTTCTCGGACTTTTTAGTACGTTCAAGTACAAAAATTCATACGGTTGTTCTTAATTCCTTAAGAGCTGTTGAAACGCGATTTTGTTAATATTTAAAACGGATTTATCTTTTTAAGGAATTAATAGACATGAAACATTTAACAAAGTTTTACATTTAAATGCCGTTCATTCTGTCATATTTATTTTTTCTCAGGGACATCACTCGCTGATCGGCTTACTTATTAGTTAATGATGACTAGAATTGTAATGACTAAATGCATTGCAATCTGAACCTCGTCTTATGATTGCACAAATTATATTATATATCTCAATTGTATGTTGTTTGTATTTTTTTGCTCTAAAGTATTATTATTATAATGCATGTACATATTTAGATAATAAAAACTTTTTAGTTTATATATTTTTATATTGCGTTTTTTCAACAAAAAAATCAAATAAAAAAAAATCTGATGTGGCCAGGCACATGACTTTATCATACAATATATAAAATTAATAGTTTTGCTACATGAGAACCTATTTGATTGATATCAGTCGTGTCTGCATTAAAATAAAACTAGTTAGCCAGGATTTGACAGATAAATAATCAAATAAATAAATAATTCCTTTATTAACAAAACAATCTTAAATGCAACAAAATAATATTTATATTTAGTGCGGAGATCAGCACACTTGTTTCCAAATTGCCTTGCTCTTCCACTCAACCCCTTACGCAAACAAGAACTAAGACATAGTTTTATCAATAATATAACAATAATTCCGAGCACTGATCAAAACAAAAACAAACAAAAAATTACTCTAGAGTCTAATTACACGTAATTGCAGCAAATCCAACTCAACAAAACATCGCACATGCCCATAAAAAATAAAAATTAAAACAGCCTCCGATGTGCGCTCAATGCCTAAAGTCCACCCTGTTGAGCAAACAGATAACATTTCGCCGTTCCCCCAAAACTTGTTAACGATAATTTTTTCATATCTTCCCTGAGACCCAGTGTATATGTGACTGACCTGCTAAGAGAATGACCGTTTATACAGCTCAGCGCGATGGACAGGTGGAGGAAACAAGCCCCTGAATCTTAAATTAAGGTTATGGGCATCCGTTCTACAGCGTATCTTCCGCATGAGGTATTGTGGGATCCTCTTGGATTTCAACTTATGAGATAATATTGCTGCATGAAACACCCTAGTGTTATCCATGTTTAACCACCCAAGTCGCCCAGCCCATTCGATACATGATCATACTTCCTCAAACAAAAACCTAACAGAACACATGCATTTTGGACACGCTGAACACGCTGCCTATCCGACGCCGTCGGGAAAGGACCGTAGGTACACGGTATCACAATATGAAATCTTTTTACTATTGACAGTAGATATAGTGAGATAATTGTCATAAACATCAGCATTTGACACTACCGGTACTGTCATTAGACCGAAAATTTGACAAATCCTGGCTACTATGTATTTTCATATCAATGCAGATGCGACCGATCTCGATCAAATAGAATTTACTCTTGAAGCTAAACTATTAATTTTACCAAAAAATGTCATAGGCATAAATTATTCAAAATTTCCTCTAGTTTAGTTTATTATTTAACTATTTGGTCGAAATTACAGAAATGGCGGCTCATTTGCAAAATCCTTCAAAAAGGCTTAGAATAAACTACCAGTTCCTCTGGACCCTTTTGAACCAAAAGCTTTTCAGCTCTAAGTTTGGTCACAAAACTTCTAAATATGAACTTTCGTCCCGATACCTTTAGTAGTTTCTCCAGAATCGTCGCCACTAAATTCGTTTACACACACAGACATACATACACACAGACACACACACACACACACACACAGACATTTTTTTGTACCTTTGTGAAAAATGTGCAGGGGACCGATAAAGACCTATTTTCACTAAAATCTCATTTTTTTTAGGCACGATTACAATACTTCATACTGCGTATGATAAAGTAATAAATTGTATTAAAGAAACATATTTATTATTAGTAAAATTACAATTAGAATTTACCTAACTTTAAATAAACACACTCTGTTCGCATCATCAACTTAAAGTGGACGATTTTAGAATATTCTTTTGGTACGCTAAAAAGAAAAACAAAGTTAAGAAACTTGAAAGTTTATTGTTTATCATTTCTCGTTTAACGCTTATCGTTAATCGTTTATCGTACATCGTTTTTCGTTTATCGTTTATCATTTATCGTTTATCGTTTTTCCTTTATCGTTTAACGTCTATCGTTTAACGTTTATCGTTTATCGTTTTTCAGTAAAAAATTAGAAATACATTTTTACTTTTAATATAAATTATTTTGTGTTGCCAAGTTCTATTATAGGTTCTCGAGAGAACATTCTGATGTAATATAAAAGTTGATAAGAGCCATGGTGGAACAGATTCTTAAATCCTGCGAATCGCTGTTGTAAACAAACAGAATAAGATCGAGTTAAAGTACTAAGCTCAATGTTTACTTTGAGATACTTTTGGTTTCTAAAACATTCGGTTCAGCAGGTATAAAATACACAAAAATGTAAAAATCACAATTTTTGACATTTTGAACTCAACTTTTTCGAGAACCCAGCGTGCTAATATCCAAGGTGTTTCTAAATGCATGTTCAAATTGTGTTTCCTTACAGAAAATGTAAAATAATACATAATAAAATACAAAATACATAATAGAAAGACTTTTTAATGAAAAATACATAACAGATTTTGGTAGACTTCTTGGCGTTGAATACGAATCCGGACGTATCTTATGACGTGAGGTTTCGAAAAACCTTATTTTAGTATTTTAGCATTTTGAGAACTTATAGCCCCTGAACCCAAGGCCCTAGAAACTTCAAGAAGATTTCAACGTAAACAAGCAACTTTGTACGTTAAGCGATTATTGTTGGTTCAAATCATGCGGGTGATTAACAATCACGTTATGGCTTGTTCACTTTTGTTAGATAGCTCCTCTTGGTGAGTTGAGCTAAATGGTCTTATCTTTGTCTCTGTTGTCTGTGGTTAAACTATGACAATCGACTTACGGCTTACGGAATAGTTTTGTATATAATTCTTTCATTTAACATTGCTCGCCAGACTGTGGCCGAGTGGTAGCGCGCTTGGCTATTAGTCTGGAGGTCGTGGGTTCGAACCCCACGCCCTGCTTTCAGAGTAAAGGTTTTTCTGTGGTTTTCCTTTACTCCACGGCGAATGCTGAAAGCCAAACAACTTAAGACGTGCCACAGACGCGGGCCATAATAATGATAATTCGGGCCTGCCGATGCCCCCGTAGTGGCGAAAGCTGTTGGGGGATGTTAAGGCGTGGATTATTATTATTATTATTATTATTATTATTATTATTATTAATGAGAACCAACAATAATTAGACATCATAAAAATCCATTCTTCCCAGTTTTTGTTCGGGCTTCGATGATGATTTAATCATTTCCTTCACTCGTCTTCCTATCTTAATTGTTGGAACTTTGGCGATTTTACGGTACGTATTTGGTTTCAATAGATCGTTCACATTCCTGTTGTAGTCCGCCTTGTTCAAAATCACCGTGACATTCCCTTTGTCCGCAGGTAGTACTGTGATATCTTTGTTGTCCTTGATGGTCTTAAGAGAGTACTTCCATTCTTTGCTACTATTGCTCATCAGAGGGGTAACTTTCCTAATTATCCTCGAAACTTGTTGACAAATGTCATCTGCGTGTACACCTGGAATTTTCTACAATGCAGCTTCTACTTCCGTAACAATTTGCTCCTTAGGTATTCTTGTGGGTGCGCTCGCATAGTTCAATCCTTTACCTAGGAACGACAATTCACGTGTAAAGAGTTGGTAATTAGACATATTTATAACTACTTTGTCCACAGTTGTAGATTTCGTCACAATCTTCTTAGCTTCTAACTTAACAAACTTCTTCTTGTGAGATTCGGTTGGTTTCTCAAATTGGAATTCCACCTTTCTCCATGTGGTGGAATCAAGCTGACTCCTATTTTGGCTGACAATCTATTTGCTAATATGAGATGAAGTTTAGCAATTTATGTGTACCTAGTATCCTGTAAAGATCGGTGAAATCCTGAAATTCTCCGTTCGCCAAAATCTTCTTGGCAAAAGCGGTGTTGATATGGCGCCTAGTACGGAGGAATGTTGGTACCAATCCGTGTAAAAATCTTGGTAATAGCCTCCCCGTAGACTGAGATTAAAAAGTACGTAGACTTTCACGGGCAGAAGCTTTTAGAAAATAAATTGTCTCTGGGTTATGCCGTGTGTCAAGATTCGTAAATGCTGACGTTCCGCAAACCATGTTTGCTCGCTTCTTCAGAGCTAACTGAACACTGTATGCCTACCAAAGAAATCTTCCTAATTTACCTAATTTACACCTCACTGCGCACATCTGGAGCTACTGCTCCCATGTGCTATTCTACCTGACCCCGGTAGGATCAATTTCCAGACTGTTTTCGGTGCCGTCCTCCCGAATGATGTTGTTGGGATGTATGTAAATTTTGATGGCTACTCTAATAAGTCTTCGATGATAATTACTCACATCTGCGAACATCTTCACGTCATCCAAATCCATTATGTGTGCCGACCAATAGCAACACCGGGCTGTTGCATCGTCCCTAACCGGGTGTCTCTACTGTGCTCCTTGACTCAACATTCGATGCTTCGCCTGTCTATCCTACATAGCATATTCCACACTCGCATAATCCTCACAAGATCAATCGTGAGGACGGCACCGTAGGATCTGGAAATCAATCCTAACGCGGTCAGGTGGAAAAACACATTGGAGCGGTAGCTCAAGATGTGCGCAGTGACGAGTAAACAAGGTACATAAGACATAGCTTTGAAGGATCGATGAACGTCAGCATTTACGAATTTTGACACACGGCAGAACCCGGAACCTATTTATTTTCTAAATGACTCTAGCCGTGAAATCCTACGTTATTATTTATCTTTTCAAATATTTTCGAAATGATTATCTGTTGAACTCTCCATGATATGTTAGATTTTCATCGCAGTATGGTTTTATGCTAGGTCGATCAACGATAACTAATCTGGCATGTTTTTCTCAGTTTGATGATATTGTCTATACTGATATATCCTCAGCATATAATCAGATTGACCACGATTTGCTGTTGCAAAAGCTAGAGGGTTTCTTCATTTGCGGATCCCTGATTTGTTTGCTGAGGGCGTATCTGATGGGTAGAAAGCAATTTGTTGAAGTGGACAGCAATAGGTCGCGGTACGGCACTCTACCTCGGTGGTGCCACAGGGTTCATACCTGTGGCCAGTACTATTCTTGGGCGTAATATTTTACCAAAATCTTAATTTTAAAGCCTACATCATATCAGTAGTGCTTCAGCTTACACGATTCTCGATTTTGTTGTTTGTACTGGGCATACTTCGTTAGGAATGATGCCTTTCTAAATTTATTTGTGGTCCTGGTTTGCTCAGTAATATTCTCTAAGATCGGTAATGAAATGCGTCAGGTAATATTTACAATTATGTCTCATTTCGGTTGTTATGTGTTTATGGTATTCTGGATGTTATTTTATATCTACTGTTAGTTATTATTAATTTTCTTTTTATTGTAGGGTTGTATTATTATCTTTTTGTTACAACTCTATATTGTTTTTTACATTGATTGTTATGTCCATTATTGATATATACTGTTGGGAAATAAAGTTATTCTATTCTATCATATATGACATAGATGTAACTGAATGGATGAGGAGGTACTGAAGTATTTTAATTTAAAAAAAAATCTGCATGTACAACATAAATAATGTTTATATGATAAAGGTGTGCCTTCTGAACTGGAACAATGATATTAATTAAAACTCCTTCACTGTTCATTATAAAGAATTGTGAAGAACACTACAGGAGTTTTAATAAAATGTAAATAATTGTATTTGAATTTATTATTTAATGTTCAATAAACAGTAAACAGTTAATCGTAACATGAAAAATTATAATTAATTTAAAATTATTAAATGCTATGTGTTAGGTACTTAAACAAAGCATTGTATTACATCAAATTAATTTTGCATTATTCAGACGCAACGAATGATACACGCCAGCGAGGACTCGGCAAGTTCTTATTTCTTGGAGAATTCAATACCACTTGAAACAGTTTGTGATTAATGTGTAAATAACATATGGTTATCAGTACCCCTGCAGAAACATCAACATTTTCCAATAAACTATAAATGTAAACAGAGCATTGTATTATATCAAACCAATTATGCATTATTCAGATGCAATGAATGATACACGCCTGCGAGGAGTCGGTTATTTCTTATTTCTTGGAGAATTCAATACCATTTAAGTCTACTTGAAACAGTTTGTGATTATTATTATTATTCAGATGCAATGAATGATACACGCCTGCGAGGAGTCGGTTATTTCTTATTTCTTCGAGAATTCAATGCCATTTAAGTCTGCTTGAAACAGTTTGTGATTAATGTGTAAATAACATATGGTTATCAAGTACCCCTGCGGAAACATCAATATTTTCCTATAAACTATTAATGAAGTTTTCTAGACAAACATGTTTCTTCAGACGACTGACAAACATTGACTTTGAAACAACAAGATATAAGAATGTCAACGATAACATCACCAATCGGAAATCGCAATCGTAAATAAAGTTCAACAACTCAGAAATGTGACTTTTGCAAAGGCACGCCTAGGTAGCAACAATTAACGGATACATGGGAAAAGGGCGTTCAACTACGGAACTTATGATGAGACACGTTCGTTTGCTTTTCTGCAAGAATTTGCAAAACAAAATGATTACCGTGCCGTCGTTCTAGGAATACACAGGACCACTAAAACTGAAAGGACAGGTGCCCGACCTCAGTCCAAAACGTGCCGCTAATTAAGGTGATTATGCCGCGAAAGATTATAAAGACGGTCATAAATGTTATACGTAACTCTCTGTACGACTGGAATTTACAAATGTATCCCGAGTTAATTTTGGTTCAAACACCAAGAGTAAACAGCCACTAAGGTGTTTTTGACTTATTTTAGAATTCGTGGACATAACAAGGTTCTTGACTTCGGTATGTCTTAAGATAATCCGATATTCGGACAAATATGCTTAAAATAAAAACATTTATAAATGATGGCTTTCTGGATTAAATAAATATTTTATTTATTTTTCACGTCGATGTTGGCAATACTACATATTAATATAACATATCTAGTATCTTGTATGTATACAATTTTTTCTTTGTGCCCAGGGTATTGATCAAAGTCGCAGCAGAGACTGACTCTAATAATATTGAAGCCAACACAGCAAACAAATAATCATAAGGCCGCCTATGCAACTTGTATACAAAAAACCAAGGATTTTGTAGCTACTATCGGAAATTTCTAAAAACTATGCAAGCGCTTCCACAGCTGTTGGCAGTAGTATGTGCACGTGGCGTTAATAGTGCAGTTCCCTACCGGCTGTTATAGTTATGTGAAGTGTATCAAGTGGTTAATTCAAATTTTTATTATTACGTCGTTTTAGACAAATTGTTGTTAGTACTGAACGTTAAGGAGCGTTTATGTGCAATTGTTTGTTTCATTAGCAAAATAAGTAGGGCTGTAGAGCCAACCAAGATCTAGCTCTACTAATGTTTGTTTTGGGAGTGAATATTTTGGAAACCTTTTGATCTAGTTTATCATTTTTTATTTTACGCGTTTTACTATATCGTTTTTTATATTAACATGTTAACACATAATATTTTATTTAATATTATATAAATCTAAAATTTTAACTAATTAAATTTTAAAAAATAACTTTTATGATCAGAACTTGTATGATCATTTATTGTGGTTACCTGAGCACTTGTTAATCAAAAAAGGCTATATCTTAGGATGGTTGGCGTAGCTATGAGGTTTTTGGGGGGTTGTAGAGCTACAAAAATACCGTCTGCATATGTATGTTATAATCACATAGTCCAGTACTTGGTTATTATAAATTTATGGTCAAAATATGTTTGTCAGATTTTGCATAATATAAATATATTTTGATAGATGACTACTACAATTAAACTGCATCTGTAAACAATTCTTTTTAAGTGAATAAGAATTCAATAGAGCTATAGAGCAAATACAATGTTAAAGTTTCGTACAAAATGGTCAATATCTCGCCAACTGTACATTGTACCCTGGCATATTTGCTTAAATATGTTCTAAATTACTTTTCTATACCAAACCACTTCAAAAAGTTTACATCAAACTACTAAACAGCCTGTATGTAACAATGTGGAATATTATAACATATGAATATTATATAAACAGTATTTTTGTGACTCTACGTTCATAATTATTAAAGTTATATCGTTTTCAAATTTATTTGGCAATTTAAGATTGATTTAATAATGAGATATTTTTACTTTATCATCCGCAGTATTTTTGAAAGATTTTGCAAATAAGCCGCCATTTCTGGAATTTCGTCGAAATAGTTAAATAATAAATTAAATTAGAGGAAATTCTGAATAATTTACGACTATGAAATTTTTTGGTACAATCAATAGTTTAGCTGCATGAGCAAATTCTATTTCATCAAGATCGGTCGTACTGCATTAAAACTAGTAGCCAGGATATGTCAGATATTTTGATTGTAATGACAATAGGTAGTGTCGAACGCTAATGTTTTGACAATACTTACTGTCAATATAAGCCGCGTTCGGATATTGTACACCGTTACACTTTTTACACCCAATAACACGTGTCATTTGGACGGTGTACCCGGTGTCAACAGAGTACAATATACGAACGCAGCTTTAATCGACATATCTGTCTAGTTCAACTAGTTTTATTTTAACGTATACATAGCCGATCTCGATCAAATAGAAGCTCATGCAGCTAAACTCTTAATTTTATAGATACTATGATAAAGTCATGTGCATGGCCACATTTTTTTTCTCTGCAGATATTTTCTTTTGTGAATGAAACTTATTTCTTTACACATCTCGCATGCCATCCGATTCTATCTGCCGTAATGTGTGCATTTTTTTATCTATCTAATTTTCCAAGCAAAAAAAAACCGCTTCAGACAATATTATTTTTGGAGGTATAAGTTTTTCGAAGAAAAGGCTGAACAAAATTAACCCAAGGCAAACTAAAGACTCTTCCACCCGAAACCCAAAATTTTAATGACACCGTAAAAGATATTACCCAATGTATTAATATTCGGTATTACAATATATATTTTTAACTAAAATAATTTGTGTTAAAATAATTTCTTCCTATTCACATGAACGCTAGAACATTACTCACCCGGCATGTTTAAAGCTTGGATTGTGCTTGAATCCTACAGCGATAGTAGAGTCATCGTAGCCGACTGTCACCTGTTCCAATCGAGACAGATCCGTTTGCGTTTGCACCGCACCAAAATTGTGGGAGTGCGAATGCAAACGTTTGGAAGCACCTACGTGAACCAAGAAAACCACTACCAAGATCGAGCGCATTCTGATAACTGCAAAGCACTGCCGTCGAGGGCACTCGCACGTTGAATAAGTAAGTTGCGATGCTGTCTGGCAGTGTACTGTCCACTCAAGTCCACTGCCGGAGAGAGAGAAGATCAAACAAAGCATATTACTTATATGCAACGAAAGTGTAAAATATGCGACTATGTAACATTATCGCATATTAAGAACCCTATGAGTCCTAGTGGTGTGGATGAAAACCGGTCAATTGCCCACAGTGCAGTGAGGGTGTAATTTGCATCAGTCCTATTATTATACGGAGACGAATCGGCGGAGATTTTACGTAGATTATAGGAATGTGTATAATTTAAGTTTTAAACGTGTAGATACCCTACGTTGTCTAATAACTCTAAGTGTTGGTTAATTGCAATAAAGATACGAAGATACATACGTACATATTACATATCCTATTTTGTAAAGTTTACATCATTAAGGCAACGTAGACATCACTTGTTGGTTTATTGAACTATGTGGTTCAAGTAGTCAACAATAAATAATATAATAAATCTAATATAATAAATCAAATATAATCAAATTTATTTTTACTGATTTGGGAGCGATATTATCTACTTTTATAAATAATAAGCTTAATTTCCAAAGCCTTCATATGCTTCATGTAAATTATGAAAATAAACAGTATCATATTCATAAATATATCACAATTTTCGCACCTTTCCCCCTGACTACCATGGATTTTGGTCAAATTAGGTTCCTACAATTGTTATCCATATGTAACGAAAAGCTCCCAAACTTTATCTTTTGTCATCCTGTTTGAAAAATATGGGAATGCAAATATAAAACCATATCAATTTACATTCTATGTATTTTTAAGTGGCTCACTTACTTGACATATTGAAATAGCTACCAGAATAAGTTTTTCAGAAAGTAATACTTTGTTGTTATTAGTTCGGAAACTATCAATTTCTTGGAAAAATGGTATTTACTATAAAAATTGCGGCTTCAAAAATGCACTTGAAAATGCCATGGGCCTTGGATTTTCAGAGATAATCACAGTCAATTTTGTCCCATTAGTCACCTTAGATATCTTTGTGTGGTGGTATTGATTGACCTTGACAAAAACTGATAGTTTCGATAGAGAAAATCGCAAAAAACGAGTTTAAGCGTTTTGAACGAGCCTTTCACACAATACAAAATTTTTCTTTGCAGCAGTCGAATCGGTGGAAACTTATTGTTTGAAACGTCTAAATAGAGATATACAGAAAACTTTTAAGAATTTTATGCGAAGATAAAACTTAATTTGACTGGCTTATTACGTTTTAAACAAAACTTATATTTATGATTTAAATGGTTTAGGCATCTGAATCCATATCGCCACATCGTATAATGTACAATTTGATTAATACAATCCACATTTACTCCCTATATGTTTTTAAGAGATGCCATTGATCCTATTATTGAGAAATGGTTTAAAACTTTAAAATAAAGCGGCCTATAAAAGTTTAGCTTCTTTTCAATTGTTGTTGACATTAATTAGCTAACATAATTATTTTTATATTTTTTACATTCAGACGCCTATGCGCCAGTGTGCCTATATTTGAGTTGATGAGATATAGGTTTTAAAGGAAAATTTTAATGATCACTATGTTTTAAAAAGACTGGTAGGTTTCGACATAATTACAAAAGCTGAATTTTTAATAAATCTTGTAATAAAATATTCGCAACCGTTTCATATGTTGAGATTTGTTTTATTTTGTTCTGAATTTATTTGATTTGTTTGTACACTGTTGTCTTTAAACAGCTAATTTTTTATATTTTTCTAGTTATCATATCCATGCGAATATCCCGAAGATTAATGTTTCTAATTAGTCTGGCACCGCTATTAGAGGAATTAACTATTCAATAATCTTAAACCCATTATACCCGAAGATTGTGTAGAGGCATTATAATCGATTGTAGTCGAAGTAACCCATTCCCATGTTACTATACGTATTTAAAAAAAAGTACATAACTAAAGTTATACTTTTCAGCTTATACGTTAGTTTATTCCGAAATTATTATAGTTGGATGAAAATTGGTTCAGTAAGTTTATAAACATTAAGTTTTTCAGAAAGTAATATGTTGTTGTTATTATTTCGGAAACTATCAATTTCTTGTAAAAAAATGTAATTACTATCAAAAATTTTAGCTTGAAAAATTTGCCTTAGCAAGATTCCAAGAAACAAGTTTTTATTAAACTCGCCGTTTTGAGAAATAATCACATTCGGTTTTGTCCCTTTGGTCACCTTATATATCTTATATAACCCATGCCCATGTTACTACATTTTTTACCGCTTTACAGAAACATGTATCGTACTTACAGTAGGTTATGCTACCAATTTAACAAATTGTGTATTGAACATCGGTATTTATTTCAATGGAGCGGCAAAAAGAAATTTTTACATTTGATTTCAGCGCCTGCTTCGATTACAATCATTCAAGGTACCGACACACATGCTTATTAGAAGAACGAAAGCATGCCAATTTCCAGGAAATAAGCATGCTTATTACTAGCAATGTCTAGACACACATGCTTATTGCTGGAAATAAGCATGCTTTCGTAAATAAGCATGCTTGTAATAAGCATGTGTGTCCGTACCTTTATAATGACTCAGTATGTCCATTTACAAACTACTCATAAATACACATTAGTTACTTCGTCTTCTAACAAAAGAAATTCCTTATCGGGGCATCCAAATCCAGCTCTACGTACATTTGTAGCCTGTTCAACTTAACCCGCTAAAAATCAAAATTATGAGTGCTAAGCATTAATATTTCTGTCATTAAATTATCTCCTTGTAGGTAGCAATTTACATTACAACAAAAAAAATCTGATGTGGCCAGGCACATGACTTTATCATACTAAAAGTAAATGAGATTCTATTCGATCGAGATTGGTCGTATCAGCATTAAAATAAAGCTAGTTTACCAGGATTTGATAGATATAATGATACAATAAAAAGTGGTCGGATTACTTATTTTTGTTACGTTTTGTTACGTGACACCCACGTAAGACCATTTTTCCGAAAGCGCAAAATCCTGACCCCTCCATAACTCTTTATATACCTCCAACTAAGTGACGTACGACTAAATCTGCCATTGTACCTAACCAGGATGACTCAACACGACCACAACATCCGTACCAAGGAGAATCTCACAGTGCCCTTCCATCGACTGCAAACAACAAATGCTGCTAAACAAGGTGTCAACTTCTTTAACAAACTTTCCAAGACCTGGAAGCAGCTCGCTCTGCGTGAATTTAAACAGACGCTGAAAAACTACTTTATTGATAAGGCATACCACTCACTCCAGGAGTTCATGACAGAGAACATCACTATCCCTAATATTTATTATATTCTGTGAATAAGGTATATATTTTTGAAATTTATGAAGAATATTGTTTGGACCATATGTATTTTACATGAAATAAATATCCATCTATCTATCTATCTATTTTAGCAATCGCTACATGTTTTGTGTCCTACTGGGCACGTCTTTAAGCGCTATAGTAAATGAGAAATAAATTACACAATTCACAATCAAATCAAACTCCGAAGAACTCAATTGTAAAAACTTACATTTTGTCAGGCGCGGCCCGTGAAGAACATAAAACTACATACAAAGGTCACAAGCAAACATAAATGAGACTGCAGAACACATTTTTACATTGTCATTGTCACATTGTCAGAACATCAGCGTTTGACACCATTTTGACACTACCGACACTACCTACTGTGACATTAGAATGAAAAATCTTGGCTACCTAAGATGCAGACACGACTGATCTCAATCAAATACAATTTGCTCTTGCAGCTAAACCATTAATTTTACCAAAAAATGTCGTCGACATTAGTTATTCAGAATTTCCTCCACTTTAATTTATGATTTAAGTATTTTGACGAAATCACAGAAATAGCGGCTCATTTGCAAAATCATTGAAAAGGGCTTAGAGTAAACACCCAGTTCCTTTGGAACCTTTTGAACCAAAAGCTTTTCAGCTCTAAGTTTGGTCATGAAACTTCTAAATATGAAGTTTCGTCCAGATACCTTTAGTAGTTTCTCCGGAATCGTCGTCACAAAAATCGAGTACACATACGCACACACACACATACACACATACACACACACAAACACACACACACACAGACATTTTTTTGTACCTTGGTCAAAAATGTTCAGGGGACTCATAAAGACCCTATTTCCGCTAAAATCTCAATTTTTTTTTTCGGCACGATTACAATACTTCATCATACTGCGTATGATACAGTAAAAAATCTGATGTGGCCAGGCACATGACTTTATCATACAACATATAAAATTACTAGTTTAGCTGCATGAGAATCTATTTTATTGAGATAAATCGTAGGTAATACCGAAAGCATAGAATAGCGCGACGAGCGGTGATGCGGCGCGTTACCGAAGGCGGAGCGTCGCCGTTGCACGTGAGCGAGTCGCGCTATCTAGTTTTTGGCAGGAGAGACATCAACGTTTATTGTGTTCCTTTTTGAGAAACACGTATTTAAAAAAATAAATAAAAAATGGTTATATTTCTGTATAGGAGTTAGGTTGGTACCACTTTGACGAAACGTCAAGTTTAAAAAGCTAATTCAAATTCTGACAGATATATATTTGTTCATGACACTGTAGATGTCGCATCGGTCCAACATACTAAAATAAAACTACAGTCATCGCTATACTTTATTTACAATTTTCTCAATTTATCGTCTTTAGAATTAGATATAAAGACTGGTTGATATTTCTTATCAACAACAATCAAATTGGTGATCTTATTTCATTTGAAATTTGTATTTTGTAATTTACCGCACTAGAGCGGCAACGTTCCATAGCGGTTCTCCAACCTCTGATAAAATCAGCTGTTTTCGGGTGTGACAGCACAAAAAATATATTTGTCAAAATCCTGGCTACTATGTAGTTTCATATCAATGCAGATGCGACCGATCTCGATCAAATAGAATTTGCTCTTGCAGCTAAACTATTAATTTTACCAAAAAATGTCAAAGGCATAAATTATTCAAAATTTCGTCTACTTTAATTTATTATTTATCTATTTTGACGAAATTACAGAAATGACGGCTCATTGGCAAAATCGTTGAAAAATGCTAAGAGTAAATAGCCAGTTCCTTTATACCATTTTGAACCAAAAGCTTTTCAGCTCTAAGTTTGGTCATGAAACTCTGAATCCGGAATCGTCGTCACACACACACACACACGCACACACACACACACACACACACACACACACACACACACACACACACACACACACACACACACACACACACACACACACACACACACACACACACACACACACACACACACACACACACACACACACACACACACACACACACACACACACACACACACACACACACACACACACACACACACACACACACACACACACCCACGCACGCACGCACGCACGCACGCACGCACGCACGCACGCACGCACGCACGCACGCACGCACGCACGCACGCACGCACGCACGCACGCACGCACGCACGCACGCACGCACGCACGCACGCACGCACGCACGCACGCACGCACGCACGCACGCACGCACGCACGCACGCACGCACGCACGCACGCACGCACGCACGCACGCACGCACGCACGCACGCACGCACGCACGCACGCACGCACGCACGCACGCACGCACGCACGCACGCACGCACGCACGCACGCACGCACGCACGCACGCACGCACGCACGCACGCACGCACGCACGCACGCACACACACACACACACACACACACACACACACACACACACACACACACACACACACACACACACACAGACATTTTTTGTACCTTGGTCAAAAATGTTCAGGGGACCCAAAAAGACCTATTTCCGCTAAAATCCCAATTTTTTTTTTTCGGCACGATTACAATACTTTACCATACTGCGTATGATAAAGTAAAAAGATCACATAAAAACCATTTCCGTGACCCAATATAGAAGAAAAAAAAAGTCAAACATTCTATTGTTATTGCCTCAATAAGAGAGTTGAATTCGCTCCCTAAATGCTAGAATGATAGTAAACGTATGGAACCTTTGCGATTAGGTGAAGCTAAATAATTCAGCTGAAAGTATTGGTGAACTGAAGGAAATTTTGTGATACAGATAAGCGGCATGCAGATGACGCATATTCGCTCACCTTTTCGTATTCCAAACACTAATTTCATATACGAATTCCGCAGCTTCTGAATCCCATTCACATCTTTAACATCGACAAGAGGACCAAGAGGAATCTCGGTGTGATGTTCGACAGTAATCTCTCTTTTAATGGTCACGTTGATCGGTTGTGTCGGGGTGCTTACGCGAAGTTAAAGCTGCTCTACCAATTCAAGGCTATTCTACCAACTAAAGTGAATCTTATGATTACAGATTCCTTGGTGTTGTCTAGCCTGGACTACGCAGATGTTGTTTATGGGCCCTTCCTCACACAGGCCAGTAAGCGTCGACTGCAAAGTATCCAGTACAGCTGTATGTCGTTTGCCGTTGGTTGCCCCCGACGTCAGCATATGTCCGGGGTATTGCGAGAGCATCGCTGTCTGCGAATGGGTGAGCGTCGCTTCCTGCACTATGTCGGCGTGGTGCGCTCGGCTGCTGTGGATCATCAACCGCCCTATCTGGCCGAGAAAATACAGCTGCGGAGTGGAGCACAGCCCGAGAGCTTCGTCGGGTTGCCACGACAGCGACGGTTCCAGAACACAGGACAGCATCCTTCAGGAGGTCTTTCTCCTACCTCGCTGCCTTTGTTGTAAACAACACCCTCAGCACCATCGGCTTCCGGAGCCGAGAAACCACTATCGAACCTTTGAAGACGGCGCTTCTATCGCTTCTATATAATATTTTTTAGATGTTTTGTTTAAATTTTCTATGATATTATTTTTTTGTACCGTATCTTTTCCTATTTCTTCATTATTTCGTTTGGTAGTACTTTATATCACTTCGGTGTTGTGCTTACCCTTTGTATTTTTGATACAATAAAGTTATTTTATTTATTTATTTATACTCAGAATCACAGTGGTCATAGATAGAACAATAGAACAAGAAAATCCCACAAATGAGTCTTGGATAATAATCATCCACAATAAGTCTGATATTATATATTTCCCTAAAGTTGCAGTACGCTCGCTAGATGCTTGCGTCCTATATCGGAATGTGATATCCATAATTACCCACAGATTTATGATTTGGTCTCGCATTGCAATCTCCACACCACCGATGTTCACCCTTACATTACTCACCGCTAGCAAACTGTAGACTTTTTTACGAACAGTAAAACTGAAACTGGATTTACTGGAGGCAATGGTGTGCGGTACATCATACTGCCGCTTTAGTTGCTTTAGTAAACTCTGCTGTCATCTTCTCCCACTGTACAATTGTAAACTTTTCCGTATTTATGTAAAACCAAGTAAAAATTCTTCATCCGTACTACTTCAGAAGAATTAGGCTACCAGTGAGTGAAAGAATAATCGAAACCGTATAAATGGTTGGGGAACAATCAACATTAAACTTTTGATAAACTGTTCATTATTCTAATTTTTGGATTCTTACAACCCGCAAGTGACACAAAATAGCTTATCAACGTGAATGTGTAGTATTCACATTTCACGTTTACTTAAAACAATTGCTACAGTATGCTTTTAATCTCAAAATCTATGTGAAGAATCCAATCTTTGCCACCACACTCAGCACCTCATGTTTTACGATGAAATCCTCCGATATTTGTTATCCTTCCTTACATACTATTTTATGCTATCTTATGCAGATCGATCTAATCTGATCTTATATTTTTAATTTTTCACTCACATCTCTCCTGTCCACCCTGTCAAACGCCTTCTGAATGCAGATCTATAAATTCCAGGAAGAAGCTGTTATATGGCCCTGGGTGCTCGTTCCCATTCTGAATCCGCTCAGCGGTTTTTATCTGGATTCCTAGAATTCTTTTGTCAGTTTTCAGAGCGGTACTCATCGCTGCGGATTCAGCCTCCGCTTTCTCGTTCAGTTCAACCCATGGAGTAAGGACAGAATGGTGTGCGCAAAACTCTGCGCATTCCTCGAGAATTACGGTAACAATTACCGTCATGCCACCACGAAAAAGTAAAATATTGTCCCTTTCGTGCGAATGTCTAAACATGTACAAATTAACTGTTTTGTTTGTTCTTGGTTTGTGTTTGTTCATAGGTTGATGTAATTATAGATAATGTGCTTAAAACTCACATTCCATACTTAATTTTCAGGGCTCAGAACACCAACCCCAAAAAATTAAATTTTGGTCTCTGTTGTGAACCATAGAAATTGTGAACGTTGTGACCGCCTACAAACGCTGGCCTTTCGAACGTATTGGAAAACTAAGTAACATTATACATTTAATTAAAATGATTTTATTCGTAGATGTGAAACCATTTGACAATAGTCACAAGAAAATTTGCTGTAGCGTTGGTGGATAACAAATTCATGCTCTAGTTTGTAGAAGCAACGCAGTCCTTCGTGCAAAATTATCCCGCTGGGCTTTAAAAGAAAATCCGTTCAAAAGATGCATACGGAGTACAAACATACCCCAAACATATGAACTACTAGAACGTATAAAAAAATTGAGCATCCCAACTTTAGTATGTATAATTCCAGAGTGCAAACATTACCGAGACGTTTTGGTACATATTTTAACAATGTTATCACCCACAAGTTTTTAAACAAAACAAATCTAGGACTGCAATACGTTTATCCGAAATTTGAACATATAAGGTATTCAAATGTTGATAATTTCGTAGTAGAGGAAACACCCCACAATAGAGAGGTTAGTAAAAATAAAACTTTTTATATTAGTTGCGTTTGAATATTGTACTCCGTTGACACCGGGTACACCGTCCAAATGACACATGTTATTGGTGTAAAAAGTGTAACGGTGTACAATATCCGAACGCAGCTATTATTATACAATACATATAACTTATTTATTTGCAGGTCAAGTCCCAAAAATTGCATAAGAGTTTCATTTGGGTTGGCTTATTGTGGCATTTAATTGCCTCTTATAGATGAATATGTCTATAGTATTTTTTAATGGTCCGTATAAAAGCAACAAAAGTATATTCAAAAAGACACAAAGGCGTATACTTACGTTGAAAACGAACAATATCCAATGTTTCTGCACACTATATGTACTGTTAAATGTCTATGCTTTTCACAAATACACACTTTAGTAACCATTTTGTTTTTTATTTTGAAATTCCTACATCTTGTTTTGTATGTCGTTTTATCACAGTGTAATATTTTAACGTTAAAACTTAAGACATTATAATTATGACAAAACGTAATCACGTATACATATATCATGGAACTGAGCTTAAAACTTTTTACAAATTATGAATAAGCCAAATAATGATTAACTGGAACATTTCACGTTATTGAAATAAGAAACTGTTTAAAAAATTAATTAAATTTAATTACTTCCGGGTTGTGTGAAAAGTCGTAAATGTTGACGTTTGGCGAATTATGTTGCTCGCTTCTTCGGAGGTAACTGAAGTTTTCGAATATCTGAAAAAATTACTAATAAAGAAGAGATAGATTACTTTAAGGAAAAAATGTTTATTAAATACTACAATTAATAAGGTACAAATCAACAAGCTTAAACTGATCTATTATACTTAATAAACTAATAACCTAAAGTGTAAAGTAAGGGGGCTCTCTCTTGGTAAACACAAAGCAAGGCAAGAATAATTCACTTGATATAGATACGAAATTATCAAGCAAACCAAACTGTAGACACTCTAGATTGCATTTGAATTGATTGGAATAAATAGAACACGTGTTTAAAAAAATTACTTTTTGGGGTTGGTTTTCTGAGCCCTGAAAATTAAGTATAGAATGTGAGTTTTAAGCACATTATCTATAATTACATCAACCTATGAACAAACACAAACCAAGAACAAACAAAACAGTTAATTTATTCATGTTTAGACATTCTAACGAAGGGGACAATATTTTACTTTTTCGTGTTGGCATGAGGTCCCTTCCAACCGGATTTGAGGCATATTTTAAGGTAATGCGCAGAGTTTTGCGCACACCATTCTGTCCTTACTCCATGGTTCAACCCCCTACTACTAAAATGCATTGTACCCTCCCTAACCCTCCTCACCCCGCGAACACGGAAGAGGGTGGACCGTAGTTCCAGGACACTTACACTATATTACTCTCCATCGTGTGCGGATTTATAACCCACTGGGCGTAGACGTGGGAGATTGTCGGGAGCGCGGTTGAGGGTGGGGGTGGTCGGGAACTGATTTCCGGAGGGCCGGAAGGGGGGTTTAAGACTCCGTCCGTACACGATGGGGAGTCAAAAAGAATAGAGAGCTGTAGCGCGGAGCGCGAGTCGGATTCGGCTAGTATTAAAATAAATTGTTCAAGCTGCAACTACATTGTTAATGCCAAATTCTTAAAGCAATTTACCTAAAAAACATGTTCCGTCCCACTAGACTTTAGGTTAAACATTAAAAGTGCAGCAAAAACCGTCCACATATATGAACTATGAAACAATGAGAAAGAGGAAACTCCAGCACAGCGTCCAACCGTAGTGGGTACCTTGGTTCGTGAACGAAGTCAAATTATACGTTAACGAAATAACTTTTAAGTTAACTTTCAAAACCATTAACGTACTCATTAACTTTCGCTACACATCATCAGTTAATTCAAGTTAATCATCAGTTAATTCAAGCAAACATATTTTCCAAGTTTTCGACTTTTCGACTTATATACTCCATATTCTGAACAAACAGCTTTCCTGACTGGGTTAACAGCTATTAGCATTAAGATAACACGACGAATTTTGTAATTTGCTTATTATTTCTTCGACATGGTTGACGTCGAATGTGTTACGGGCCCGGAAGCCGCTTTAAATGCAGCTTATTGTGGACAATGTAAAAGTCAAGTGTCAGTGGAAGCAGTATGTGAAATTTGTGGCTTTGCTTTTCACCCGAGTTGTTTGAAAAGACACTCCAAGAAGTGCGGGGAGAGAAACAAAGAAAACAAGGATGATGAGGTTATGTTCACCAACGTGGAGCGAGAAGTCCAACTGCTGAGACTTGAGTTATCTTTGCTGAAAACAATAATAAGTGACAAACAAGAGAAGAACAATATTCTCACTGAAAACAATACATTGCTGAGGGAAAAAATAAATTATTTGCTAGCTTCCAAAGCAAACGATAGTGGCGCCATCTCTAGAGATGAAGCTTACATATCAAAGCACAAAATCAACAACGAGCTCAGCGCTATCTCTGAGCCAGCAGCCCAACCGAATAAATCATATAGTGGTGCTGTTCAGTTAAATAAAGGAACTGAAAACTTCAGAAATATGCAACTGAGGCAAAAACAAACTTTGGAATCAGTTATTGATTTGGAAAATAAAAAGGAGTCAGATGAGTTGAGCAATAAGCAAGAAGACGACGATAATTGTCTGAAGCAAACAGTCAACTTGACACCAAAATCAACACCCAATCATGAAGATATGCCATTCACCACCGTGACTTACCAAAAGAAAAGAGGCAAGGGGGTGGTTCGCAGGCAGCTGGTTCGAGGATCTGCCCAAAATACCAAACTTAAGGGAGTTGCCAGATACGGTTACCTACACATTTCCCGCCTGGAGAAGGATACTAGCCCGGAAGACATACTACAACACCTAAAACCAAATAATATAGATTCTGCAGAATGTGAGAAACTATCTTCTAGGTATCCCAGCAAGTACTCGTCCTTTAAAGTTTCTGTGCCAATGCACAAACTTGACGCTGCTAGAGATTCAGCACTCTGGCCAGAGGATGTGGGTATCAACCGATTTTTTTGGAAGACTCCCGCGAGAAACAAGAACACCTAAACTTAATTATCTTTCACATAAATATCCAATGTATTTCAAATAAACTCAACGAGCTGGCACTTTTCACAGAGAGAGAGAAACCTGACATTCTTTGTATAAATGAGCATTGGTTGCAGTCGGATGCATTGGAAACTGTAGGTATCCCATATTACAGTCTTGCGAACTATTTTTGCAGATCTGTGAAGAGGCATGGCGGCGTATGTATCTACGTACGCGATGATATTGACTTTAGGAAACTGAATATGAGCGATATGTCGGTGGAGTTGGACATTGAGGTAACGGGTATACGGTGTAAGGAATTCGTAATTCTCTCTATCTATAGATCCCCAACTGGCAGTTTTGAAAATTTTATTAATATATTATCAACTATTCTGGATCGTTATTATACAAACAATCATTTGTGGTGATTTCAATGTCAAGTTTACTACCAATGATACAAACGCGTTACTTTTATGCAATACTTTGAAAACATTTGGAATACACTCAACCAATAAACACACCACTAGAAAGGATTCATGTTTAGACAATATTTTTATTTCTAATTCTATATTGCTCACTAGCATCCAAGTAGATGATAGTTTAACATCCGACCATGCCGGATTGATCGCTAAATTACGATGTTTGCCTGAAACAACAAAAGGCCAGAGGATTTCATATAGACCGATGACTAATCTTGGTATGTGGACATTATACAATACTTTAGAAAACACAAATTGGTCTTTTATTCGTGACAACTCGATGCATCTGGATCTAAGAACAGACAAATTCATTAACATCGTTTCTGAAGCCATTCAATCCAGTTTTCCCACAAAATCTAAAGTGGTTTTTAAAAATAAACCTTTGGTAAATTGGTATACAAACGATCTGTATGACATGAGAGAACATTTGCGATCACTAAATATCTTTAATCGTAAGTACCCTGGTCTGGTTTCAACGAATGAATTGAAAATTTTCAAAAGCAAGTATCGAGCTAAACTTGTTGAGGCTAAAAGAACAGCTTTTGGTAGCTATATTGATTCCAGCACCAATAAGCCCAATACACTCTGGAAGATCATCAAGCATAGTATCCCTAATGTCACAAAAACTAATGTTCAAAACACACCATCTGCTGAGCAGTTCAATAACTTTTTTGTCAATATCCCTAGAGATATTATGCAGAATTTAAATCAGTCCGCTGCGGGTCCCTTTCACTACATGAATGTTGTTGACACTAACCATTTTCAATTCGATACAACTTCCTTTAATGTTTTGAGAGATGTAATAAAAGCACTAAAAAATTCGCCAAGCAAGGACTGCTATGGTATTAATGTCAAGATAATCAAAACAGTATTAAACATTATAATTTATCCGCTTACGTATCTCTTTAACGCTTGCATTGAGCAGAGTTATTTTCCGAAATCTTTAAAAATATCAACGGTCATACCTATCCACAAGAAAGACGCCCCAGATAACTGTAATAACTACAGACCCATATCTCTAACGCCCATAATCTCCAAAATTTTCGAAAAAATAATTAAACAACAAATTAATGAGCACTTTGAAACAAATAAACTATTCAGTGAGTCGCAATATGGATTTAGGCACGGTAAATCGACCAGCATGGCCATAGATTCCCTCATATCTGAGATTCTAAGAAACTTTGAGAATGGGCACCACGCAGTTGCTACATTTTATGACCTCACAAAGGCCTTCGATTGCGTGTCTCATGAAATACTGTTAGACAAACTTAAGCATTATAACTTTAGAAATTCCAGTATCCGGTTATTAAAATCTTATCTGAGTGACAGATATCAACATGTTAAGTTTGAAAACA
The DNA here is from genome assembly GCA_964023965.1 of Melinopterus prodromus. Classification (NCBI taxonomy): domain Eukaryota; kingdom Metazoa; phylum Arthropoda; class Insecta; order Coleoptera; family Scarabaeidae; genus Melinopterus; species Melinopterus prodromus. The sequence goes on along the minus strand of OZ030390.1, from coordinate 41,197,008 downwards.
AAACTTCAACGAATCAACTTTGTGAGTACGGAGTCCCACAAGGTTCGGTTCTGGGTCCTATTATGTTCCTTATATTTATTAACGACATTCAGAATGCAAACACATCTTCTAAAATTATCCTGTTTGCTGACGACACAACTGTAGTAGATGGGGGAGATAACTACGAACAGTTACTTCGGACGATAACTGTGGGTGACACAAATATAAAAGAATGGTTTTCCTCAAACAAACTGCATATAAATCCAAACAAATGCATGTCATTGCTGTTTAGTCTGAGGCATGATCAACTATTACATAGTGCAGATGACGAATATGTAAAGTTTCTGTGTGTGCTAATCGATTCAAAATTAAAGTGGGATAGTCACATTGAATTAGTGTCAAAGAGACTTGCTAGGGTGATTTACTTTCTGCGAATACTGAGGGAAACCGTGGCCCTAAATTACCTTACGGTTGCTTACTTCGCATTGTTTCATTCGGTAATGACATACGCAATATTTAATTGGGGCCACTCGACCCATAGCAAAAAGATTTTCTCACTTCAACGTCGATGCATAAGGGTGATACATGGCGTTGGTTACCGAGAAGATTGTCGGCCTCACTTCCGCGACGTTAAAATCCCAACTCTACCTTCAGTTTATATTTTAGAGTGTTTGGTGTATGCAAAAGTAAATTCGGAGACTTTTACACAATCAAATTCGATTCACACCTATGATACTCGTGCAAATCAACAATATCGCCAACCTTTTCTCAGACTGCAGAAGTCACGTGTCGGATCAAGTTATTGGGCGTTAAAATTTTATAATGCTCTTCCGACTGCAACCAGGTCTCTTTCTCCAAAGGAATTTAAGAAAACCATGAAAAAGTATTTAATGCAAAAGTGTCCGTACAGCAACGAGGAGTTTCTGGATCGTGGCTTTCACGATTTGATACATATGTAATTTTTTTTTCTTTATTTGTCTATTTGTGTATTCCTTTGACTTGTGTAAACATTCTTTTGTATTTAGCACCAATAAACATTATTTATTGAAAATCTCTGATACATCTCATTAAATATTGGAAACCTAGATAATATAATTTAGATACAACATATAAATACTAAAATTACACTAATAATTTTGAAAAGTAATAAAGAGGATCAGGGCAAATTGGTAGTACCGAGCTTCGCTGAAGCCTAGGGTACTCCCTTTGCGGGTATCACTGCAGCTCTACCCAATTTGGAAAAACACAAGGCCATTTATGCTTTGCAAAGAAAAATTTCATTTTTCTTTGCAAAGCAAAGGAAAACTGCAGAAAACCCTTGCAGCCTTGTGCAAAGGTCATTAAAAACACACAGCCACACACACACACACACACACACACACATTTATTAATAGACAATATACATTAAAAGAAGGTAAAGATGAAATATTAAGCAGCAAATTTAGGGTTCTTTATGATAAAACTCTCCTCAAAATATTCGCGCTTCCCAAAACCGCAATTTCTTGAATTTCCCAGGGCGAAATTTTGCACGGCAACTCTTTAACATGTTTACTATAATTTAGACTAATTTATTATTATTATTTATTGAAAATCTCTGATACATCTCATTAAATATTTGAAACCTAGATAATATAATTTAGATATAACATATAAATACTAAACTTACACTAATAATTTTGAAAAGTAATAAAGAGGATCAGGGCAAATTGGTAGTACCGAGCTTCGCTGAAGCCTAGGGTACTCCCTTTGCGGGTATCACTGCAGCTCTACCCAATTTTGAAAAACACAAGGCCATTTATGCTTTGCAAAGAAAAATTTCATTTTTCTTTGCAAAGCAAAGGAAAACTGCAGAAAACCCTTGCAGCCTCGTGCAAAGGTCATTAAAAACACACACACACACTCACACACACACACACACACACACAGACACACATTTATTAATAGACAATATACATTAAAAGAAGGTAAAGATGAAATATTAAGCAGCAAATTTAGGGTTCTTTATGATAAAACTCTCCTCAAAATATTTGCGCTTCCCAAAACCGCAATTTCTTGAATTTCCCAGGGCGAAATTTTGCACGGCAACTCTTTAACATGTTTACTATAATTTAGACTAACTGCTCCCAATGCACCTACAATCACCGGAACAATGTTCACTTTCATTCCCCACATACGTCCAACTTCTATTGCGAGATCCTTATATTTAAGTTGTTTTTCAAGCTCCTTCCTTACAACATTCGCATCAGCATTATTATTATTATTATTATTATTATTATTATTAGTCCTAGTCACTTATGTATAGCCTGCACACCAAATCGGTTACGCCCAGTACACGAAACAATACAATGCTGTTCACATTGTAACGTGGATTAGTTTACAATTATAAATAAAGCTACGTACATACCAACTAACCCAAACAAATACATACCCCATTTATGCTTAACGCCATATATTTGTTTTGACTGGATACATTAATGCGTTCAGAAACGGTACAGGCGTTTAAAGTTTATTTATCTGTATAGCCAACAGTCATGGTAGTTAACAGGCCAAGTTTTAGAGTTCACGTAGAATATGTATCATTTGCCATTGATAATGATTCATTACGAGTATAACAAATCTTTTTTCAATTGTGACGTTCACGTTCCATTGGATTTGTACGTGTGCTATTTTAATCTTTACATTAAATTATCCTAAAACGTAAGCCTTCGACGAAAAAACAACAGGTCGCGTTCTCTTGTTGGTGGCACAAGTGTCGAGAAAAGGTCAGCATAATTTTTGTATGGAACGGCTATACTTAGCATATTATGTAGGGTTTCTTTTAATATTCATTGAAATATGTTAGTGCATAAAGTACTAAGATAGTACTTATACTTATAATTATAGTTGTGGAATTAATTTACAAATTTTAGGAAAAAGCTAAATATCTTTCGTCTACTTAACCAGGTTACATAGCGATAAAATGTTGCAATGGTGAAAAAATCCAGATTTATCAAAATATTGAAGACAAAATTTATTTACGTCAAAAATAATAAAAAAAAAATAATAAAATATGAATGATATAATTCGCTAAGATTGCTGCTGATCATTTGTTTCTAGAGCGATTAGTTTGGTTTTATATGTGAAAGATGAGTTTATTTTACCAAACTACATCTTTTCCGTCATTCACTTAATAGTATATTATTTGACGAGCACATAATTAAGGATATAAATCGCGAGCATGAAGTTTACACGCCAGCCGTAGGCGAGCGTGTAATCATGCGAGCGATTTATATCCGTTATGTGCGAGTCAAATACGACACTTTATCTACGACTCATAAATTCCATTTTACGCAAAATATTTTAAATGTATTTGTCAATGATGGCGAGCCGAACTGTCAAATAACTGTCATCCACGTAGGTTTTCACAGACTTTGACACTAGCGTCATATAATTATGACAGTTTGTTCAAATAATGAGGTCATTATTTGAACGACCTGTAAAAAAAATAATACATTGTTGCTAGCTTTTTTTCTGGAGTGCAACTAGATATTTTAGTAAAATTTGCTTAAACTACCTAAATATGAAAATCTAGAATACCAATTTTATTATGGATCTTATACCATATTGCTAATACCGTCTTAGATTAATTTCGTTAATTTTTGTGTGTGTGTGTGTGTGTGTGTGTGTGTGTGTGTGTGTGTGTGTGTGTGTGTGTGTGTGTGTGTGTGTGTGTGTGTGTGTGTGTGTGTGTGTGTGTGTGTGTGTGTGTGTGTGTGTGTGTGTGTGTGTGTGTGTGTGTGTGTGTGTGTTTGTAAACGATTTTTGTGGAGACGATTCCGGAGAAACTACTGAATGTATCGGAACGAAAGTTCATATTTAGAAGTTTCATGTCCTAACTTAGAGCTGAAAAGCTTTTGGTTCACAAGGGTCCAAAGGAACTGGTAGTTTATTCCAAGCCTTTTTCAAGGATTTTGCAAATGAGCCGCCATTTCTGTAATGTCGTCAAAATAGTTAAATAATAAATTAAAGTAGAGGAAATTTTGAATAATTTATGTTTATGACATATTTTGGTAAAATTCATAGTTTAGCTGCAAGAGCAAATTCTATTTGATCGAGATCGGTCGCATCTGGATTAATATAAAACTACATAGTAGCCAGGATTTTGACAAATATTTTTTTGTGTTGTCACATTCGAAAACAGCTGATCTCATCAGAGGCTGGGGCTGGAGAACCACTATGGAACGTTGCCGCTCTAGTGCGGCAAATTATAAAATACAAATTTCAAATAAAATAAGATCACCAATTTGATTGTTTGTTGATAAGAAATATCAACCCGTCTTTATATCTAATTCTATAAACGATAAATTGAGAGAATTATAAATAAAGTATAGCGATGAGTGTAGTTTGATTTTAGTATGTTGGTAGGGTTGTGTCATGAACAAATATAAATTTGTCAGAATTTGAATTACCTTTTTAAGGTGCGTTTTCATTAGTGATAATGGCAGTGGTAGCAGACGCCATTATAGTATTTCCAATAGAAAATTGCTAGTGACTCATGTTTATGTACATGCAAACTAATATGTGTCATTATCACGATATCTAAGAAATAGTATAATTTCGTTTTAAACTAAACGTTTCGTCAAAGTGGTACTAACCTAGCATTTACTATACAGAAATCATTTATTTATTTTTTAACACACATATTTCTTAAAAAGCAACACAATAAACGTTGATGTCGCTCCTGCCAAAAACTAGATAGCGCGACTCGCTCACATGCAACGGCAACACTCTTCGGTGACGCGACGCAACACCGCTCGTCGCGCAATAGCGCGACGAGTACGGAATACCGTACTTTCGGCATTTGTGACATAAATAACTATTATTCTAATGTCGTAGTGTAGGTAGTGTCAAATGCTGATGCTTTGACAATACCTACGATTTATCTCAATAGAATAGATTCTCATGCAGCTAAACTATTAATTTTATATATTGTATGATAAAGTCATGTGCCTGGCCACATAAGATTTTTTACTTTATCATACGCATACAATGTTTTACATTTAAATGCCGTTCATTCTGTCATATTTACTTTTTCTCAGGGACATGACTCGCTGATCGGCTTACTTATTAGTTAATGATGACTAGGATTGTAATGACTAGATGCATTGCAATCTGAACCTCGTCTTATGATTGCACAAATTATATTATATATCTCAATTGTATGTTGTTTGTATTTTTTTGCTCTAAAGTATTATTATTATAATGCATGTACATATTTAGATAATAAAAACTTTTTAGTTTATATATTTTTACTTTATCATACGCAGTGTGATGAAGTATTGTAATCGTGCCGAAAAATTTTAGCGGAAATAGGTCTTTATGGGTCCCCTGAACATTTTTGACCAAGGTTAAAAAAAATGTCTGTGTGTGTGTGTGTGTGTGTGTGTGTGTGTGTGTGTGTGTGTGTGTGTGTGTGTGTGTGTGTGTGTGTGTGTGTGTGTGTGTGTGTGTGTGTGTGTGTGTGTGTGTGTGTGTGTGTGTGTGTGTGTGTGTGTGTGTGTGTGTGTGTGTGTGTGTGTGTGTGTGTGTGTGTGTGTGTGTGTGTGTGTGTGTGTGTGTGTGTGTGTGTGTGTGTGTGTGTGTGTGTGTGTGTGTGTGTGTGTGTGTGTGTGTGTGTGTGTGTGTGTGTGTGTGTGTGTGTGTGTGTGTGTGTGTAAACGATTTTTGTGGCGACGATTCCGGAGAAACTACTAAAGGTATCGAGACGAAAGTTTATATTTAGAAGTTTTATGACCAAACTTAGAGCTGAAAAGCTTTTGGTTCAAAAGGGTCTAAAGGAACTGGTACTCTATTCGAAGCTTTTTTCAAGGATTTTGCAAATGAGCCGCCATTTCTGTAATTTCGACAAAATAGTTAAATAATAAATTAAAGTAGAGAAAATTTTGAATAATTTATGCCTATGACATTTTTTGGTAAAATTAATAGTTTAGCTTCAAGAGCAAATTCTATTTGATCGAGATCGGTCGCATCTGCATTGATATGAAATTACATTGTAGTCGGGATTTGACTAATATTTTTTTGTGCTGTCACCATAGAAATGTCTATGGCTGTCACACTCGAAAACAGTTGATTTCATCAGAGGTTGGAGAACCGCTATGGAACGTAGCCGCTCTAGTGCGGCAAAGTACAAAACACAAATTTCAAATAAAATAAGACCACCAATTTGATTGTTTGTTGATAAGATATATCAACCCGTTGTTATATCTAATTCTAAAAACGATAAATTGAGAAAATTGTAAATAAAGTATAGCGATGAGTGTAGTTTTATTTTAGTATGTTGGTACGCATGTGACATCTACAGTGTCATGAACAAATATAAATTTGTCTGAATTTGAATTAGCTTTTTAAACTTGACGTTTCGTAGAAGTGGTAACAACCTAACATTTCCTATACAGAAATATAACCATTTAGTAATTAATTTTTTTTAGATACGTAAATCTCAAAAAGCAACACAAAAACGTTGATGTCACTCCTGCCAAAAACAACATAGCGCGACTGGCTCCCATATGACGGCGACGCTCCGCCTTCGGTGACGCGCCGCATCATCGCTCGTCACGCTATTCCGTCGTTTCGGCACTTGACATAAATAACTATTATTTTAATGACAGTAGGTAGTGTCAAAAGCTGATGCTTTGACAATGCCTACTGTCAATAGTATCAAAATATCTGTCAAATCCTGGCTAACTAGTTTAATTTGAATGCAGACACGATTTATCTCAATCAAATAGATTCTCATGCAGCTAAACTATTCATTTTATATGTTGTATAATAAAGTCATGTGCCTGGTCACATCAGATTTTTTTAAAATGCGATTATATTGTAATACAATCTTTCGCGACGGCTCGCGGGCTCACCGTCAGGTGTTGAGGCCCGCATACGGCCCGCGGGCCGCAGGTCCAATTATGACTACTTCGGGTACATTCCGGAAATGAAAATGTTATAATTAAAGTCTTCAGGATGGCTTGTTTTATGTTACCTCTCTTCTCGAATCTCTATGATGTCACATAACCAGTAAAATAAGTAAATAATAATAACTGGTTATATTTACAGAATTATACCATCCCATTGGTACTTTTTTTACATTTTATCCGTATTAGCAGCTATAATATTTTCATTATACACATAGTTTCAGAATTTTAACCCATTTTATTTCTCAATGATAACCCTGTCAAAAACTAAAAAACCCTAAAACTAAATTTGTATCTAAACCACACTAAAAACCCACCCCATAACTAAGTACTAGTTTGTTTTATATTGATATAATATTATGATACTCACAAGAGTTCAGTATCATCACGACAAACAACCCCCTTAAACCATCCCCTATAAGGCTGAGAATTTTTCGCCACTGTGCGGCGTGGCGCCGTGCACGCGGGCACTTGCTCTGGAGTCTAGACACTTCTCGGGAATTGATGACAACGGCTCTATCTTTTATTTTAGTTTTCAGTTCAATTCCAATTAAATAAGTTTGTATTTTCATACCAATAAATATTTTTTTCTGATTTCAAATAAAGTAATATAACAAGAAAAACATTAAAAACGATTTTCTAACTACCGGAAATATGTTGAATTTAATTTAGAAGGATAGGTTCTATCAATTTGTAAACAGGGCAACCGATTTGCATATCTACATGTATCTATTAAAAACATTTAGCATACCAGTCACTTTTTTTAGTGAAAAACCCATTCCAAACGGTTAAACTTGCTAACGAAAATAAGTTCGAATATACGATATTTGAAGCTGGAAGAAGTCACAATAAATGACAAAAAAATCAAAGAAGTAAGAATTCGAGAAGTCAAATATTTTGGATTAAAAAAGCAACTTAAAATGGGACAAACACGTAATAGGCTACTGAGAGACAACGCAAGAATAATTGGAACAAGTTGTACCTTGAGAGAAGTACTGCACTCAATAAAGAAATCGGTCTACCATTGCATGTTTACGTAAAAAACACAAATACATAATTCCAGGGTTGCCATCCTGCCGGTTTTGAGCCGTCCTAGACCTCGTCACCTTTTTGAAGGAATACGCGAGACTTTTCGAGTTGAGTGGGGACATCACCGGTTTAAAGGGCGTTGGTTTTCTTTATTGTATATTTGCAGCCATTGCTTCCAAATTAATCAATTCTTTTATTTATTTTGATATGATTGTTTCAAAATCTTTACATTAACACTTGAACCCGGATTCGTAATCAGCATAAGATAATGTATCGGAAACTACTGACTTTGTATTTACAAAATGTAAATGTTAAAGCCCGGTCCTTATATTAAAACATATTTTTTATGCAGGATCTTGCAATATTTATTGTTTTATCAACCGTAACGGACCTAGCTCTCCGCGGCTCAGCCCCTTATGACATAGAACTCTACATTCTGTACAGTCCCAAACCCCGGGACCCCCACCTCATTTGACCCTTCCCCTCAAACAAGCTTCACTTTATGATTTAAAAAAATCTGATGTGGCCAGGCACATAACTTTATCATACAATATATAAAATTAATAGTTTAGCTGCATGAGAATCTATTTTATTGAGATAAATCGTAGGTATTGTCAAAGCATCAGCACTTGACACTACCTACACTACGTCATTAGAACAATAGTTATTTATGTCACAAGTGCCGAAAGTACGGAACAGCGCGACGAGCGGTGATGCGGCGCGTCACCGAAGCGTCGCCGTCACACGTGAACAAGTTGCGCTATCTAGTTTTTTGGGAGGAGTGACACCAACGTCTATTGTGTTGCTTTTTGAGAAACATGTATTTAAAAAATAAAAATGGTTATATTTCTGTATAGGAAATGTTAGGTTGGTACCACTGTGACGAAACTTCAAGTTTAATTCAAATTCTGACAGATTTATATTTGTTCGTGATACTGTAGATGTGTCATCCGTACCAACATATTAAAATAGAACTACACTCTTCGCTATACTTTATTTACAATTTTCTCAAATTATCGTTTCGTTATCAACAAACAATCAAATTGGTGATCTTATTTTATTTGAATTTTATATTTTGTACTTTGCCGCACTAGAGCGGCAACGTTCCATAGCGGTTCTCCAACCTCTGATGAAATCAGCTGTTTTTGAGTGTGACAGCCATAGACATTTCTGTGGTGACAGCACAAGAAAATATTTGACAAATCCAGGCTACTGTGTAGTTTCATATCAATGCAAATGCGACCGATCTCCATCAAATAGAATTTGCTCGTGAAGCTAAACTATTAATTTTACCAAAAAATATCATAGGCATAAATTATTCAAAATTTCCTCTACTTTAATTTATTATTTAACTATTTTGACAAAATTACAGAAATTGCAGCTCATTTGCAAAATCCTTGAAAAATGCTTAGAGGAAACAGCCAGTTCCTTTGGACACTTTTGAACCAAAAGCTTTTCAGCTCTAAGTTTGGTCATAAAACTTCTAAATATGAACTTTCGTCCCGATACCTTCAGTAGTTTCTCTGGAAGCGTCGCCACAAAAATCGTTTACACACACACAGACATACATACACACACACACACACAGACATTTTCTCAATTTATCGTTTTTATAATTAGATATAAAGACAGGTTGATATTTCTTATCAACAAACAATCAAATTGGTGATCTTATTTTATTTATAATTAGTATTTTGTAATTAGCCGCACTAGAGCGGCAACGTTCCATAGCGGTTCTCCAACTTCTGATGAAGTCAGCTGTTTTCGAGTGTGACAGCACAAAAAAATATTTGTCAAAATCCTGGCGACTATGTAGTTTCATATCAATGCAGATGCGACCGATCTCGATCAAATAGAACTTGCTCTTGCAGCTAAACTATTAATTTTACCAAAAAAAAGTCATAGGCAGAAATTATTCAAAATTTCCTCTATTTTAATTTATTATTGAACTATTTTGACGAAATTTCAGAAATGGCGGCTCATTTGCAATATCCTTGAAAAAGGCTTAGAATAAACTACCAGTTCCTTTGGACCCTTTTAAACCAAAAGCTCTAAGTTAGGTTATGAAACTTCTAAATATGAAGTTTTGTTCCAATACCTTTAGTAGTTTCTCCGGAATCGTCGCCACAAAAATCGTTTACACACACACGCACACACACACTGACATTTTTTTGTACCTTGGTCAAAAATGTTCAGGGGACCCAAAAAGACCTATTTCGTCTATAATCTCAATTTTTTTTCGGCATGATTACAATACTTTAACATACTGCGTATGATAAAGTAAAAATAGATCTATTTATTACTTTATCATACGCAGTATGTAAAGTATTGTAATCGTGCCGAAAAAAAAAATTGGGATTTTAGCGGAAATAGGTCTTTTTGGGTCCCCTGAACATTTTTGACCAAGGTACAAAAAATGTCTGTGTGTGTGTGTGTGTGTATGTGTATGTGTGTGTGTGTGTACTCAATTTTTGTGAATCCGATTCCGGAGAAACTACTAAAGGTATCGGCACGGAACTTCATATTTAGAAGTTTCATGACCAAACTTAGAGTTGAAAAGCTTTTGGTTCAAAAGGGTCCAAAGGAACTGGGTGTTTACTCCAAGCCTTTTTCAAGGATTTTAGAAATCAGCCGCCATTTCTGTAATTTCGTCAAAATAGTTAAATAATAAATTAAAGCAGAGGAAATTTTGAATAATTTATGCCTATGACATTTTTTGGTAAAATTAATAGTTTAGCTTTTTAGGTTATTCTAAGCCTTTTTCAAGGATTTTGGAAATGAGCCGCCATTTCTGTATTTTCGACAAAATAGTTAATTAATAAATTAAAGTAGAGGAAATTTTGAATAATTTATGCCTATAACATTTTTTGGTAAAATTAATAGTTTACCTTCAAGAGCAAATTCTATTTGATCGAGATCGGTCGCATCTGCATTGATATGAAATTACATAGTAGCCAGGATTTTGACAAATATTTTTTTGTGTTGTCACATTCGAAAACAGCTGATCTCATCAGAGGTTGGAGAACCACTATGGAACGTGCCGCTGTAGTGCGCAAAATTATAAAATACAAATTTCAAATAAAATAAGATCACCAATTTGATTGTTTGTTGATAAAAAATATCAACCCGTCTTTATATCTAATTCTAAAAATGATACATTGAGAAAATTATAAAGTATAGCGATGAGTGTAGTTTTATTTTAGTATGTTGGTAGGGATGTGTCACGAACAAATATAAATCTGTCAGAATTTGAATTACCTTTTTAAGGTGCGTTTTCATTAGTGATAATGGCAGTGGTAGCAGACGCCGTTATAGTATTTCCACTAGAAAATTGCTAGTGACTCATGTTTATGTACATGCAAACTAACATGTGTCATTATCACGATATGTAAGAAATACTATAATTTCGTATTCTACCACCGCCATTAGCTACCATTACCTACCAATCGGAACGCACCTTTCGTAAAAGTGGTACCAACCTAGCATTTACTATACAGAAATCATTTATTTTTTTTAAATACGTATTTCTTAAAAAGCAACACAATAAACGTTGATGTCGCTCCTGCCAAAAACTAGATAGCTCGACTCGCTCATATGCGACGGCGACAGTCCGCCTTCGGTGACGCGCCGTATCACCGCTCGTCGCGCTATTCCGTACTTTCGGCATTTGTGACATAAATAAATAACTATTATTCTAATGACGTAGTGTAGGTAGTGTCAAATGCTGATGCTTTGACAATACCTACGATTTATCTCTATAGAATAGATTCTCATGCAGCTAAACTATTAATTTTATATATTGTATGATAAAGTCATGTGCCTGGCCACATCAGATTTTTTTTAATTATTTACATACCGTAGTTATTAACTTAATTAAGAGAAAACTTTTGGGTCTAGATATCAGAGCATTTCATATTTGTTCAAGCACTTTGTATGTCAAAATTGCAATAATCTATGCTGACCAACAATGAACAAAATCAAACAAGTGAAAACTGTTTCTGATATGCAATATAAATTGGTATTCATTTTCAAAATAAGCCAGCCTAAAATACATGTTATAAATATTAGTTTCATAAATAATAATTGTCTCTCAACAACAATGCTAATTTTGTATGGTTTTATGGAGTGAAATATTGAATTTATGAGATTTCAAGGACCTTTGCATGTGTTTTGCTGTAGCCATGTTACCAAAACGACTTTAGAAATCGAAAGCATTTACTGCTTCGGTGGACCTAAAAACGGAGATAGGCAACCTAATATACTCCTTAAGATTTACATCGAAATGTTCAGGTATTTCCATTCAAATTATAAGTGTACAATAAGTACCTATATGTATAAGTATAAGTATTACAACTTGGAACATTTTCTGATAATACAAATATATCTATCTCAACTCTGTCGAGTCTAAGTAACTGAAGCTTCCATCCCGGACAATAAATAGGCTACTGAAAGACAACGTAAGAACAATATGAACAATTTGTAAAATTGGAGACCTGGTACCGCACTCAGTAAAGAAATCAGTGTACCATTGCGGTATTGCGGGATTCCCGGAATTACAGATTCATGAAAGAAATTAAAATTGCCGGAACAAAAGGCCTGGGATGCCAAAACTTTGGTCCGGTCAGTAAGAAACGCCTAAAATATACTTGATAGGGCAATAATATCTTTTACCCCGAAACTTGATCAATGTTTTCAAGTTTTACCTTACAAGTAGAAAACCAAAAATGTAGGTTTAAAAGGTAAAAGGTGTCGAAGTGTGGTGAAGTGTGGTCTAGCATCTTAAATTTGCAAAAAAAAAAATTTAAATCTCCCCTCGGCAAAAGAAATTGTTGGATTGTTCTGTAATATAAAATTGGATAACTTTAGAATTCATACGTCATGGACGCTTTTTGCCTACACCAGATCTCGGGATCCCGGAATGCCGGGATCGGAAGCCCTTCTGTGCAGGGTTGTTATAAAAAACGTTTTTTTTGTTTTGAACAAAACAAACATGTTTTTTTTATAAAAAATGTTTTTAAACACGAAACAATGTTTTTAAACACTTCGCAAAAAAAACATGTTTTAAACATGAAAAAAAAACATGTTTTAAATCACCAAAAAAAACATGTTTTAAATAAGGAATAAAAATTGTTTTAAATATGTTTTAAATCACGCAATTGTTTTATTTGTAAACATTTTGATCAGCGTTTTTACATACCTCAGTTCCCAGTGGAGTTAAATCTATTGTGCGAATGACTTTTTCTTGTTTTGTTTTCACACTTGTTGAGAATATTGAGGCACGAACCATCAGCTATATATCTAATTATGTACTACATGAGAAACACCGCTTTGTATGTTACCGCTATTTCGGTTTATACTTTATACCTACGCGTTACTTTTTCTTACGTCGGCGTCCGCACAGAACACAAGGAAGGCGGCAAACGCAAAGCAGTTTACTCATTAGACAAAATGTAGTTTATATGCGAACTGATAAGACTTTCTTTTGAGGTCCAACGCCGACTGCTACGTGGTGCCGGTGGTGCATAGGGGCGGCCATTCGACAAGTGTACCAGCAAATTAACATTGGTTAAAAACCCCAAAAGTCGGCAAAATTGTCCTTATATGGCGACGTACATTCTTTTGAGCTCTTAGCCGCCAAAGAGTTGCCGATTTTGTTATTTGTAGCGTTTGCGACAGGATTTCGAATATGCTCTGCTCCTTCAACTATAAAAGGGTGTTGGAGTCGGGGCAAATTTTTAGTCTTTTTTTTTCTTATTCATTTAAAACAAAGTATTTTAAACATGTTTAAAACAAAATATTTCTTTTAAAACATATTTAAAACAATGTTTTAAAACAAATTTTTTTATAGATTTAAAACAAACTGTTTTAAAACTTGTTTTAAATAAAATGATTTAAAACAAAATATTTGTTTTAAAACATGTTTAAAAACATGTTTTAAAACAAATGTTTTAAAACATAACAACCCTGCTTCTGTGTACCCAATAAATCGAATAATAGCGACCACAGATAGTTACAATCTGATAAAGGTATTGAACATGAGAAAAATCACTGCATTTAATAATTTGGCACAAAAAACTCTAAGATATAAAATCTAAAATTTTTATAGGATACAATCCTAAATTCTATAAGATACAATCCACTGGCGGACCATAAGTTACCAGTGAAAATTTAAAAAATAAAAATCAAAAAGTTGCATAGAGAAAACAAAATATAGAAGACAAAGAAGGAACGAAAACAAAACTTTAAAAACTTAAAAAACTTTTTTTTTTAATTATGCGTTATATTTGAATCTTTGTTATTATTATTTGTCCATGCTAATAGCTTTTGACTAGACAAAAGCTCATTGCTGCAATAAGCTCCTGCCTACGACATTTACGCAATCTCAGCAGGATGCGTTGTGGTAAAATTTTATTATAACCATGGAAATCTAGATATGACGGTTGTTTATTAATTAATATTTCGGTAAATTTGACCCTATCCAGGGAATGTATAGTTTCTCAATACCAGTGCGTACATATGGTTGCCTAGAATGCAGTACTATATCATTGTTACCCGATATTTACTCAGAGACAATACGTCTTGTGAGATTTCCCAATGCCCATAATATTCGCTAAAATTCGCATTATATTCCATTATTATTAATACCTACTTTAAACGGTATTCAGTAATCATTTAAAATCGAATCCAAATTGCTTAATTTTTCACTTCGAACAATTTATATAGTTTGACAGTGTCAGAATATTTTGATTGGATTTCTTCGTTTTACGAATGATGCGTAGGTACATATACTAAAATCGTTTGATTGGATATAATAAACCGTGTATTAATAGAGCTGATAACAGTTAGTTACCCAACAAGCATATTTAAAACGACTTTTATTAGTGTATTAATTGTCAAGATTACACTGTGCTACAAATTTTAACTTTAAATTTTTTCTTTACTGATGATTTCTATATTTATTTTTCTGTGACCTCTGAGAGCCCAAAATTAAACCGTTTGTTTCTATCCCGTCTAGTTTAGAATTGATAGTGAAATAGTTGACTAACCGAAATGAAACGAAAATTTACAATATTTAGTCATAATTATTATTATTTTTTTGCTTATTTTTCATTGACATTGAGTTGATACTACTACCTCTCTGCAGGTTCCAAATGCACAGTGGTGAACTTTGATAAAAATAGGCCCAGCTATTTTAGAGATTCCTAAAAACTTAAAGTATGTCGCCTTCATCAACAAAGTGGGTAAACCACTTGGTTGAGACAATATGGATGTAAAAGAAGTGTTAATGCAACATGATTTACCAGTTACATTTAGGTTTGGTTGTACATAGAAACTGTTACTACGATCTTACAGTCAAGATCATCTAACCTACTTGAAACTCAAAAGTTGCAACAACAAGTAATTGCAACTTCTTGTCCCCTTAAGGTTTGATGTAATCATAGGCTTATTATTCTGCGCTTATAGCCTGTCTCAAGAAAGGTGCATATGTACTGATCGAAGTATTGGTTGAAATTACTCGAAAAAGACATCTGCGCAAACCTGCACGACTTGTTTGATTCGGGGTTGGGAACTCTCCGGAATGCCTTTCGCGCAATCAGGACTCCATGATCAAGCTTCTTCACTAGAATATCAATATGCAGGATTTATACCCTGGGTCATCTGTTGTAAGAGTAGCTGTTAGTGACACCTAGTGGTGGCCGGTGCGAACTGTAAACCCCACCACCTTTGTATAACGACTCCATTCGGGCAGTCGGCCATAGAACATGAAGCTGAATACACGTCTACAAGTTTAATAGTGTTTTAATTAATAACCACCTACGCATATACAACATGGCGCAGTCGCAGTAGTTAAATAAAGTGATAAAGTGAAGAAATTAGAAGAAAAATGGAGTTTTTAAAGCAACCAAAGCCTATGTCAATGGCGGGTGAGCTAGGTATCAATTGGAAAAAGTTCAAGGAATCCATGGAGTTATATCTGTTGGCCACGGGATGTGTGTCAAAAACTAAAGATGTACAAGCAGCAGTATTCCTACACTGTGCAGGGGAAGAGGTACGCGACATATTACAAACCCTAGAAATAAGTAAAGACGATAGCAAAGATCCTGAGAAAATAATAGAAAAATTAGATAAGTACTTCTTGCCAAAGGTGAATACAAGTGTGGAACGCCACAAATTTAACACCAGAGTACAAGGTGACAACGAAAATTTCGACAGTTTCTTAAGCGAGCTGAGAAAGATAGCAACGAACTGCGAGTTTGGTAGTTTGAAGGACGAGCTGATCAAAGACAGAATCGTATGCGCAGTAAAAGACCCTAAAATCAAGGACAGGTTACTACGTGAACAACAACTAGACCTACAGAGAGCGATCGAAATATGTAAGGCGGCAGAACGCACGGAAGAACATTTGCACAACTTGGCTGGCAAAACAACAAACACGGCATCAGTCGGCGAGATCAAACGCGGCTCATTTAAAAGCTTCAAAGAGGGTGCAAGCGGCGCAGCAAGTCAAAGGCAAGGCAACAAGGATAGAAGATACGGAACGAGCGGCGTGAACAACAGTGACAGAAGAAATTATGGGTCCAGTGGCGGCAAACCAACAACTGGAGCAAGTAGAGAAAAAACGGCATGCGGTTGGTGTGGCGGCGGCCTACATGATAGAAAGAGATGCCCAGCTGATCAACAACAGTGCCGAAAGTGCGGTAAATATGGTCATTTTGCTCGAGTTTGTAGATTAAGAAAAGCGCATTTAAATGTAGTAGATACCGGGAACGAAACCGAAATCGATGTTGAAGAACACATGATTGCATGCTTGAGTGACCTTAGTAAAGTAGACGATTGGTTTGAAAGTTTATACATTGATGTTTGTAAAAAATCAGTTAATTTTAAGTTGGATACCGGTGCGCAAGTAAATGTAATCCCAAAATATCTATTTGAGGAATTAAAATTTTATCAATATTTAAAGTATGCAAATATAAGAATAACAAATTATGCAGGAAAAAAATTGCATGTATTAGGAGTGTGTGACTTGTTGGTAGTCCATGGTCGTGAACGATGTGATGTACGATTTGTCATTGTCGATACAAATGAGACAGCTACACCTATTTTAGGTATAAAAATGATACAAAAATTTAATTTACTTACAAAAAATACTGCAAACAAGGTATGTCAGGTTGAAGAACAAAAAGTAAAATTTAATTTGTCTGATTACGAAGATCTATTTAAAGGAATAGGTAATATTAAAATAGAACCTGTTGATTTTAAACTTAAAGATAATACAAAATCTGTAATAGTTCCTTGCAGAAAAGTAGCATTTCAGTTATTGCAACCTTTGCGTGAAGAATTAAATAAAATGTTAAAAGAAGACATTATAGAGGAAGTAAATAAACCGACACAGTATGTACACCCAATAGTTATTGTTAAAAAAGATACGCTAAATAAAATTAGAATTTGTTTAGACCCAAAACTTTTGAACGAAAATTTAATCCGAGAATATTATTCATTACCGACATTTGAAGAGTTAACACATAATATGGGTAGTCCTAGAATATTTTCAGTGTTAGATGCAAATAAAGGTTTTTACCAAATAAAATTGTCACAAGAAGCATCCCTTCTAACCACATTTGCTACTCCTTATGGAAGATACAAATTTAAACGTTTACCATTTGGGATTAGTGTTGCTCCAGAAATTTTCCACAAAACATTTATGGATATATTCGGAAATATAAAAGGGGTCAAAGTATACATTGACGACATAATTATTTACGCGGATAATGAAGAACAACATAAAAAGATTTTGCAAGAGGTATTGCTAAAAGCACAATCCGCGGGAGTTAAGTTTAATAAATCAAAATGCAAGTTTGGAGTAAAGGAAATTAAATACGTGGGACATACCATCTCGGAGGAAGGAATAAAAGCAAGCGAAGAAAAAATTCAGGCCATTATACAAATGCCGAAACCGAAAAATGCAAAAGAACTTAGTCGTTTCTTGGAATGATAACGTACTTGTCAAAATTTACACCAAATTTATCTGAACATTCGAATAATTTGCGGCAATTACTACGAAAAAACATAGAATGGTTATGGATGGAACAACATGAAAAAGAGTTCAATAAATTAAAGGAAATAGTAAGTAAAGCTATTATATTACAATTTTTTAACGAAAAAGAAGAAGTAACTTTGTCAGTAGACAGTTCCAAATATGGTATGGGTGCTGTAGTTTTGCAAAAAGGAAGACCAGTAGCATACGCATCAAAGGCATTGACCGAAAGTCAAGTAAATTACGCTCAAATAGAGAAGGAGGCATTGGCTATCCTCTTTGGATGTCAACGTTTTCACCAATATGTGTACGGAAGAAAATTTCTTGTGGAATCAGACCATAAACCACTTGAGATTATATTCAAGAAACCATTGAACCAATGTCCTTTGAGATTACAACTTATATTGATCAACCTACAACAGTATGATTGTACAGTTAAATATAAACCAGGTAAAGAACTATTATTGGCAGATGCCCTATCAAGGAGTGGATATGATGAAAAAGATTTTGAATTAATGGAAAAAGAAATAGACTTTCAAATAAACTTAATAAACTATGTAAGTATTAGCCCAAAGAAATTTGAACAAATAAAAGCAGAAACAAAGAAGGATGACGAATTAAAAGAATTGGAGAGAATTATTAAAGAAGGATGGCCAGAGTCAAATAGAAAATTAAAGGAATGTCTGAAGAAGTATTGGAATGTAAGAGCTGAAATTACAGAATATAATGGATTACTATTGAAGGGAAGTCAAATAATTATACCAAAGTCAATGAGATCGGAAATAATGGATAGACTACATTACGGACATCTAGGAATAAACAAAACAATACTAAAAGCCAAAGAGTTAGTTTATTGGCCCTACATGACTCAACAACTCACAGATTTAATACAAAAATGCTACACATGTGCAAAATATCAAAACAGCAATTGCAAAGAGACGCATTATAACAAGGAAATTCCGTGCCGACCATGGGAAATGGTAGCTGCAGACTTTTTCGCTCTAGGAGGTAAAGAATATTTGTTAATTGTTGACATATACTCAAAATATCCTGAAGTAGTTTGTCTAGGTAACAATACGACTCATATTAATGTGATACAGCATTTCAAAACATATTTGCTAGGCATGGAAAGCCGGATATCCTATATACTGATAACGGACCACAGTTTGTGAATCACAACTTCCAAATATTCCTAGAGGAGTGGGAGATAACTCAGAAAACTAGTACACCAAATAATCCACAATCCAACGGATTCATAGAAAGGCAAGTTCAAACAATAAAAAGAATGCTAAAGAAAACGATGGAAGACGGAAAAGATGTATGCTTGGCGTTATTGGAATACAGAGCGACACCAATAAGCTCAGAAATGCCATCACCAGCTGAGATACTATTTTCTAGAAAAATAAAAACACAAATTCCAATAGTCAACAAGTTATTGCACACAAAAACAGAAGTGAGAAACTATAGGAACATTTTAAAGAAGAGACAACAACAACAGCAGTCATATTATGATCAAAGAAGCAAAGACCTAAAGGGACTGAAGAAAGGAGAAAGAATAGTAGTTCAAGGTAAAGATAAGAAGTGGACAAGTGGAAGAATAGTCGAAAAGGAGAATTTCAGACCCAGAGGATACAAACTAATGACAGACGAAGGAAAGATGTACTCCAGAAACAGAAAGTTCATAAGGAAGTTTAATAATGAAGAACCTAACAACACAGATTTATACGATGAAATCTTCGAATCATATATGAACCCATCTACTTCCAATCCCTCCCAAAATGTGACAGTTCAAAGTAATAGACGTAATTCAATTTTGAATAATACCCAAATTATGACAAACTCAGATATGACAAACTCTCAACCTGAAAATGTTATACGTAGATC